>CM042845.1:12616290-12970872 GCA_023653725.1 Bungarus multicinctus | reverse complement strand
TGCTCTAAATGTTCCTTGAAAGAGAGCGTCGACGCTTGCCTGGCATGACTCAGGAAGAAAGAAAAGTAAAAGAAGAAACAAGAGAGCAAGCAAATGTCTCCAGCCCAAGACAGCCTTCAGTGTGATGTCACCTTCTACTCTGTAAGTAAGTTCAATTGTGTCTTCTGTCCTTTAATGTTTTGGGATAATGGAGGGAGGGGGATGGTCTTCCACTAATTGTTCGCCTCTTTTGTCCCTAGGTAAGTATGGATAACCCCTGCATCTGAGGTAATAGTAACCACTGTTTAATGTGCATTCTTAGGAGTAAATCTCCAATGGCAGTTGAAGTAACGCTTTTAAAAAAAATCTTAATTGCATGTGCTACAGGCTCTAAGAAGACAGAAGACTCAGTTTTCAGCCTGCAGTGTTGCTGGTAAAATGAAAGAAGAAGGAATGGAAAAGAATAATGAATATGATCTTCACCAAGAATGCAACTTCAACAAGTAAATCTAAACTTTCCTGTAGACAATAGATTTCATACCTTTCTGGCCAGGCGTAAATTTAGCCCTGGCGATGGTTCTTAGAACCAGAAAGGAAAACCCAACAGCCATTTTTAATACTAGGTGTGCTGTTGATCGATTATAGATTTTATGGGTTTCTGCCTGGCATAATTTAGTCCTGGCAATGGTTCTTAGAACCAGAAAGGAAAACCCAGCAGCCATTTTTAATGCTAGATGTGGCTTTTGGTCTGCAAAAGATCTTTTAGTTTTCTAGCTTCACAGACTGAGATGAGGAACAAGTGCACTATTGCTGCTAAATGTTCCTTGAAAGAGACACGCTTGACGGACATGACTCAGGAAGAAAAAGCAAAAGAAGAAACAAGAGAGCAAGAAAATGTCTCCAGCCCAAGACAGCCTTCAGTGTGATGTCACCTTCTACTCTGTAAGGTAAGTTCAATTGTGTCTTCTATTTTCTTCAAAGTTTTGGGTTAATGGAGAGAGGAGATGGTATTCCACTAATTGATAGCCCCTTTTGCACAGGTAAGTAAGGGTAAGCCCTGCATCTAAGGTGGTAGTAACCACTGTGTATTGAGCATTCTTAGGAGTAAATCTCCAATGGCAATTGAAGTAACAATTTTTTTTTTATCTTAATGGCATGTGCTACAGGCTCTAAGAAGAAAGAAGACTCAGTTTTCAGCCTGCAGTGTTGGTGGTAAAACGAAAGAAGAAGGAATGGAAAAGAAGAATGAATATGATCTTCACAAGAATGCAACTTCAACAAGTAAACCAAACACTGACCCGTAGACAATAGATTTCATACCTTTCTGGCCAGGCGTAAATTTAGCCCTGGCGATGGTTCTTAGAACCAGAAAGGAAAACCCAACGGCCATTTTAAATGCTAAGTGTGGCTGTTGATCAATTATAGAGTTTATGGGTTTCTGCCTGGCATAATTTAGCCCTGGCAATGGTTCTTAGAAGCAGAAAGGAAAACCCAACAGCCATTTTTAATACTAGGTGTGGCTGTTGATCGATTATAGATTTTATGGGTTTCTGCCTGGCATAATTTATCCCTGGCGACGATTCTTAGAAGCAGAAAGGAAAACCCAACGGCCATTTTTAATACTAGGTGTGGCTGTTGATAGATTATAGATTTTATGGGTTTCTGCCTGGCATAATTTATCCCTGGCGACAGTTTTTAGAACCAGAAAGGAAAATCAACGGCCATTTTTAATACTAGGTGTGGTTGTTGATCCGTTGTAGATTTTATGGGTTTCTGCCTGGCATAATTTAGCCCTGGCGATGGTTCTTAGAAGCAGAAAGGAAAACCCAGCAGCCATTTTAAATGCTAGGTGTGGCTGTTGATAAATGATAGATTTTATGGGTTTCTGCCTGGCATAATTTAGCCCTGGGGATGATTCTTAGAACCAGAAAGGAAAACCCAACGGCCATTTTTAATGCTAGATGTGGCTGTTGAGGTATAGATTTTATAGTTTTTGTGACTGAGGGAAGGAACGAGTGGCATGCCTGCTGCCAAATGTTCCTCCGGGCACTTCGGAGGAAGAAAGAAAATGAAAGAAGAAAAAAGGAAGAAGAGAGCAAGAAAATGTCTCCAGCCCAAGTCCTTTACCCCTCAGCTCTGATGTCACCTTCTACTCTGTAAGGTAAGTTCATTTGCATCTTCTGTCTTTCAATGTTTTGGGGTACAGGAGGGAGAGGGATGGTCTTCCACTAATGGTTAGCCTCCTTTGTCTCCAGGTAAGTATGGATGACCCCTGCATCTGAGGTAATAGAAACCACTGTGTATTGTGCATTGTGAGGAGTAAAACTCCAGTGGCAGCTGAAGTAACGTTGTTTTGTTTTATCTCAAACACATGTACTACACCATCTTAGAAGACAGAAGACTGAGTTGTCAGCCTGCGATGTTGACGGTCAACATGGAAGAAGAATGGAAAGCAAGAAGGAACATGATCTTCATCAAGAGTGGAACTTCACCCAGTCAGTCAAAACTAACCTGTAGTGGAATCACAGGCATTGTTGGTCACTGTCATTTAACACACCATACTACACCTGTTGTCTGTGTCAGTTGATAGATAATAGAATTTCTAGATTTCTTGCCGGCCATAGTTTTACCCATGGTGATGGTTTTTGGAACCAGAAAGTAAAGGGCAACTACTCTTTTAAAATCTAAATGTGTTCCATTATGTATATAAGATTCCATAGATTTCTTGCCTCGTTGCTATTAGACCAGGTGATAGTTCTTAAAACCAAGGAGAATGTCTTTAGCCCTTTTCAGTGCTAGATGTGGTCAGTGATTATCAAAGTACTAATTAGTGATTGGGTATAGTATAACCTTAGCCATAGCTGTAGTTCTTAGAATTTGTAAAAGGTAAAAGGTAAAGGCTCCCCTCGCACGTATGTGCTAGTTGTTTCCGGCTCTAGGGGGCGCTGCTCATCTCCATTACGAAGCCGAAGAGCCAGCGCTGTCAAAGACATCTCCGTGGTCACGTGGCCGGCATGACTAAACGCCAAAGGCGCACGGAACGGTGTTCCCTTCCCACCAAAGGGGTCCCTGTTTTTCTACCTGCATTTTTCCATCTTTCGAACTGCTAGGTTGGCAGAAGCTGGGACAAGTCACGGGAGCTCATTCCGTAACGCGGCGCTAGGGATGCGAACCACCGAACTGCTGACCTTTCTGATCGACAAACTCAGCGTTTTAGCCACTGAGCCACCGCGTCCCCTTAAATCTTAAATCCCCGTCAAATCCTAGAATTTGAGAGCAGCCCCAAAAGCTTTCCACATACCAACATAAATAGGGAGATGATAATAGTGTGTTGATGAAAGGGAGAAAGGCTGCACTGTTCCTCATTCCATCGGCCCTCACAGCAAACCCCCATGCATGGTGAAATGCCATGGCACCCCCTGGTGCAGGAAGTCTTCCAGTCCCTGAGCGGGCGGTGAGGGTGAA
This sequence comes from Bungarus multicinctus, assembly GCA_023653725.1. Lineage (NCBI taxonomy): Eukaryota > Metazoa > Chordata > Lepidosauria > Squamata > Elapidae > Bungarus > Bungarus multicinctus. The sequence continues at coordinate 12,967,428 of CM042845.1, read as the reverse complement.
TCACACTGGAGGAGTCAGAGCGCCCAGAGAGAAGGCTCTCCCAGTCCCTGAGGATCCCCAAATGGGACTCAAACTGGAAGGGAATCCCCTGGGATCACCAGTCCTCCTCCACATTCGTAGCCTACCTACATTCATGCATGAGCACAGGTGAGTTGATGGGGTGCGCTTTTCGGGAGAAAGGCTGCACTGTTCCTGATTCCATCTGCGCTCAAAACAAACACCCACGCATGATGGTGGAAATGCCACGGCGCCTCCTGGTGGTGGAGATGTTCCAGTCCCTGAGCGGGCGGTGAGGGTGAATCACACTGGAAGAGTCAGAGCGCCCAGAGAGAAGGCTCTCCCAGTCCCTGAGGATCCCCAAATGGGACTCAAACTGGAAAGGAATCCCCTGGGATCACCAGTCCTCCTCCTCCTCCACATTAGTAACCTACTACGTTCATGCATGAGCACAGATGAGTTGATGGAGTCTGCACTGTTTCCGAGGCCATTGTGACTCACGCCAGATTCCCACGCACGATGGTGGAAATGCGATGGCGCCCCCTGGTGGAGGAGGCCTTCCAGTCCCTGAGCGGGCGGTGAGGGTGAATCACACTGGAAGAGTCAGAGCGCCCAGAGAGAAGGCTCTCCCAGTCCCTGAAGATCCCCAAATGGGACTCAAACTGGAAGGGAGTCCTTTGCGATCCCCTCCCTGCCTACCTATGGACCACTGAGTCCATCGAATGTGACACATGGCCAGTGACGACCATTCTCAGTGCAGTCTGTGAAACAAGGGAGCCAAGAGAGATGCCCTATTCCTGATTCCATCTGCGCTCAAATGATGGTGGAAATGCCACGGCGCCTCTTGGTGGAGGAGGCCTTCCAGTCCCTGAGTGGGCGGTGAGGGTGAATCACACTGGAAGAGTCAGAGCACCCAGAGAGAAGGCTCTCCCAGTCCCTGAGGATCCCCAAATGGGACCCAAACTGGAAGGGAATACCCTGGGATCACCAGTCCTCCTCCTCCTCCACATTCGTAACCTACCTACGTTCATGCATGAGCACAGATGAGTTGATGGGGTGCGCGTTTCGGGAGAAAGGCTGCACTGTTCCTGATTCCATCTGCGCTCAAAACCAACACCCACGCACGATGGTGGAAATGCTATGGCGCCCCCTGGTGGAGGAGGCCCTCCAGTCCCTGAGGATCCCCAAATGAGTCTCAAACTGGAAGAATCCTTTTGGCTCACCAGTCCTACTCCTTCCCATTCTTAGAAATAAGGTTAGCAGCAGCCAGATCTGTTAGGACCAAAAGTAAACCTAGTGTCATACTTTAATATGAATTATTGCCACCTCAACAAATTAATAAGTACTCTTTTGCTCGGGTATAATTAGGTCCTTGAACTAGAAAATAAATCTGTGCGGCCCTTTTTAATTCTAGATGCGGCCGTTGAAACCCTGACTAGTTTCTTGCCTGGCTTAATTTAGGCATGATGTGGCTCAGTGGTTAAGATGCTGAGCTTGTCGATCAGAAAGGTCGGCAGTTCGGTGGTTCGAATCCCTAGCGCCGCGTTACGGAGTGAGCTCCCGTGACTTGTCCCAGCTTCTGCCAACCTAGCAGTTCGAAAACATGGAAAAATGCAGGTAGAAATAGAGGGACCTCTTTGGTGGGAAGGGAACAGCGTTCCGTGCGCCTTCGGCATTTAGTCATGCCAGCCACGTGACCACGGAGACGTCTTCGAACAGCGCTGGCTCCTCGGCTTTGTAACAGAGATGAGCAGCGCCCCCTAGAGCTGGAAGCGACTAGCAGGTATGTACGAGGGGAACCTTTGCCTTTAGCTTTTATTGGTTCTTAGAACCAGAAAGCATCTTAACGGCCCTTTTTAATGTCAAGTGTGCCGGTGATTTATAATAGATTTTATGGGTTTCTGCCTGGCATAATTTAGCCCTGGCGACGGTTCTCAGAACCAGAAAGGAAAACCCAACGGCCATTTTTAATGCTCGGTGTGGCTGTTGATCGATTATAGATTTTATGGGTTTCTGCCTGGCATAATTTAGCCCTGGCGACGGTTCTTAGAAGCAGAAAGGAAAACCCAAGGGCCATTTTTAATGCTCGGTGTGGCTGTTGATCGATTATAGATTTTATGGGTTTCTGCCTGGCATAATTTAGCCCTGGCGACGGTTCTTAGAAGCAGAAAGGAAAACCTAACAGCCATTTTTAATACTAGGTGTGGCTGTTGATCGATTATAGATTTTATGGGTTTCTGCCTGGCATAATTTAGCCCTGGCGATGGTTCTTAGAAGCAGAAAGGAAAACCCAATGGCCATTTTTAATGCTAGGTGTGGCTATTGATCGATTATAGAGTTTATGGGTTTCTGCCTGGCATAATTTAGCCCTGGCGACGGTTCTTAGAAGCAGAAAGGAAAACCCAACGGCCATTTTTAATGCTAGGTGTGGCTGTTGATCGATTATAGATTGTATGGGTTTCTGCCTGGCATAATTTAGCCCTGGCGACAGTTCTTAGAAGCAGAAAGGAAAACCCAACAGCCATTTTTAATGCTAGGTGTGGCTGTTGATCGATTATAGAGTTTATGGGTTTCTGCCTGGCATAATTTAGCCCTGGCGACGGTTCTTAGAAGCAGAAAGGAAAACCCAACGGCCATTTTTAATGCTAGGTGTGGCTGTTGATCGATTATAGATTGTATGGGTTTCTGCCTGGCATAATTTAGCCCTGGCGACGGTTCTTAGAAGCAGAAAGGAAAACCCAACAGCCATTTTTAATACTAGGTGTGGCTGTTGATCGATTATAGATTTTATGGGTTTCTGCCTGGCATAATTTAGCCCTGGCGACGGTTCTTAGAAGCAGAAAGGAAAACCTAACAGCCATTTTTAATACTAGGTGTGGCTGTTGATCGATTATAGATTTTATGGGTTTCTGCCTGGCATAATTTAGCCCTGGCAATGGTTCTTAGAACCAGAAAGGAAAACCCAACGGCCATTTTTAATGCTAGATGTGGCTGTTGAGGTATAGATTTTATAGTTTTTGTGGCTGAGGGAAGGAACGAGTGGCATGCCTGCTGCCAAATGTTCCTCCGGGCACTTCGGAGGAAGAAAGAAAATGAAAGAAGAAAAAAGGAAGAAGAGAGCAAGAAAATGTCTCCAGCCCAAGTCCTTTTACCCCTCAGCTCTGATGTCACCTTCTACTCTGTAAGGTAAGTTCATTTGCATCTTCTGTCTTTCAATGTTTTGGGGTACAGGAGGGAGAGGGATGGTCTTCCACTAATGGTTAGCCTCCTTTGTCTCCAGGTAAGTATGGATGACCCCTGCATCTGAGGTAATAGAAACCACTGTGTATTGTGCATTGTGAGGAGTAAAACTCCAGTGGCAGATGAAGTAACGTTGTTTTGTTTTATCTCAAACACATGTACTACACCATCTTAGAAGACAGAAGACTGAGTTGTCAGCCTGCGATGTTGACGGTCAACATGGAAGAAGAATGGAAAGCAAGAAGGAACATGATCTTCATCAAGAGTGGAACTTCACCCAGTCAGTCAAAACTAACCTGTAGTGGAATCACAGGCATTGTTGGTCACTGTCATTTAACACACCATACTACACCTGTTGTCTGTGTCAGTTGATAGATAATAGAATTTCTAGATTTCTTGCCGGCCATAGTTTTACCCATGGTGATGGTTTTTGGAACCAGAAAGTAAAGGGCAACTACTCTTTTTAAATCTAAATGTGTTCCATTATGTATATAAGATTCCATAGATTTCTTGCCTCGTTGCTATTAGACCAGGTGATAGTTCTTAAAACCAAGGAGAATGTCTTTAGCCCTTTTCAGTGCTAGATGTGGTCAGTGATTATCAAAGTACTAATTAGTGATTGGGTATAGTATAACCTTAGCCATAGCTGTAGTTCTTAGAATTTGTAAAAAGTAAAAGGTAAAGGCTCCCCTCGCACATGTGTGCTAGTTGTTTCCGGCTCTAGGGGGCGCTGCTCATCTCCATTACGAAGCCGAAGAGCCAGCGCTGTCAAAGACATCTCCGTGGTCACGTGGCCGGCATGACTAAACGCCGAAGGCGCACGGAACGGTGTTCCCTTCCCACCAAAGGGGTCCCTCTTTTTCTACCTGCATTTTTCCATCTTTCGAACTGCTAGGTTGGCAGAAGCTGGGACAAGTCACGGGAGCTCATTCCGTAACGCGGCGCTAGGGATGCGAACCACCGAACTGCTGACCTTTCTGATCGACAAACTCAGCGTTTTAGCCACTGAGCCACCGCGTCCCCTTAAATCTTAAATCCCCGTCAAATCCTAGAATTTGAGAGCAGCCCCAAAAGCTTTCCACATACCAACATAAATAGGGAGATGATAATAGTGTGTTGATGAAAGGGAGAAAGGCTGCACTGTTCCTCATTCCATCGGCCCTCACAGCAAACCCCCATGCATGGTGAAATGCCATGGCACCCCCTGGTGCAGGAAGTCTTCCAGTCCCTGAGCGGGCGGTGAGGGTGAATCACACTGGAGGAGTCAGAGCGCCCAGAGAGAAGGCTCTCCCAGTCCCTGAGGATCCCCAAATGGGACTCAAACTGGAAGGGAATCCCCTGGGATCACCAGTCCTCCTCCACATTCGTAGCCTACCTACATTCATGCATGAGCACAGGTGAGTTGATGGGGTGCGCTTTTCGGGAGAAAGGCTGCACTGTTCCTGATTCCATCTGCGCTCAAAACAAACACCCACGCATGATGGTGGAAATGCCACGGCGCCTCCTGGTGGTGGAGATGTTCCAGTCCCTGAGCGGGCGGTGAGGGTGAATCACACTGGAAGAGTCAGAGCGCCCAGAGAGAAGGCTCTCCCAGTCCCTGAGGATCCCCAAATGGGACTCAAACTGGAAAGGAATCCCCTGGGATCACCAGTCCTCCTCCTCCTCCACATTCGTAACCTACTACGTTCATGCATGAGCACAGATGAGTTGATGGAGTCTGCACTGTTTCCGAGGACGTTGTGACTCACGCCCGATTCCCACGCACGATGGTGGAAATGCGATGGCGCCCCCTGGTGGAGGAGGCCTTCCAGTCCCTGAGCGGGCGGTGGGGGTGAATCACACTGGAAGAGTCAGAGCGCCCAGAGAGAAGGCTCTCCCAGTCCCTGAGGATCCCCAAATGGGACTCAAACTGGAAGGGAGTCCTTTGCGATCCCCTCCCTGCCTACTTTGCCCACTGAGTCCATCGAATGTGACACATGGCCAGTGACAACCGTTCTCAGTGCAGTCTGTGAAACAAGGGAGCCAAGAGAGATATGCCCTATTTCTGATTCCATCTGCGCTCAAATAATGGTGGAAATGCCACGGCGCCTCTTGGTGGAGGAGGCCTTCCAGTCCCTGAGCGGGCGGTGAGGGTGAATCACACTGGAAGAGTCAGAGCGCCCAGAGAGAAGGCTCTCCCAGTCCCTGAGGATCCCCAAATGGGACTCAAACTGGAAAGGAATCCCCTGGGATCACCAGTCCTCCTCCTCCTCCACATTCGTAACCTACCTACGTTCATGCATGAGCACAAATGAGTTGATGGGGTGCGCATTTCGGGAGAAAGGCTGCACTGTTCCTGATTCCATCTGCGCTCAAAACCAACACCCACACACGATGGTGGAAATGCTATGGCGCCCCCTGGTGGAGGAGGCCCTCCAGTTCCTGAGGATCCCCAAATGAGTCTCAAACTGGAAGAATCCTTTTGGCTCACCAGTCCTACTCCTTCCCATTCTTAGAAATAAGGTTAGCAGCAGCCAGATCTGTTAGGACCAAAAGTAAACCTAGTGTCATACTTTAATATGAATTATTGCCACCTCAACAAATTAATAAGTACTCTTTTGCTCGGGTATAATTAGGTCCTTGAACTAGAAAATAAATCTGTGCGGCCCTTTTTAATTCTAGATGCGGCCGTTGAAACCCTGACTAGTTTCTTGCCTGGCTTAATTTAGGCATGATGTGGCTCAGTGGTTAAGACGCTGAGCTTGTCAATCAGAAAGGTCGGCAGTTCGGTGGTTCAAATCCCTAGCGCTGCATTACGGAGTGAGCTCCCGTGACTTGTCCCAGCTTCTGCCAACCTAGCAGTTCGAAAACATGGAAAAATGCAGGTAGAAATAGAGGGACCTCTTTGGTGGGAAGGGAACAGCGTTCCGTGCGCCTTCGGCATTTAGTCATGCCAGCCACGTGACCACGGAGACGTCTTCGAACAGCGCTGGCTCCTCAGCTTTGTAACAGAGATGAGCAGCGCCCCCTAGAGCTGGAAGCGACTAGCAGGTATGTACGAGGGGAACCTTTGCCTTTAGCTTTTATTGGTTCTTAGAACCAGAAAGCATCTTAACGGCCCTTTTTAATGTCAAGTGTGCCGGTGATTTATAATAGATTTTATGGGTTTCTGCCTGGCATAATTTAGCCCTGGCGACGGTTCTCAGAACCAGAAAGGAAAACCCAACGGCCATTTTTAATGCTAGGTGTGGCTGTTGATCCATTGTAGATTTTATGGGTTTCTGCCTGGCATAATTTAGCCCTGGCGACGGTTCTCAGAACCAGAAAGGAAAACCCAACGGCCATTTTTAATGCTAAGTGTGGCTGTTGATCCATTGTAGATTTTATGGGTTTCTGCCTGGCATAATTTAGCCCTGGCGATGGTTCTTAGAACCAGAAAGGAAAACCCAACGGCCATTTTTAATGCTAAGTGTGGCTGTTGATCCATTGTAGATTTTATGGGTTTCTGCCTGGCATAATTTAGCCCTGGCGACGGTTCTCAGAACCAGAAAGGAAAACCCAACGGCCATTTTTAATGCTAGGTGTGGCTGTTGATCCATTGTAGATTTTATGGGTTTCTGCCTGGCATAATTTAGCCCTGGCGACGGTTCTCAGAACCAGAAAGGAAAACCCAACGGCCATTTTTAATGCTAAGTGTGGCTGTTGATCCATTGTAGATTTTATGGGTTTCTGCCTGGCATAATTTAGCCCTGGCGATGGTTCTTAGAAGCAGAAAGGAAAACCCAACAGCCATTTTTAATGCTAGGTGTGGCTGTTGATCCATTGTAGATTTTATGGGTTTCTGCCTGGCATAATTTAGCCCTGGCGACGGTTCTCAGAACCAGAAAGGAAAACCCAATGGCCATTTTTAATGCTAAGTGTGGCTGTTGATCCATTGTAGATTTTATGGGTTTCTGCCTGGCATAATTTAGCCCTGGCAATGGTTCTTAGAAGCAGAAAAAAAGCCTCAATGGCTCTTTTTAATGTTAGGTATAGCCAGTTATTAATAAAAGGTTTCTAGTTTTCCCCCTTGGCATAATTTTAGCCTGTGGTTGAAAATGTGTGTTGTTTTTGACTGGTAAATGTTAATCATGACACACAGTATGTGGCTCTCACTTCAAGAATTTTGATTTCTTTTGTCACACACATTAGTCCTCTTTTACTCCAGGCATGGTTATAATCTATTTGACATGAGTTTTATTCCTGACTTGCTATTGTTAAGTAGCTGTGATGCTTTCTGATAGACAAGATATTTTATCTGTTGCCTATTTTTATATATCCTTTCATATCATCATCTCTTCACCAAGAGATACCTGTTGTGATATTCAACAGTTTGAACATTAGTGTTTTCTTTCTCCTGAGAGAAATCTTTCGATGACAACTGTGGTTTCTTTTACACCTCACCTTTTTAAATAGAAAAACAAAAATGTCATTTTAAATAAGTGAACCATTTAACCCATCATGGTATTTTATTTTTGCTTTTGTAATGTTTATGATTATGTGACATTTTGCCATCCTTACAAAACTGGATGATATTTTCATGTATTTTATCTTTATGGCTTTATTATGATTTGAATTGTTACAAACTGTTGCAGTTGTGTTATGCTTGGAAGATGTGATGCTTATTATGTTAAAGAAACAATAAAGTATCTGAATGCTTTCAAGTCTTCCTCAACTGTATTTGTGATCCTGCAATCAGGAGCTTGGACCTGTTGGGCACCCTGCACTTCTGCTCTTTGCTGAAGTCACCAAGGACCACCTTTTGTGAGGACTCGGGGTTTTGGTGTATTTGGAAATGTCCTGTTCTACCAAAATAAACCTCCAATAAAATTATTTTTGCACTTTTCGTAAAATTATTTTCCATCTCTCTCATCAATCATCTATTAATCTATCTCTATTTTATCCAGTCTAATTAATCCAGTAACCTTTTCTGCTATACCTTAGGGGGGGAAATGCCGTGGACATACCTGGCCACAGAAGAGCAGCAATCCCTGTTTGCCATCCTCAGTGCCCTATTAGAAATGAAATTTTAGCAGCTGGAACTAACATTTATATTCTTTGACAGCCTCTTCTGTGGCTGCTTTGAGTTTTCAGTGAAGGAAGGAATGAAAAGCCACTTCAGGGCTTCAATGCCAAATGTTACACCACATAGTGGCCACAATAGGGCAGTTTTTGCAGTTTACTAAACTCAGCTTTAGGCTGTTCATTTATGTATATCCTTTTAATAAAGGTGTACTTTGAGAGTCCCTAGGAAAAAAGCACCCAGTTGCAGGAATCATAACACTAGAATATCTGACCAGGGGTTGTGGTGAAAGGACCACCAGGCCGGCCTTGGGAAGCAGGCAGGGCAGGCAGGCTAGCCGTCTTTCAGGGGCCCTGGGAAGCAGGCTTGGGAGCTGCAGTTCACCTGCGTCACCAGTAGATGGTAGTGGAATCTGGGTATTTTGCTGTCCCCTATTGGCCTTTTGGAGTATGTCAACCAATGACACGCCCTGATTAGAAAATTGAGCTCATCACTTTAAAAATAGGTAAGTGTATAAAAACTATGTGATTAAAATTCCTTTGGCAGTTGGACAGTTTGACAGAAATATCTACCCCAAACGTGTGTTGATAATTTGAAAATTTGAAAAAAAAAGTGAACCAGCAGCGTATTTATTGCTTCAATGATGCTATATACACAGAGATTTTACAAATCCTGTGAAATAATAAGAGAAACGACCGAAGACACCTGTCCTTTTGAATTTCTTTAATTCTTTAATAAAGTCAAACAACAGGAAAAACAAAAGGAGACATTTTGGGGCATTAAACACTTTTAAAATCCCACCCAGGTAGATGAAGATGGGTGAAAAAGGAAAGATTTCCAAAGTCATATTCTCAAACTTAGTAGAATATATGAAAGTGGGGAAATTAATAAACAGATTCATAAGAAGTCAGAGAGAAAGAGATAAGAAGGGACAAAGGCCTGCCAGTGATTCACACACAGTGCTTCCTGCCATCTCCAACATCTAGCCCTTAATTGAAAGATCTATGGGAAGGTTGAATTCTCCCATCAAAAGAAAAGACTCCCCCCCAAATTCATAGGGAAAAATCTTTGGCTGAAAGATTTTGGCTGAAGGAGACCAGGATACGCAGCCAGCCTTTCAATAATTCCTGTCCTCTTGTCCATCTCTCTTGAGAGAGAGGACCAGATCCCAGTAGTAAAAGGATTGTCTGGAGCAGCTCATATTTTTCTTTCTTGGGACTGCAGAAACAGCCAGGGAGAGGGGTTGGGCCTGGAACATGGTTAGTTTTCAGTCCCCAGTTGTCGAAAGGAAAGGAAGGAGAAGGGTTCACGTTAAAAAAAAAGGAAAAATGCAGTGACAAAAAGGAGAAAGAGGGAGGGAGGCAGGGAGGGAGAGAGAGAGAGAGGGAAGAGGAGAAAGGAAGGAAAAAGAAAGGATGAGGTAGGAAGGAAGGAAAAAAACAAAGGGAGGAATGAAAGGAAGGAAGAAGAAAAATGAAAAGAAGATATTAATAAAATGACTGAAAGTAAGGAGTTGGAATAAAGTAAAAGGAGGAAGAATAAATGAAGAAAGGAAAGAATTAAGGATAGAAAATGGGAGAGAGGAAGGAAGGAATTAAGGGAAGAAGGAAAAGAAGGGAGGGAAGGCCCATCCATGTGGTATATTCTGGGATTTCAGCACAAACTGGGGCTTGTTTGGGGGAAGAAAAGCTAATTCCCTTCTTTGAAATAAAGATGGGGTGAGCTTCTTAAGGACACCCCCCCCCCCGAATGTTTGCAAAGTCCGGCTGGGCCGGAAGTAGGTTCCAATCCTCCCAAGCGATCAGTGGGGGCGGCTGCTGGATTCCAGGTGTGACCGTTTTCCAGGCGCCAGGAGGGGGAGGCTATCGGCTTGCTCGGGGAAGGGCCTCTTGGACGAGCGGCCATGTCCGTTCACCGCGGCGCGGTTCCACTTGCAGAGGTCCCCGCTGAGAATGTCCTGGATGTGCTGCACGATCAGGTTGATGGCCACTGCCAAGGGAAAAGAGAAGATGGAGCATTGAGCCAGGGAGCCTAGATGGGTCATGAAACGTCTGCAAGGAAACGGTTGACCTGTCGGCCACCAGCCCCTCCAGCAGCCGAATCAGAGGAGGCGGAAGAGGCAGCGGTGTGGGAATCAGGGCTCTGAGGGGGAAGAGGGAATGGAACTGGGAGAGAGAGAAAGAGAGAGAGGCGGAGCCTTGGGTGTCCGTCAGCCCTCAGATGGAGAGTCAACAGCCCCCAGGTCTGGAAGTGGCTGATGAGGAAGAGGAGGAACAGCTGGGTCCAGTGCCTGATATGCAGAAGGCAAGAGGAGAGGAGAGCAGTGGAAATCTATGAGCCGGTCCTTGGGATGGAACAGCCATCGCAAAACCCCATCCTAGCTCTGGGGATAAAAGGCAGGGGGTGGAGATGAATAGATGTGGCCGGCCAGATTTGTTAACCTGCAGTGAGAGAGAAACTTTTTGCCGGGGCTGCCGGCGTTCCTAATAATCTTTGAGTTCACTTCAGAGGGTTTTTGATGTTTGGGGAGCTGGGTCAGAACACAACTCAGAGAGAGCACCGAGGACATACACACACACACACACCCCTTCTTATTCTGCTAAACTATCTCTGATTTTTAGCAACCTGCAAATTTGGGAACACTGTTTATTGCTCTCCTCTCCCCGATGAAGATGACGACAACCCGAGTTTAAGAGACATTGAGAAGTTGGCAAGATTCTCTATCAAGTTCACACATTCCTTACCCATATTATCTACGCCTCGCGGGATAATGACGTCTGCATATTTCTTGGTCTGCAAGGAAGGAGGGAGGTCACCGTTCTCAGAAGAAAAACAACCTGGTCTAAGCAAGCATCAACTCAGAAGCCATCTTAGCCAGAAGAAAGGAAACGCGGCTTACATTCCTTCTTAAAAGGCACTCTCAATAAGCTTCAACTTGTTCTGGTTTAGTCCTCAACTTACAACAGTTTATTTAGTGACTGTTCCAAGTTACAACGGACGGCATTGAAAAAAGTGACTGTTGAGCATTTTTCACAAGTACGCCTTTGTAGCATCCTTGTGATCACCACCACCATCATCATCATTTAATGACCCCATAATCGCTTGAGGGGTGGAATCTGGTCCACTGAATGGAGCTGAGTGTTTAGTGGCCGGAGGCCTTTCCTGTCGCCAATGTGGAGTTATATTCTCATCGTGCCCAGAGAGAGAAAGATCTGCTTCCACTGAGGATTGAACTCACAGCCTCCTGAGCGCGAGGCGAGAGCTCTGCCTCTAGACACACCGCAACACTCTGTAGCATCTCCATGATCAAAATTCAGATGCACGGCAACTGGTTCATACTTATGACCTGCTTACTAAGGTCCCCTTTTTGCGACCTCTTGACGCTGGGGAAGCCAGATTCATTTCATAACTGTGACTCATTTAAGAACTGCAGCAATTCCTTTAACAACATGTGGCGAGAAAAGTCATAAAATTGGGGGAGGGGGAAGTAACTCATTTGACGAATGACTTAGCAATCTAAATGTTGGGCTCGTAACTTGAGGACTACCTGTCAAACTGGTTGCCAAGCACCCAAATTTTGATCACATGACTGTGGGGAATGCTGCAATAAGTGTGAGGATTGGTTGCAAGTCTCTCTTTTTTCCCAGTGCCTTTGTAACTCTGAATATACGCTAAACATGGTTGTATCTCGAATTCTACCTGCATGTAAAGATTATCCTTGTTTAGCATCCGTAGTTGGGACCGCTTGTTAAGGGAAGCGTCACTAAGTGAAACCATGTGAATCCCTCCAACGACTTATCTCAACAACCTGGGATAGCTGGTAAAGGAGAAGGGAGAGCTTTCGTTACCGGCAAACAGAATTCTTCAAAGGCAGGCTTGACAAACGTCGTATATTGAGTTAAAATCTGTTCCAGATCCCTCCCTCGTTTCATATCTCGAAGGACTGCCGTGGAAGGGGAGAAAAGCACAAAAGGAAAACGAAAGTTAAAAAAAGGGCCGTCTCTACGACTTCCTAAGCATTGAAGAGAAGGCAGGATAAGAGGATAGCAGAGTTAGAAGGGACCTCGGAGGTCTTCTAGTCCAACCCTATGCCGGAGACCCTGTACCATTTCCATCTGCTGTCTCTCCTTGAAAACTTCCAGCGATGGAGCACACACAACCTCTGAGGGCAAGTCGTTCCAGTGATTAATTGTTCTCACTGTCAGGAAATTTCTTCTTAATTCCAAGTTGTTTCTCTCCTGGATTCGTTTCCATCCTTTGTTTCTTGTCCTGCCTTCTTGGTGCTTTGGAAAACAGGTTGACACCCCCTCTTGTTTGTGGCAGCCCCTCAAATATTGGAAGATTGCTATCATGTCAGTGTTCGAATATTTGAAGGGCTCCACCAAAGAAAAGGGGGGGGCAGGGGGGGTTTCCACTTATTGTCCAAAGCACCTTCAGAAGGCAGGACAAGCAGCAATGGATAGAAATCAAGCGACCTAGAACTAACCAGAAATTTGGAAATTGGGTGGAATTCTCTCAGCAGGAAACCAGGTTTGCAGAACCTGCTCATTTTGGCTTTAACATTACACACCAATCCAACCGTTATGGTTAACCATGGGACTGGTTTGACCACGGTGTGAAAGCATTTTTTAAAAAATTGTTTTGAATCCCTTCTCAAGGTGCAGTTTTTCCTCTTTCAACTCTCCATCTTTTTCTTCAATTTTACCTCCCTTATAAAACCTTAATGAGGCCACACCTCATCAAGTTTTGGTTTCTACGTTACAAAAAAAAAAAGATGTTGAGACTTTGGAAAAAGGGCAGAGTAGAGCAACTAAGATGATTTAAAGACCTGGAGACTAAAACACATGAAGAACGGTTGCAGGATTTGGTGTGGCTAGCCTAGAGAAAAGCAGGACTAGCGGGAGACATGATAGCAATATTCCAGTATTCAACTTATTTGCACCTAAAAGCCCCTGAAGGCAGAACAAGAAGCAACAGATGGAAACTAACCACGGACAGAATCAACCTGGGAATAAGGGGAAAATTCCTATAAGTGAGAATAATATCAGTGAGAACAGTTTGCCTTCACAAGTTGTGGTTGCTCCAACATCGGAGATTTTAAAGAAAAGATTGAACAGCCATTTCCTTGGAATGGCCTTGGGTCTCCTGCTAGAGAAAGGGGGTTGGACTAGAAGACCTCCAAGGTCCCTTGCAGCTCCATTCTGAATCCGAATCCTTTCCCTTTGAAAGCATTTGAAGAAAAGAAACCAACTTCTCACCTCTCCGGGATAATCTGACGTCTGAATCAGTGTCAACAAAAAGCCGGAGATGAAACATGTCTCGGATTTCTTGACTGTAGAAGACTAAGATTCCTTCAAACAGCAGCACGTCAGCAGGGTAAACCATCGTGGTCTCGGGCAACCTGTGCCAACACACAATCGTTGAAGAACAAACGCATCCTGGGAGAATCAGCCATCCAAAGGGGGAGTTTGGTTTGCGTACGTAGGAAAGCAGGTAGTTCTTGACTTACGACTCACCACTGAGCCCAGGCTGCTAAGTGAGACATTTGTGCGGTGAGCTTCCATTAAAATTAAAAATTAAAACATTGAAATGAAATAAAACAAAAGACATCATAGTTTGTTAGAGATTGTGAGGAGTTACTTGATAGGCAGCCAAAATCTGCCTAATTTTACAGTCAGTAGAGCAGAATTTAATTACGTTCAAAGAAACTGTATCATACTGATCCAATAATAGTTGTACATAAAAGAGACAGAATTTCCTGGATATTTTATTTATTAGATTTTCATGCACACCCCTATATTATTTTACAAGTAACTCAAGGCAGTGAATATGCATAGTTCATTGCCCCGTTGTTAAGTGAATCATTGCCATTGTTAAGCTAGGAAATAAATGCAGTGATTCACTTAGAAGGGGCAAAACGCACATAACTGTCTTGTTTAACGACAGAACATTTGGGGCTCCGTTGTGGATGTAAATTGAGGACTATAGTTTTGAGGTCTACCTTCGGACCAAAAAAAAAGGCTATTCACTGTTTTATAACACAGAGGGTCCTCGATGTAGGATCACAAAAATTGAGGTCGGAATTTTGAATGCTAAGTGATGTGGTCATTAAGTGAGTAATTATCTGATCTGATCTAATGGCCTTTTTTTAATACCATGGTCACTAAGTAAATTGGGTGTCCATTAAGCAAAAGATAATGAAACACCAAAAGATAGATAGTTTGATAGATAGATAGACAGACAGACTAGATAGATAGATAGATAGATGATAGATAGATAGATGATAGATAGATAGATAGATAGATAGATAGATAGATAGATAGATAGATAGATAGATAGATAGATGATGGATAGTTCAATAGATAGACAGTTCAATAGATAGACAGTTCAATAGATATAGATAGAATAGATAGATAGATAGATAGATAGATAGATAGATAGATAGATAGATAGATGATAGATAGATAGATAGATAGATAGATAGATAGATAGATAAAGATAGATAGATGATAGATAGTTCAATAGATAGATAGATAGATAGATAGATAGATAGATAGATAGATAGATAGATAGATAGATAGATAGATAGATAGATAAATAGATAGATATAGTTTGATAGATAGTTCAATAGATGATAGATATAGATAGACAGATAGATAGATAGATAGATAGATAGATAGATAGATAGATAGATAGATAGATAGATAGACAGATATAGACAGATAGATAGTTTGATAGATGATATACCGATATAGATAGACAGACAGAGAGACATAGATAATTCGATAGTTCAATAGACAGACAGACTAGATAGATAGATAGATGATAGATAGTTCAATTGATAGTTCGATATATAGTTCAATAGATAGATAGATGATAGATTAGGTAGGTAGGTAGGTAGGTAGATCGATGAAGGGAATGGACACTGACCTGGAATGGGTCACAAAATCGTACGTTGGGACCTCCACTGCTTGACCATCGATGATGTTCTTCAACGTCATTTCCATCAAATCATTGTCAAAAGCATCTGGAGAGGGAAGAGGAGAAGAACAATCAAGATGATGAGGGGACTGGAGGCTAAAACATATAAAGAACGGTTGCAGGAACTGGGTAAGAAAGAGAAGGACCAGCAATCTTTCAATATTTGAGGGGCTCCCACAGGGGCCCAGAAGGAAAGAGAAGAAACAAGCTTGGTGGTGTGATAGATACCTGGGTGGTCAAAGTTATACTGCCCCTTTAAGGCTCTGGCTTTCTGTTCTGGGGTGAGCACCTTGTAGAATCGATCTTGGCTCAGAATGACCACCTTCCGTTGACGATGATCTACCTCGTTTTGACCCAGCAGTTCCATGATCTTCTCACACACGGTTGACTTTGGAGGAAGGGACGGACATGCAGACAAACCAAGAAGGAAAGTTAGAAGTCAAAAGTGCAGGTCATCTTTGACTTACAACCAAAATTGGGACCAGAAATTCCGATGCAAAGCATGGCGGTCATTCAAGTGAGTCATGTCCTATTTTATGACTGGTATATATAAGCATGGAGCCAGCCTCATTCTCTTCTAGCTCTGATGATGTTACCTAGTTGGGTCAAGAAACGTCTGCAAGAAAACCACCCAGCTCAAACAGCACTAAGGACCTCACAGAGTTCCTCTTTCTCCTCCTCCTCCGTGCAAACCTCACTCCCTTCTAGCCCTGATGATGTTACCTAGTTGGGTCACGAAATGCCTGCAAGAAAACAACCCAGCTGAGAGAGCATCAAGGACCCCCTCCTCCTGCATTTTAACCCTGAGCTACAAATATCCTCTTCTACTGATAATAAATTCAACCAAACAATCAATATGAGCAGCAAATGAAGCCAGCCTTATTAATTTGCCAGAAACCAGAAAGGAACTGGATGGAAATCGCACCATGATCTATCCATAATTATAAACCTGATGTCATAAGGGAGGTGAGAGATCGCGTATCATATTATACAAGATAATACAAGCTGGCAGCTGTCATTTCCAAGCAGGAGGACATCCACACATGTCAAGCCCGTCCCAACCCTGTTTTTGGGAAAGGACTTCAGTGCCTTAGACTCTGAATAATTTTACTGTCCCTTTGCATATACTCTAATTAAAATGAAATTTTGTTGCATACAGCTCTGAGAGTAGTAGAATAGAATAGCATCAGAATAATAACTTTTTTGTCACTTTTGGCATACATCAACATGAAATTTTGTTTACATGCAGCTCTCAAAGGGTCACCACCTCCAATATACACTACATAAACATGACAAAATAAATACAAAATTAAGGCAACACAAACAATACACACACACACACATCTGACACCTCTAAGCAACAGAGCTTTCTATCCTGGATTTTAAATTTTCTTCTCCTCCTCTATCATCTTCCTCCTCCTCCATCTTTTTCTCCTCCTCTATCATCTTCTTCCTCCTCCTCCTCCTCCTTTCCTTCTCCTCCATCATCTTCTTTTTCTCCTTCTCCTCTATCATCTTCCTTCTCTATCTTTTTCTCCTCCTCCTCTTCTTTTTCTCCTCCTCCTCTATCATCTTCCTCCTCCTCCTTTCCTTCTGCTCCTCTACCTTTTTTCTCCTTCTCCTCTTCTATCATCTTCCTTCTCCTCTTCCTTTCCTTCTCCACCTCCTTTCTCTCCTCCTCCTTTTCCCCTTTCCTGCTGTCTCCGCATTCCCGGCGGGACACCTGCCCCCACTCCCCCCCCAGGAGGGATATTGGATGAGAGAGAGAGAGAAAGGGTGGGGGGCGCTTTGCTGCCTGCCTCCCCCTTTCTTTTGGCTTTTCTGAGAGCCCCGATCGTCGCGCCACCCCTTCTCATCTCCCCCCACCTTCCTGCCACGTAGGAAGTCGCCCCCCCCCAATACTCCCCACTTTAAAGCCCAAAAAAAAGAAAAAGAAAAAAAGCAAATCACCTGATTTTTATTTTTGCAAAATCGCTTCCGTTGGGTTTGCATTTTTTGCAAGCAGCGGAGGAAGCTGTGAATGCAAAGTGTGGGGGGGCTTCTCCCCTTTTATGCATATTTTTGGGGGGAGGGGAGTTTGGCTTCCCGGCTCTTTTGCTAAACCCCCCATCCCCGCTCCTCCTGTCCGGGCGGGGGGCTTGCATTGCACGCCCCGATTCTTGCTGGTCTGTTATTATTATCATTATTATTATTATTATTTTGCAACGGGAGTGGGGAGTTTTTTTTTTTTTTTTTGCAGCTTTACCTTGCCGCTGGCGGTGCCCCCGCTCACCCCGATCAGGAAGGGCCGCGGGTGAGGCCGCTCCGCTTCGCCGGCCGGGCTGCAGTTGGAAGCGTGGCCGCCCGCGGTGGCCATGAGTCCGGCTGTGCCGAAAAAGCAGACGGCGGGCTGAGGGGGAAAAATAAAACTACGACTCCCAGCAGGCCCCGCGCGAGGAAAGGAACCCCGCGCTGGTGCGGCTGGAACGCGGGGCCTGCTGGGAAACGGAGTCCTCCCGTCCGAATGCCGCCCCCAGCGCACACATGACCGGCTGTCATTGGGTGGAAGAGGCGGGGCTTGGCGGGAAAGGGGTGGAGCTTCAGCATAACATGTATCCGTTTGCTTTGATCTTCATGTTAATGAACTCTAATGTTGCTACATATTAGCTGCCTTGACAATACACACACACGTGTGTATGTATATATATATATATGTGTGTGTGTGTGTATGTATGTATATATACATATTATATATGTTTTCTTATGTTTTCGCGGGTATTTATATGTGTGGTATTTAGGTTTCTTCGGGTATTTTCCCACATCTTAATATTTGTGCTTTTATTATAGCGACGTTTCGGCAGAATCTCATTTGCCATCCTCAGGCAGATGTGTATCGGGTTCTTTTTAATCTTGTGTGTCAGGCTTGGCAGCCGTTTTTTGTTTTTTATATATACATACACACACACACATATTTTATATATGTATATATATACACACACACACATATATAAACACAAACACCCATACACACACATGCTTGTATCTATCATCGTCTGTCTGTCTAGCTAACTTTCAACAGAATAGAATTAGAATAAGAATAAGAATAGAAAATAGAATAGAAATAAAATAGAAACAGAATAGAAATAGAATAGAATTAGAATAAGAATAAGAATAGAAAATAGAATAGAAATAAAATAGAAGTAGAATAGAAATAGAATAAGAATAGAAAAGAAAACAGAAAAGAACTAGAGTAGAATTAGAATAAGAATAGAAAATAGAATAGAAATAAAATAGAAATAGAATAGAATTAGAATAAGAATAGAAAAGAAAACAGAATAGAACTAGAGTACAATTAGAATAAGAATAGAAAATAGAATAGAAATAAAATAAAAATAGAATAGAAATAAAATAGAATAGAATTAGAAAATAGAAAACAGAATAGAAACATAATAGAATAGAATAAGAATAGAAAACAGAATAGAAATAGAATCAACAGAGTTGGAAGGGATGATCTTGGAGGTGCAGCTAAACTTGTGCAAAACCTGGGGCAGAAGCAAATCCCACATATTGGAGATGTGTGGGTGTGGGTGGGTGTGCCTACACACTGGCAACCCATCGTGCGGGAGTTGAGAGTACCTCAATCTTTATGGATGGATCAAAGGTCTGGACAATCCAACCCCAAATAAATCCAGATTATTGAGCTGGATGGGAGTCGGAGGAGATGCCCTTCGCCCTGACCCAGTGGCTCCTTCTGGGCGGGGAGATGCCGGCGTTTGCCAAGCTGAGCCAGGATCTTGGCACAGCTTCGCACTGCATACAAAACACTCAAATATACACACATACACATATGCATGGCCTTCGACCTCCTTGGCTTTTGGTACACACATAGCCATCCTTCTGCAAACAAACCGTCAATGATTAATCCCTGGAAACCGAATCTCATTGCATGGGATGAGTCCAACGGGTGCCCAGGGCAGAGCGCCATTCTTTTTGCAGCCACGGTGAGGAAGATGGCCCGGGGCAGGCGGAGGCAGGAAGGGCCCCCAACCTGGCTGAGGCACCCAGGTCTTTGAAGGAGGAAGGAGGCTGGGGAAAAGACAGGTAAACTCCTCTCTTGTAAATACAAACTCTGGGTGCGGGGGGTGCGGCTCCCCAATGGTGCACAATGCTAAAGGAGCCTTGGCAACAGAGCCTCCAGGGCTCAGGGCAGTCTACCTGTGAGGAAGCCAAGTCAAAGGGCCGCCGGGAGCTCCTCACATCAACGCCGGCCGACGCGCGACTGCAAATTCAAGCCCCGAATTGAATTCTGTCTCATTTTCACGACCTCTCTTGCCACGGCCATTGAGCGAATCGCTGTTCAATGAAGCCCCCCCAGCTATGAAGTCAATCTGGCTCCCCCCCACTCACCCCCCCTCCCCCAGTGGACATGGCTGGTCAAAAGTTTCCCCAAATTCTCCTTTTCCCCGTGACTGTCCGTCATAAACCTGAGTCGGTGGCTATAAGCGTCTGAATATTAGCCGCGTGACCATCGGGGGAATGTTACGATGGTCGTTAAGTGTGAAACATAGCCGTGGCTCACTTTGTCACGTTGAATGGTCACTAAATGAATTGTTGTAAGTTGAGGAGTTCCTGGCTGTTACCTGTTGATGCTAAACGTCCTTCCTCGGCACAGGAGAGTAAAACATCTGGGAACAGCTGCCTGCTGGGGCATTCAGGCGAACTTCTATGCGGTTCATGTTATTTGCAAGATATCCGGGAAGTTCCTTGGAGTGGATTTGAGGTTTACTACGGAGAAGAGCATAGTACACATTGGTTGGGTGGTTCATGCTTTGATCCTCGCTCAAGGGGCAGTGTGTTGTGTATGTTGTGTGCAGCACAATCTAGTTTTCTCTTCTAGCCTGGTAATATTTTGAAATAAACTCAGCCTTAAATTTGATGAATAAATATAATTAATAAAGTAAATTTCCTTCCTTCCTTTTGTTCTTTCCTTTCCTTTCTCTCCTCTCCTCCTCCATTTTTTCTTCCTTTCCTTCTTCCCTTTTCTCCACCCCTCCTTCCTCCCCTTCTTTCCTTTCCTTTCTCTTTTCCTCCCTCCTCCCTTTTCCTTCTTCCATTCTTTTCCTTCACTCTTCCTGTTCCTCCTCCTTCCTTCCTTTTCTCTTTTCTTTCATCCCTTCCTCTCTTTTCTTTCTGTCCTTCCTTTCCTCTCTTCTTCCCTTTCCTCCACCCCTTCCTACCTTCCTTTTTTCTCTTTTCTTTCCTCCCCTCCTCCCTTTTCCTTCTTCCATTCTTTTCCTTCTCTCTTCCTGTTCCTCCTTCCTTCCTTTTGTTCTCTTTTCTTTCCTCCCCTCCTCCATTTTCTTTCTGTCCTTCCTTTCCTCTCTTCTTCCCTTTCCTTCACCCCTTCCTATCTTCCTTTTTCTTTCCTTCCCTCCTCCCTTTTCCTTCTTCCATTCCTTGCCTACTCTCTCCTGTTCCTCTTCCTTCCTTCCCTTTCTTTTGTATTTTCCTCCCTCCCTTTCCTCTCTTCTTCCTTTTCTTCCTCCTCCTCCTTCCTTCCTTCTTTACTTACTTACATACTTATGTTCGTTTGGATCGTCTTCCCCTTTGAAAAGTTTGCAAATGATCCAACTTGCAAAGAAAGGGAAACCAAAGCTTATTTGACGATCAACATTATGGGTGGGGGGGACTGTTGCTTCCTCATAGGACCCGTGGAAACTCCTCTCCTTTCAAGCAACCAATTTTGGAGGACGCCAACATGCCTGGAGAAGAACTCCATCCGAGCCCATCTCCAGACCGCCCAAGGGAAGTTGAAAGAGAAGGAGAGGCCCAACCTTCTCCAGGAGATGCAACAAAATTCACGGGAGAGCAGAAGACCTCATCCAAACCCGACCACCAAGCAGGATCAGATCATCTCCAGTACATGGGGACCCTCAATCCAGGCTTCGTAGAAGAACCGCCTCCGTATGCTCCACCAGATCCGAAAGACGTCCACTTGTATCCGCCGTTCCAAACCGCCGTTCCACCACAGAGTTGCATCTTTTACCAGCCGACAGCTACACCCCAGGTCCTAAGCCAACCACCCAATGTATTCTCCAGCCCCTATCCTTTCTCCACCGTGAGTTGTAAATAAGGGGAGAACATTTGTAGCTCAGGATTGAACAGTGGACTCCTTGATATGTCCCTGAGCTTGGCTGCTTTCTTGCAAGACGTTTCATGACATCATCACTGCTAATAGGGAGCGGAGTTTGCAGAGAGGAGGAGGAGGAGGAGGAGGGGAGGAGGAGGAAGATTGTGGGGTCTTTGGTGCTCTCTAAACTTGGTTGCTTTCTTGCAAGATGTTTTATGACCCAACTAGGTAATATCATCAGTGCTAGAAAGGAGTGGTCTTTGCAGATTGGAGGGGGAAATGGAAAGAGAAAGTGGAAAGGAAAGGGGAAGGAAGGAAGGAAGGAAGGAAGGAAGGAAGGAAGGAAGGAAGGAGGTAATATGCTAGGAGGGAGGGAAGGACAGAGGAAGGAGGGAAGGAAAGAAAGGAAGAAAGGGAGGGAGGAAGGGATGAATCAAATATGCTATGAGGAGGGAGGGAAGGACAGAGGAAGGAGGGAAGGAGAGAGAGGAAGGAAGGAAGGGAGGGATGAAGGGAAGGAAGGATTTCAGATGCTGCCTGACAGATTCCTATCCCACCCTTTAGAAACCCTTCTATTTCTCTATTAAAGTAAAGCAATATCTTTGAAAAGATGACCCAACAGGACACTAATTATACTTCCAATTTATATTTATCGGGGATTTTGCAGCACCAGCCATTGAAACTTACTTCAAACAGGCATCGGCTTAACTCCCGGGAAGCTAGTCAGCCGCCGTCTCTCAACCCAGCTTACCTGGCAGGGTTGCTATATGGAAAATAGGAAAAGAGAGGGCTCTCTAGGTTTTCCACCCTGAACCTCTGAGAAAAGATGGGGTTGTATATTGACCCAATAAAGAGTTTGGCGGGCTTCTCAGTTCAAGATGGTTGAAGGTTGGCTCTTCTTTCAGTACCAGGATGCCTGGCCTGGCGAGAGCCCTCCGGTTGGCGACCAGAGGCTGCCACCCAAAGATTATATGGTGGAATCCTTACTGGTGACCATTTTCTGCTGCTTGTTCACGGGGCTGATAGCACTTGTCTATTCCCATGAGGTACGTGCTGCTACGGCAAAGAAAATGCTGAGGTTTAAGGGAAAAGGGGGGACCTTTCACACTTTGATCCCCATGGACGCCTGCTCAAAATTTAGACATTTGTCAACTGGCTCCTATTTATGATGGTCTCAGCTTCCTGGGGTCATGGGATGATGCCCTTTGGCGACCTTCTAACAAGAGAAGTCCACGGGAAGGCCAGATTCACTTAACAACCATGGGGCTAACTTAACTGCAGTTATTCACTTAACAAGAAAGGTCATAAAATGGATGGATGGATGAGGAGATGGGTAGGTGGGTGAGTGGATGGATGGATGATGGATGGATGGTTGAGAATGGATGGATGAGTGGATAGATGTTTGGTTGAATGGATGGATGGTTGAGATAGATGGATAATTGATTGGGTGGATGGATGAAGAGGATGGGTAGGTGGGCAGGAGGATGGATGGTTGAGAGGGTGGGTGGATGGATGGATAGATGGTTGAATCAATGGATGGATGAGGGGATGGGTAGGTGGATGGATAGTTGAGTAGATGGATGCTTAGCAATGACAATTTTGGGCTCAATTGTGGTCGTAAGGTGAGAATTACCTGTGCTTGGCCTTGCTTTCCAAGGAAAAAGTTGAACAGTGGTCCATATTTCTTACCTACAGTGAAAATTGATTCAAGATTCTCCATTTTCTTTCTCTTGTAGACCCGGGCCGCTCTGAAACGAGGTGACCTCATCCAAGCCACAATGGCTTCCTACAAAGCTCGCTCGCTCGTCTTGTTCAGCCTCTTCTTCGGCCTCTTTGTGTCCATCAGTTGGATTATCTACGTGGTGGTAACCCTGTATCTATGATCCAGAAGGTTGGGATGGACCATGGAGTTTCCTACAAAGTTGTGGTATGGAGCTCTCATCCTTTTCAACCAGCTTGGGGACCAATTTCTCATGTTGGTGCTTTCTTTTGTCTCTTCTCCAAAACCAACCACATCAAGAAAGTGATGAGATCTCACCACCATCACCACCCCCAAAGCTGGAAGGATGTCTTCATAGTGCAAAACACTGATATCTTCTTTCGGAGCTTCCTGAGGCTCGCTTAATTGCTATCTCATCAATCTTATTAAAAAAATACACAAACAACCTGGTCCAAGGTTTAAACCAGACTCTCCTTGGAAAAGCTACATGTTATCCTTGGGGCAGGTCAGGGGGGCGATCATCGGTCCATGGGTTCTCCAGGCATCGAGACCAAATCAAGGGCACTGCCCTGTGAAGACCTCAGGAAGTCCATACTGACTTTTATGGAGGATACTCAATTAGGAACAATAAATGCTGGAAGGATTTTTACCCATTCATGTCCCATTATGTGACCATTGACCTACAGATGTAAATAGGGGTTCAGCAACAGATCTTCATTCCCTCCTTGGCTAGGTAAAAAGATGGATGGATGGATGGATGGATGTGCAGACAGATAGACACATAGATCAATGATAGATTAGGTAAGTATATAGGAAAATAGATGGACAGATGAGATAGTTGATAGGTAAACTGATAAGACACATAGATAAATGATAGAGATAGATGATAGATAGATAGATAGATAGATAGATAGATAGATAGATAGATAGATAGATAGATAGATAGATAGATAGATAGATAGATAGATAGATAGATAGATAGATAGATAGATAGATATATGGATGGCTAGATAGACGGAAGGATGGATGGATGGATAGATATAGATGATGGATGAATAAAAGACAAGAGATAGATAAATGATAAATATAGATTAGGCAGGTAGATAGGAAGCTAGATAGACAGATGAGATATAAGATGGATGGATGGACGGTCTGAGCCTAAGCAAAACAATCTTCTTTACAACATGCCACCGGTGCCCAAACTTTGAGAAATAGTAAGAGCAAAAATAAAAAAATGAATTTCTTTGATCGGTTCCTCAATGCCCGTTTCAATACTTGTTTTCAACCTGGAACATGTGGAACTACTTTTGCACGTTGACTTCATGGGTGCAGTTTTGAAAATCTTGCTACCGTTGATGGTGACAGGTTCTTTAACTGCATTTATTTTCACTATAGAGTTTTTTTTCTCCCCTCCCTTGAATATAAAAAAGCAATAAACATGTTTTCAGATTTTTTTTTTTTTATTTGCAAGTTGGGGCTCTACGCTATTGAGCCACAAATACACAGTGTTGGGCTCAGGAGACCTGGTAGACGAGTTAAGATAACCGAGGACAATTTTGTAAAAATTCAGATTTCTCTTTTGATTTCCCAAATCAAACCGAATCTACCCATTTTTTTCCCCCTTTCACTCCTCCCTCAGTGCTGGTCTCATTAACTCAGTGATACTCAACCTTGGCAGGTTGAAGATGTGTGGACTTCCACTCCCAGAATTCCCCAGTCAGGATTCCCCAGCATGCTGGCTGGGGAATTCTGGGAGTTGAAGTCCATACCTCATAAAGTTCTTAAAGTTGAGAAACACTGCTGCTGTAGCTGAACTCCGCTTTAAATTAAACTCTGCTCCCAAGAAAATAAACACAATGTTGTCCCTGTTTTAACTAGCAGGAATTAAAGAGAAAAACAAAACCAGCCCTATTGGATCAGATTCAAAAACAGGAATCATTCAGAGCGATGTGGGAAGGGGAGGAGGAAAAGGAGGAGGGGAAAGGAGGAGGAGGAGAAAGAGGAGGAGAGGAGGAAGGGAGGAGGAGGTGAGAGGAGGAGGAGGAGGTGGAAAGGAGGAGGAGAGGAAGAAGAGAGGAGGTGAGGGGAAAGGAAAAGGAGGAAAAGAGGAGAGGGGGAAGGAAGAGAAGGGGAGAGGAGGAGAGGAGAAAGGAAAAGGAGGAGGAAAGGAGGAGAGGGGAAAGGAAGAGAAGGGGAGGAGGAGGAGGAAAGGAGGAGGAGAGGGGGAAGGAAGAGGAGGCTGGAGAAGGAGAAGGGACGATGCTTTTGGTAGTTTAGCAGATGGAGTAGGAAAAGAGAATAAAAAAGGAGATGGGGAAGCGATGATGGCGATAGAGAAGAAAAAGAGGTAGTGCTGATGGAAAAGAATAGAACAAGACCATCTCAATTCTGGCCACTGAGCAAGAGGAGAAAAAAAAAAAATCAAAGCAACGCAGCACGAATTGCAGCACAAATTACGCCCCAAACCCACCCAAATGAGGGGAGAAGGCACCACTTTTTGGAAACAAACCGTCTCGGCGCATCTGATTTCAAGGAGCAGAGAAAGGAAGGAGCCCTAGAAACCTCTCCAGCAGGCCTCGAAAGAAGCTGGAGAAGAATAAAATGCAGGCTGTGCAGCATGGGAGTGGTAGTCCAACACACCTGGAAGAGAAAATTCAAGGGGACTCTCTCCCTCTTTGTTTTAATGATTGGGCAGGAGTAAATTTAGGTTTAGCCATTATCTCTTGGGAGCCCAACGATCCAAACCAACCCGGTTTAATTCTGCCCACGATAGGTTTGATCTAACTGTGTTCACAATCACCTGCCTGAATTCGGTTGTAAGGTTGGGCTGATGTCTTCACAGCCTAAAGGTCCACTTTCTCTCTCTTCCCTACCCTTTTTTTTTTCTGTTTTCTTTTCCCTCTTTTTTTTAAAAAAAATGTTTCCTCGCCAAAATAATAACAACAATAACAATAATATTAATAACCAACTAAAAACAACCCAAACAGAATGGCAAAACAGCCCTCCAAAAAGAAAAACAAAAAGAAAGAGAAAAAAAACAACTAAAAGCAGAAAAGGAAGAAAAAAATAAAATAAAATATCCACGGGTGAATTCAAACATGCACATCGAAAATGAAAACGCTCCTACAACCCCGTATGTACAGGCGGCTGTGTTTTCCTACAGATTCACTGCCTTTGCAAACTTAGTACCGTCGCCAAATTAAGACATTTCCCTTGTCCCCTCCCCGGTGGAAAATCCGGACATTGTGGGGGGAGAGTTGAGCTATGACGCCCCCCCAGTTCCCGGGAAGGAGGAGGAAGTTCGCGAAAGAGATGGGGAGAAGAACGGCTGGATCCAAGACCTCCACAACTTCTTCGGCCGCTTCTCGCTGTCTAGAAGAACAACTTCACCCGGTGGGTGTTGTGGCGTCGACACCTTCTCTGCCAAAGGAGGAGGAGGGGCGACCAGAGTTTACCTCCATCCTTTCCAAAGCTGCCTTGGCTCTGCTTTTTCCCAGGTTTCCTCCTAGAGTGGAAACTTCTCCTCGGCGCCCTCTTCGGGAAATGCCCCTGGCCAAACCCGTCGGTTACCACCATGGCAGGGTGGCAAAAGATAACAGGTTCATGTCTCGCTTGTCCGCTTGAGAGTGTGCAAAAATGTAGGCTGCCTGGTTCCCTCTCTCTCTCTCTCTCTCTCTCTCTCTCACACACACACACACACACACAAACACACACACCTCGGGTGCAAGTATCACTTGACTTTCGGTGAGGCGGAAAGACACCCATTTGTCTTCTCTTCCGTCCTTCCTTTTCCAGACCAAGAGGTTGACATACAACAGCCCAGAAGTGATGGAGAAAGTTCAAGGTTCTTCCACCACCACCATCAGGTCAGGAAGTGATGGAGATCTGCTCAGATTGCCAAGGCCTGGAGCTCTGTGCCAGTCCTAATGGGATGCCCACGGCCTTCCCACCCCCACCCCCGCCCCCCATCCCACCCCTTTCTAAGTCTTCTCTTCCCGGTCTGTTTTCCGCCGCGTTATATTTCGGGGTTTGATTTTGAGCGAAAGTTCCCATAACGCCTCCTCGGCCAGGTGGTCGCTGAAGTCGTTGAAGAAGGAAATGATGTCATCATTGCGTTTGATGTCGTAATGCCTGCAAAGATCAGAGGGAAAGTGGGGCAGTTTAGATCGGAAGGGATCTAGTTGGGTTAACTCCTAACCCCAAAGGTGCTTTTTTTTTTCCCAAGAGGCAACTGGACTTTCTGGTTTTTCTTGGAAGATGTTTCGCTTCTCATCTCAGAAGCTTCTTCAGCTCTGAGTGGATGGTGGGGAAGGGAAGGATTGACGCTCCTTGCAGACAGCTGGTCATTTGCATCCTTTTTAGAGAGTCGTTGAGGCCACTTGGAGGTTTATCTGTGTCCTGAGGGTCCTCTGAATAGTGCAAATAGGTGTGCAGCCTTCTACAATACAGTCCCTTCAGCACTTCTAAGAAGGCTCAACACCCGTTTGCACTATTCACATAACCTTGAGGACATAGACAAACCTCCAAATGGCCTCAAGGATTCTCTAAAAGGAATGCAAATGACCACAAATCCTTCCAATCCTCAAGCAAAACGTCTCTCAAGAAAACCCCAAAAGCCCAGTTGCCTCTTGAAAAAAAGCACCTTTGGAACAACTATGGCCTGATGGATGATGGAGATCCAGAGAGGTTAACCCTCCGAGTTGCCCTTCTCCTTCAGCATGGACAACCCAAAACATGGATAGGACGCCAAAGGGACAAGAAGAAGGAGCCTCTTACACTTGCTGGAACCGTCTCATGTTGTCCAGGATGTTGAACTGCTGCCACCGCTTGGAGAAGTTGACTTTGCCATCGATGTAGTCGGGGTTTCCCAGGTGCACGAAGGTCAGGTCTTGCAGGATCAGGCCCCTGGAGGAGGGGAGAGGGGAAAGGGAAGAGGTTCCAATTGTGGCTTGGAAGAGCTACACGACTTAAGAGGCGAAAGGGTTGTCTCTTTCTGCTTTGGCAGGAGTTGGTCAGTCACAACCAAAGGAAGAAGGTTGTTTCGCACCTCCGAAGCCTGGGGAGAAATCCGGCATGCCCAACGACAAGCAGTCCTCATTTAGTGACTACAATTGAGACCTCCAGCCCGGCCGTTCTGTCGAGCAGAAACATGGCGATGTTACCATCTTACTTCCACCTCACTTTACAGAGCTGTGAAGACCAGTGCAAGGATTGGTCGTAAATTCATTTTTTTCATCAGTGTCGTAATGGCTAACGGTTGCTAAATGAGGCAGCGAGATCTATTAGACAGACCGGAGGGAAAATGCACCTATATAAGCTACATTAACGGAACCTGGCATGTCTGAAAATACAGTTCTGTTGCTGACATTTTTATCACTTCTTTCTCCATCCGTTATGCAGCTGAGGGCTATGCGGTCTCTTATCTGGCTTTTCCTAATTAGTATCTCTTTTGTCCGGTCTCCCAAGGTCTTTTGGGAGCCTGGACAAATGACCAGATAACTATTACACATTAGGGCCAATTTCTTCTTCTTCTTCTTTTTTATAATAAACTTTATCAATCTTTTATAACTTTAAAAACAAACAAAAAGTATAAATATCTTGACATTAACTGTTTGTGGCATTCATCTTATACTACTATTTTGTGCATTATTTACAAATATATACAATTTATGCGAATGTAAGCATTTTAACCTATATGTTGCTTATCATTAATGTTTCATCCTCCATCTATCTTAGCTCCATCCAGTCATACCATTTTTCCTAAATCCTATAATACTTGGATTCCTCCTTTTCTTGTAACATCAGAGTTAATTTATCCATTTTGGCACAAGACATTATTTTTGGAATAATCAGTTCATCTGGTGGTATACATGTATGTTTCCAATCCTGGGCATAAGCAGTGACGTTAAAATATGTATATATTATAACTATAGTATAACTATATTAGGGACTATTTCTTGATGACCTTAACAAATCCAACTGCTAAAGATGCGTTACAATGTTTTAGAGTTAACATATACAGCCATGTCTTCGATCTAGTAACACCTAGCTGCCTCGTTTAATGACCGTTAACTCTTGAAAAAAGTTAACTTTTCGACCAATCCTTGCTTTTACAACCTTCACGGATCTGTAAAGCAAAGCTGAAGTAAGATTGTGCCATTTGCAACGTTTCAACTCAGCAACCCCTTCGCTTAACGGCCAGGCTGGCGGTCGCAAGGGTTAGCTGAGGTTGAACTGACAAGATTTTGCGATCTGAGAAGGATGAAAGTAAAAGGTTGTGACACTACTCACAGGTAAGGGATACAAGGCGGTTCGACCTCAGAAAGAGCAGCTCGGTAAGCCCGGAAGGACGATGAACTGTCGATCAGGGTACAATACTCTGCCAATCCCTGGGGGAGGGAAAGAAAAGAAGTACAGATGGTCCTTGACTTGTTTAGTGACCATTTGAAGTCAGAACTTAGCTGGGCCTCAGTCAAGGTCTTCTCTTCAGCCATGAGGGCCGATTCCCATGGATGTTATTTTTGTAAGCTTCCCGGTGTCACTGAGAAGCGGGTGAGTGGGCAGCCATGTAAAATTTTCTTAAATGGAAGAAAAATAAACTTCCAATTTTACTGTTACTTTGGTCATCTTAAAATCCAAAGTTAAGATGAAAGTAAAATTGGAAGCTTGGAAAAAAAAAACTTTAGTGTGATATCATCAAGCTCTTTATTAAACACTTTCTCTCTCTCACACACACACAAAGAGAGAGAGAGAGAGAAAGGGAGAGAAAAAGAGAGAGTAAGAGAAAGGGGGGAGAAAGAAAATAGAAAAGAGAGAGGGGGAGAAAGAGAGCAAGAGGGGGAGAGAGAGAAAGGGAGAGGGGTGAAAGAGAAAGAGAGAGAAAGGGAGAGAGAAAAAGAGAAAGGGAGAGAAAAAGAGAGTAAGAGAAAGGGGGAGAGACAAAGTAGGAAAGAGAGAGGGGGAGAAAGAGAAAGAGGGAGAGAGAGAGAGAGAGAAAGGGAGGGGTGAGAGAAAGAGAGAGAGAAAGAGAGAAAAAGGGGAAGAAGAAAGAAAGAGAAAAAGGGAGAGAAAAAGAGAGAGTGAGAGAAAGGGGAGAACAGAGAAAGGAAGAAAGAGAGTGAGGGGGAGAAAGAGAAAAAGGGAGAGAGAGAAAGAGAGAGAAGGGGTGAAAGAAAGAGAGAGAGAGAGAAAGAGAGAGAGAGAAAGAGAGTGAGAGAGGGAGAGAGAGTGGGGTGAAAGAGGGAGAGAGAAAAAAGAGAGAAAGAGAAAAAAGAGAGAGAAAGGGAGAGAGAAAGAGGTGGGGGAGAGAGAGAGAGTCAGAAGGAATATGGATATGAAATACAGGTAGTCCTTGACTTACAACTGTTCATTTAGTGACCATTCAAAATTACAGTGGTCCTGAAAAAAAGTGACTGTTTTCACACAACCGTCGTGGGGCAAAAACTCCCCTTAAACAGAGGCCTCACTTAGCAACAGAAATTTGGGGCTGGGTTGTGTTTGTAAATCGAGGACCGCCTTGTAAAAACCAACCTACCTCGGAGGTCTGTTTCTGCCACTCAAGACGCCGAATGGGGGCCGAATCCAGCGCGGAGAGGATGGCCAAGTAGGAGTTGAAGTTGTTGAGTTTCCGTAAGTGCTGCGGCGAAAAAGGGAGAGGCTGCGGTTGGTGTCGCCCCTCGTCAGGTCTCTTCGTAAGAGCGAACGGACTTAATTTTGGTTCCAGAATCCAAAAATTCATCAGTAAATGTTTTGAGCCTGGAATTCTGCCCTCCTGCCTCTCAAAGCAGGAGTGGGATTCAGGAAAATGTTTACTACCAGGTCAGTGGGCGTGGCTTGGTGGGCGTGGCAGGAGAAGGTTCCTGCAAAATCCCCCTTCTCTCCCCACCCCACTAACCTGCTTTCCAGCTCCGTTCTCCTGGGCAGGGCAACCAAAGAAGACCCAGCCAATCAGCTGGGACTCAGGAGGCGGAGAATAGATGGGGGTGGGGCCAGTCAGAGGAGGAATTTGCCGGTTCTCCGAACTACTCAAATTTCTGCTACCAGTTCTCCAGAACCAGTAGCAGAATATCACATCTGCCTCAAATTCCTTGAACTGGGTCTCTCCACCTCTTGTGCCTCCCTAGCTGGGTCATTATTATTATTATTATTATTATTATTATTATTATTATTATTATTATTATTATTATTATTATTATTATTATTATTATTATTATTATTATTATTATTATCGTTGTTGTTGTTGTTGTTGTTGTTATTGATGATGATGATGATAATAATAATAATACAATAATAATACAAACAATCCACCATCCATTAAACAGTGTGTTGTCTGGGTACAGATATCTTGTGCAATAACAGTCAGAATCATTACATTGGTATTCATTCTCTACTCTTAGCTTATTACTGATATATATGTGTGTGTGTGTGTGTTTGTGTGTGTATGGTATTTAGGTTTCTTCGGGTATTTTCCCATGTCTTTAATATTTGTGCTTTTATTATTTCGGCAGAATCTCATCTGCCATCCTCAGGCTTGTGTATCGGGTTCTTTTTAATTTTACAACAATCCTCATCTTCACTTATTTACTTTTACTAACATATTTTCTGTATTTCGCTCATCTCTAACTTCCGTATTGATCCTCTAACCCGTCGATGAAACGATTCCCATCTCGGTTTCCCAGCTGGGTCTTTTTACCTTCATGATTTTGATAAATTTCAGCAACAGCCGCTCTCGGTCTTGTGACTTTTCCTGCTGCATGATGATCGAACGGACCCTGTTTGTGGATTAGGATGAAAAACCCACAAAACATCGTTATATTTCAGATGGTTTCTCATACCAGGCAAAACCAATTCCGGCTCTTTTAAAAAAATAAATGAATAAAAATAAAATTTTTTGCCAAGGGATGCCGGGGATCTGTTAATCTGCCTCCTGGACAGGAGAGGAAAATCTGTTTCTCTCTTCAACTTCTCGTCAGAATTAGTCTTTATTCTCCCTGGCGGGAGCTGTTTCAAAACAAAGTTTTTATTTTATTTATTTATGTGTATCCCAATTTTGTTATTATTATTTTTTTTACAAATGATTCCAAGTGGCGAACACATCCAACACAACTTCCTTGTTCTATTTTCCTCACAAGAACAACCCTGGGAGGTGGGTTGGGCCAAGAGAGAGCAATTGGCTCAAGGTCACCAAGCTGGCCTTCGTGGCTAAGGTGAAACTAGAACTCACAACCTCCTAGTGATTAGCCCAAAGTCACCTAGCTGGCTTTCTTGGCTATAGGAAAATGTATCAGAACCCTTTTTTTCTCTCTTACCAGTAAGACATATTATTAAAGTGCTCGGTGAACTGTGTCAAGTTGGGGCTTTTCTCCTCGTTTTGTTCCTTTGCCCAGAGTAAAACTTCCGGAATCTGAAAAAGGACATCAAGACACAGAAAAAAACAGATTAACACTTTCATTAGTCTACTGTCAAATTTAGAGGTCTCTAGTCTGTAAAAATTAAATCTTTCAGGTCCCCAAACATCAAGAATGATCTGTGCGATGCTTTCTTTGCTCTCTTCCTGTCTACCAGACATTCCATGCTCCACTCCCTCTTTGTCCTCTTGGAAGCATTCCTTCCATCCTGGGACTCCAGACTACATTCCACCACAAAAAAAAAAAATCTAAGCCAAATGTAGAAAGTCTCCAATTTAATTGGATTGTCTGTTTCATTGCCTTTCAGCCTTATTGGGGTTGAATTTCCTCGAGCAAATTTCCTCTGGCGAGGGATATTTTCTCCTCCCTCTTGACGGCAAGTAGCCAAAAGAGCCTCTCTTGACTTTAGACTCTCAAAAAAATCACATATATCGTGTCAGCCTTGGAAACCATTTTTTCCTTGGAAGCTTTGAGGCTGCCACATTCCGTGCCTGGGAATTTGGGAGGAGGGATTTCATAGTGAGGTAGAAGATTAGACTCAACAGCATTCTTTTCTCAGAGAGTCAAGGACATGTTGCCCTGTACCTGGGGGGGAGTGACTGGAGGGATGTCTCCAATTGAGATGAAGATTTGGTTGGGCCATGTGATGGACTGATGGATGCAAGGGATGGATTTTTGATTTCTCTTTTGGGAAGGGAAAACCCAGAACTCTCCGATTGAGGTTTTCCCAGATGTGCCAATATGACAACTTTAATAAAAAGGAACTTTGAGAAATTGTTTGTCTCTCTCTGAGTTTATTGGTTTGGAGTTGGTTAGTTGGAATGCTGACGCTTTGGTTACCTTCTTAGAAGGCGGATGGTTGAAATCTGCATTCTGGGGTGACTGCTGAGTCCTACTACCATCAATGTGGCACAACGGGCAATGGTAGGTCATTTGAACAGGGAGTTACGCAGAGATACAACGGGCCCTTGGAGCGAGGGAACCTTTGAGTTGCTGTTTGAACAGGAAGAACTGGAAATGATTCAGAGACCAGCTAGTCCCTTGTTTGGAAAGGAAGCACGATGAAGATAGTGCCAACCTTGGAAGCCATATTCCACCTAGAAGCTTCCGAGTCTGCCACATTTTAGTGTCTGGGAATTTGGGAGAGGGGATTTCATAGTGAGGTAGAAGATTAGACACAACAACATTTTTCTCATAAAGTCAAGGACAAGAGAGAAGGAATGCCTCCAGTTGGGACAATGGTTGATTGGGCCATTTGATGGACTGGTGGGTGCAAGGGATGGATCTTTGAATTCCTCAGATTCGGGTCACCATAACTTTTTAAATAAATTCTTACGAGTGCTGATTGAGAATGGGTAGTTTCATTGGAACGCTGACAAGATAGGGGCCTGGTGCAGAGATTCAACGGGCACCCTCCTTTGACTTGATAGAGCCATTTGAAACGGGACAAAACAACGGGAATGCCTAGAAGTATGAGTTAGGGATGGTTAGGAGAGCATGTTGGAGGCAACTTCCGCGCGTCGTTTTTCATACCTCAATCTTATAAAACAGCTCTGCGTCCAGGAGGGTAAGCTGCTCTGAAATTTCATGGCTGTGAAAATCATGGAGGGTGCCAGGCCTGGAAAAGAGAAACAGCGAGAAAAGAAATAGGTTTGCTCAAGAAGGGTTATCTATTTACCCTTGAAAAGGAGTGGGGGAAAAAAAAACCTACCATGAAATTATGGGCTGAGCATGATATTCAACATCCTGTCTAGGGAGATTCTCGATCATCCATCCAGGTCATAGCTGTCCCAAAACTGCTTTTTTTTTCCAAGAGGCAACTGGATTTTTTTTTATTTTTTGGGGTTTTCTTTTGAAGAGGTTGTGCTTCTCATCCAAGAAGCTTCATCAGCTCTGGTGGAGAATGGAAGGATTGATACTCCTTGCGGACAGCTGGTCATTTGCATCCTTTTTAGAGAGCCGTTGAGGCCACTTGGGGGTTTCCCTGTGTCTCAACGACCCTCTGAAAGAATGCAAACGACCAGCTGTCTGCAAGGAGTGTCAATCCTTCCATTCTCCACCATCCAACTCAAGAGCTGAAGAGGTTTCTTGGATGAGAAGCGAAACGTCTTCGGAGGAAAAACCAAGAAAGTCCAGTTATGACCAGAATTTCCATTGCTAAGCTACGTTAAATGAGTTGCATCTGATTTTTATCCAAGCTCAGAGAACACCAAGGACCCCATAGCCCTCCTCCTCATACGTTACTCCCTTCCACATATTTTACTCCCTTCTAGCACTGATGATGCTATCTAGTTTGGTAATGGAATGTCTGCAAGAAAGCAACCAAGCTCAGAGAGCATCAAGAACCCCACAATCCTTCTCCTTCTCCTCCCTAAATCCTCCTCCCTTCTAGCACGGAAAATATCTTTCTCCAAAATGTTGAAGGACCTCTGCCCTGGCACCCTGAATCTGGACTACACCTTCCTTAATAAAGGTTCTGGGTTTTTTTTTTCCCCTCCTGCCCCACGGAGCTCATCACCCATCTCACCTGGCTGCCACCCATCGAGCCGCCAAAGGCTTGATGGAGTTGGTGTAACGTAGCATTTTCCTCTGGTCGACCTTGTCCAGGATATTTTTGCGCAAGACCCGGGCGAGGCTGAGTTCCCCGTTGCACACCAGACGGAAGACAAGCTCCATCAGCAGCTTCAAGATCTCTTCGGTCAGCTCTACCAAGCTGGAAAAGGAAACGGATCCGGTGAAGGCTACGCTTCGGATCCACCCAGGAGCAAGGGATGAGACACCTCTGGGGATCGCCAAGGTGGAACTCGAGTCGGGCTCTGATCTTAAACTAGATCTTCAACGTACTAGTCCTCATGATGAGAGGAAGAAAATTCAACAGCCCAGCAGCTGCATCTACTGAGGGTTCGTATCCACTAAGGGACATCTAAGAAGTCAGAGGTCATACATTTTGTACCAAGAGGGAAGATCTTTTGGGGTCCTGAGGAACTTTCCCTGATCTTAAACTAGATCTTCAACGTGCTAGTCCTCATGATTATAGGAGGAAATTCATTTTTTAAAAAATATTTTTATTATTTACATATAGGTATATTGAACACAGTGTGACCTTCCTGGCATTTTCTCCACCATACACACCGAAGTGAAAGAGGAATAACATATATACTACTTGTACATTGCTAGTCTTGTACAATTATTTTGGACCAACATATTCATTCTAATACATCTATACTAGCTCATTCTGGGTCTACTTAGCCTAATAATAATAATACTGACCTCATCCCTTTCCTAAGAGGCCTGTAGGGGCGTGCATAAGCGCACCAACGTGCCTACATAACTAGGTATATACTTATACCTATTATTTTGGTAAGCGACTGACAAATCAAATAAATGAATAAAATAAATAAAATAATTATTTCATGTTCCAACTCCCACCTCTTAATTCCAGCCATTGGTAACATCTGTTCCATGTGTCACAATATTCTGTCTCTCCTTTGTTTTTGTTTTTAATTCTAACGTTAATCTGTCCAATTCTGCACAAACTAATATCTTCTTTATTATAGGAGGAAATTCAACAGCTACATATATTATATTGAAGGTTTGCATCCACTAAGGGACATCTAAGACGTCACAAACCACATATTGTGTTTATTTTATCGGCAGTAAAGTTTAATACGAGAACACATTAAGCATATTGGCTATTGGATGACCTAGAACCCATGCCTGGTTCTAGCTGGCTCTTCTCCTGCAGATCAAACCCAAGCCCACCCAAACACATTCCACAGGGCTTGTTCTCACCATAATTCATCCACCACTCTCACCAGGACGAAAAACGTATTCTTGCTGACTCGTTTCTTATTGTTATCCGGACAGTGGCAGAACTTCTCATAGGTCGGAAGGAGAGTTAAAGAAGTTAACAAGAGGCGGTGACAGCCAGCCAACATGGTTGGTCTTAGATTTAGAAGGATCAAACCAGTCAATTTGTGGACATCCAGCATATCTCCAAGATTGTATGGGCAAGTGAGACAAGGGTTTAGAAAGGGGTGTCCAACCTTGGCAAACCTTAAAGACTGATGGACTTCAACTCCCATAATTCTGCAGCCAGCATGCTGGCTGGGGAATACTGGAAGTCCACCAATCTTACAATTGCCAAGGTTGGACCTTGTTGTGGTACACCGGCAGAATTGGACAGGGGGAGGAACATGGGCCAGTCTGGGGAGGACTCAGACGAGGGTCCTGCGTCTGATACAGAGATGGGGCCAGGACCATCTGGGAGTGGGGTGCTGACTCTGGAGCCTCCAGAATCTGACAGCAGCAAGACAGAGGACCGGGGGGAGCCTGTTCCCAGTGAGTGTATGCGCAGAGCTGCCAGAAGGCAAGAGCAGCTGAAACAAAAGAGGTGACTCAGGAGTAAGGCTTGGAAGTGATTGCCCTTCCCATAAGGTATAAAGGACAGGCAAAGGTGAAGAAACCTTTGCAGGAAGCAAAGTCATTCACTCTGTTCGGATTAATCCTTGAAGCTCTGTGTGGACTTTCTACTTTGGTTTTTTATAGTTCATTTGCCACTTTAGTTGTTGGCAGACAATTCAAAGGAGAGAAAGGTGGGTACTTATCTTGAAGGGTTTTTTTGGGATTCATTACAGGCTGGGAATGAACATAATTCCCAGCATTGAAATCTAAAACAAGACAACATCCATCATCGTGTACTTCTCAAGGGGGAGGGCATTACTAAACCCCAATTTTATCCCTGTGCCCCCAGAAAGGATATCGGTATTGTAGTTTTTTTATAAGCTCTTCTGGGGAAATAAACGTTCGGTATGTTGTCAAGAAGGCTTCACAGTAAAGCACCAGATCTGGCCGAGAGAGGAAGAAAAAAGAGAGAGAGAGAAATAGAAATTAATTCATCATCTGATCAAGCAAGTATCCTCACCTTGGAGGCCTGGGGGCATCGCCAATTCTATCTCTCTCACTGGCGGGAACCCAGGAAGAATACAAATAAAAGGTTGGAAACATAAAAACTGGATATATAGAGCCAGATTGGGCTAGAAACAAGGAGACTGGGAGTTCTAGCACCACTTTAGGCATGAAAGCCAGCTGGGTGACTTTGGGCCAATCACCAGGAGACAGTGAGTTCTAGTCTCACCTTAACCATGAAAATCAGCTGGGTGACTTTGGACTCTGGGTAACTTTGGGCCTATCACCAGGAGACAGTGAGTTCTAGTCTGGCCTTAGGGACGAAAGCCGGCTGGGTGACTTTGGGCCAGTCACCAGGAGACAGTGAGTTCTAGTCCCGACTTAGGCAGGAAAGCCAGCTGGGTGGCTTTGGGCCAATCACCAAGAAATGGGGAGTTCTAGTCCCACCTTAAGCATGAAAGTCAGCTGGGTGACTTTGGGCTCTGGGTGACTTTGGGGCGATTACCAGGAGATGGTGAGTTCTAGTCTGGCTTTGGGGATGAAAGCCATCTGAGGTGACTTTGGGCAACTTTTCAAGGATCTCCTTCCAGAATCCTTCCTTCAGCCTTTCTGGGTCTCGACGACAACTTCTGCCTCTAGTTGCGAATGTGAGCCTTGCATGAGGGTTCACACACATTCTCTCCACAGTACCTTTTGCCGTCCCCTCCACAGTGGCCGTCTCCGTGGCGTGCACCAGAAGGATATCTCCTGACCCACCCCGGACGTCTGGACCATCATCCCCCTGCAGCAGTGGAAGAGAAACCCCAAATGATGTGCACATTTTCCTTTGGAAGCCGTGATTGTGTTGCTTCCTGACTAGATCTCCCAACCCCACAACAGCCATCTTCACCTCCCGTGGGGTTACCATTGTTACAAATCCAGTCTCGCATGCAGGGGAAACACTCCACAGGTTTCTCACTTGTCGTAGTAAAGTGACCTCCAACCCACCTGGCAGGGCTTCAAATTAAGACATTTGGCGTCAAATACAGGTGTCAATATATGGATGGAACATTGGCAGCTAGGTGCCTCTTCGTTAGAGGGGAGGTGTTGGTTACCAATTGGTTAGTCGAAGAACAGTTCCAATGAAACCTGGGAGAGTCTGGAAACTTTCCAAGGACATATCAACAGGTGTGAAGAAGAAGGCAGACGGTTCCCATAACTTGTCAGCTGGTCACTTGCATTCTTTTAGAGCAGGGGTCTCCAACCTTGGCCACTTTAAGACCTGTGGACTTCAACTCCCAGAATTCCTCAGCCAGCAAAGCTGGCTGAGGAATTCTGGGAGTTGAAATGCACAAGTCAGACTTGTGAAATGCACAAGTCTGTTTTAGAGAGTCACGGAGGCCACTTGAAGGTTGACCTGCGACGGACACAGACAAACCTCCAAGTGGCCTCAATAATTGTCTGAAAGAATGCAAAAGAGCAGCTGCCTGCAAGGAATATAAATCCTTCCATTCACCACTATCCTGTCGAAGCTGAAGAAGCTTCCCAGATGAGAAGCGAAACATCTTCAAGGAAAAACCAGGAAGTCCAGCTGCCTCTTGAAAAGAAAAGGCACCTGTGACTTATTCATTGTACACTTTTAGCTTCCAGACTCCCAATCATCTTTATTGCTCTTCTCTGCACTCTTTCTAGAGTCTCAGCATCTTTAATTTTTTTTTTTTTTGTATCGTGGTGACCAAAACGGGAGGGAATATTCCAATGTGGCCTCACCAGTGCAGTATAAAGTCTTAAGATAAATAAATGAATGAATGAATGAATGAATGAATGAATGAATGAATGATATAATGCAGTAATAAATGATATAATGACCGCATTCTGCCAGTAGTCTCCCACCGACCGGTGCGCTCCCACAGAGAGGGTCTCCTCCGGGTCCCAACGCCTTCTATGTGTCGCCTGGTGACCCCGAGGAACAGGGCCTTCTCTGTGGGGGCACTCGCCCTCTGGAACGGGATGCCCCCTGGACTACGAACGACCAGGGGACCCGGACGTGACCTGAAGACTTGGCTCTTCGAGCAGGCCGGCCTGAGCTGACTCAAATGGGATTTTTAAATGGGGTTTTTAGATTAGTTGGGATGGGGTACAAAGTTTTAATTTATTTTAATTGGGGTTTTTTAGATTTTTATAGGGACAGCCTAGGATTTAATTCTTTTTTAACAATTTATATTTGTCTATATGTATTTTAGTTGGCTGTTCACCGCCCTGAGTCCTTCGGGAGAAGGGCGGTATATAAAACCTAAAATAAAATAAAATAAAGTATCACTCTTCATGATCTGGATGTTATTATCCCTCTGTTGATACAGTCTAAGGATTGCATCGACAGAGAAAGAAATTAATCTAATCTGGTTCAAAGCACAGCCCGAAAGCAAGAAAAAAAACAAACCCAGAAAGGAGAAGTCAGAACTTACTTCCTGTTTCAAGGTCAGCTTAGAGATGATTTCGCTGTGGTTCACTAGGGACAGTTCATCCACTTCCTCCTCCATCGGAGGGTTTTCCAAAGATTCCTGGGACTTCGTTGGTCTGGGTGCACAAGATAAAAAGAAGGCCTGTCATGGCAAGATTTCTAGTCCTCAAGTGTTTTGGAAGGAATTGGACGTAGATCAAAGGTCAGCCATGGATTTCGTTTGAAAATCTGGCCTTAAGTGTTTACTGGAGTTCCCCAGAGAAAGCTTAAAAACTGGCGGATATTAGATTTTGTGCACGTATATGAAATAAGTATGTACAATATACAGTTTTTAATTTAAAAATGTACCCATAAAAACTGTTAAAAACTAAGGAAGGGAGGGAGGGAAGAAGGAAGGAAGAGGAGGAAGGGTGAGGAAGGAAGGAAGGAAGGAAGGAAGGAAGGAAGGAAGGAAGGAAGGAAGGAAGGAAGGAAGGGAATGGAATGGAAGGAAGGAAGGAAGGAAGGAATGGAATGGAATGGAATGGAATGGAAGGAAGGAAGGAAGGAAGGAAGGAAGGAAGGAAGGAAAGGGAGGGAGACAGAAGAAGGAAGGAAGATTGGGATGGAGGGAAGGGGAGGAGAGAAGAGAAGAGGGGAAGGTGGCAGGAAGGAAAGAAGGGAGAAAGGGTGCAGTAAAAAAAAAAAAGTAAAAAAGTAAAAAAAAATCAATCTATATTAAATGCAACTTAGCATCTCAATACTACAACCATAACATTATGTTAATTTTCGTCCAAAGTTGAGCATAACATTACAAAGAACCAGCGTTGCAATTCGCATCAAATATTGCTGATATGATAACAGTTTCAGCCTTCAACGAATTATTTAATAGTAAGAACTCCACTGTAGTATTCCTTCGTGTCTGTGTCTATACAGGTAGTCCTCGACCTACAACGGTTCATTTACTGACCATTCAAACTTACCACGGCACTGAAAAGAAGTGATTTATGATCGTTTTTCACACTTACGACCAAATGCAGCACCCCCACGGTTACGTGATCAAAACTCATGTGTTTGGCCAACTCACTTGACTCATATTTATGACGGTCGCATTGTCCCGTCCCCCCCCCACGGTCACGAGGACTACCTGTAGGAAACCTCACCTTTCATTCTCGTGCTTTTCCTTCCCTGGGGTGCCACTCAGAGACGCAGAATCTTTTGTGTGGTCGTCCTTAATTATTGGGGTTTCCTGGAAGAAAGTTGGGAGACAGGAGGTAAGACTTTGCATTATTAACCACATACAGATAGTCCTCGACTTGTACCAGGTCTCCCTTAAAATAAGACCCGGGTCTTGTATTAATTTTTTGCTCCAAAAGACACATTGGGTCTTATTTTGG
Organism: Bungarus multicinctus; assembly: GCA_023653725.1. Lineage (NCBI taxonomy): Eukaryota > Metazoa > Chordata > Lepidosauria > Squamata > Elapidae > Bungarus > Bungarus multicinctus. The sequence continues at coordinate 12,926,209 of CM042845.1, read as the reverse complement.
GGGGAAATAGGCTCTAAATGCATCCCTCTGGTTGACAATCTTAATTGGGGCTTATTTTCCAGTTTTATTTTCAGGGAAATACGGTTCTAAATGTGTCTGTCTGGTTGACAATCTTAATGGGATAGGGCTTATATTACGAGCATGCTGGGGCTTATTTTCCAGTTGGGTCTATTTTCAGGGAAACAGGGTACAAGTGTTCATTTAGTGGCCATTCAAAGTTATGACAGCACCCCAAAAAAGTGACCTTGGGATTGGTTCCCCCCCCACCATTCACAACGGTTGCAGCGTTTCCCCACAGTCACGTGATGGAAATTCGGAGGCTTGGCAACTGGCATGTACTTATTACAGTTGCATCGTTCCGGGGAGGGGGGGGGGGAAGGTCATGCGATCCCCTTTGGCGACCGTCCGTCGTGCAAAGGGAAAAGGGAAACCCAGGTTCTCTCCACAACGGTGTTCCTAATTGAACAGCTGCAGTGGTTCATTTAACCACCACAGCTAGAAAGGTTGTAAAACGGAGGGAAGGGAGAAAGCTCACTTAACAATATGTCTCGCTGAGCAACGTGAATGGTCGTAAGTCGAGGACTATCTATCGTCTCAGGGTCTCCAAATAGCGGGAGACGTTTGGTCCGCACCTCTTAAAATTACACCGCGTTATATATTGTCACCAGTCCTCAAAAATTGAACCGAAGGCAAATCGGGTTTTTCAAGAAAGACACAGACGGTTTCAGGACTACATTGTCGTTATTTTTTCTCAAGGTGACCGAAATGCATCCAAAAATGGAAGATATAGTAGAGTATTTCCGTGTTTTGTTTTGTTTTAACCGCCTTCTTGAAGAGGTGTGGACTTCAACTCCCAGAATTCCTCAGCCAGCAGGAATTCTGGGAATTGAAAGCCACAGCTCTTCAAGTTTCCAAGCTTGGAAATCACCAAGAAATCCAATTTCTAAGTTCTTCCTCTCTCCCTGCCCAAGCCATCAAATCCAACCGATTCTTCCACAAAGACATTTAAAATAGCAGAATGTGCATTTTCTAGGCTGCAATCATCCAGTGTGATAGTCAGAGGGGAAATTAAAATCCACAGGGGATTGGATAGGAAAGTCCTTAGCAGAGGGTGTTAAAAGGAAACCAACAGATAAAAATAAAATAAAATGCTTTTCTGATTCTGGATAGGAATTTTAAATTTAGTTTGGTATGAGGCACCCCTAAAATGGCAGCGTGGTGCAATAAAAGATGGGAGCCTAATGGAATCCAGGTATGATTATAAGAGTTTATTGTCAACATAGTCGTGAACTGGGCTTGGTAACAAGGTCAGCCAATGAATAGGCATAGCAACTAAGTCAGTCAATGAGGACTGTTTGGAAACTGAAACTGAAAGTAGCCTAGGCGTGGTTCTATGTTAAGCTCTGCAACTCTGCAGCTATGTTGAGCTCCGAGTCTGTCTATTGAAGATGAAACTTGCTTGCTTGCTTACTGAAGATTGGAGCTCTGCTCTGAACTTGCAACATGTTTCTGTTCGAGTTTGAGAAATCTACAACTGGTTTGTAAAATCTACTTGTTACGTTTATAAAGATGTTAAATGAAGCATCGGCCATCTGTGTTTATTTTCCTGGCGCTGAATTATCGCTGCAAAACTCTCAATGCGTATTAATATAGCTCAGGTAGAGCTTGGTGCTTGGGTTGTTGTTTTTTTCGTGCAGACTTTTCGTGACCCAACTAGGCAGTGTTATCAGCGCTAGAAGGAAATGGGGTTTACGAGGAAAAGGAGGGGAAGAGGGAAGAGGAAGACTGCTGGTTTCTTGGTAGTCTTTGAGTTGGGCTGTTTCCATGCAGACGTTTCATGACCCAGCTAGGTAACGTTATCAGTGCTAGAAGGGAATGAGGTTTGTGTGGAATCCTTGGTGCTCTCTGAGCTTGGTTGTTTCCTTGCAGACGTTTCGTGACCCAACTACGTGCTAGTATTAGTGAGTGTGCTTTGCTCCCTTTTTATATACTGCAGCTCTGAGCTTGGCTGTTTCCTTGCAGACATTTTACAACCCAGCTAGGTAACATCATCAATGCCAATGAGTGTGCCTTGCTCCCTGTTTATATCGACCAGAGTTCAGGTGGTCCTGAATGCTGGGAAAGGGCGAGAAAGGAGAAACGAGAACCTCCCTGCTACTCGTTCCCAGTAAGCATGCAAAGCCACTGGCAGTGCTCATCCTGGTTTTACTTACTCCTTCTGAGTAGAAAGGGAGGAGCTCCCCCTTGCTTTGACCCGAGGAATACAGATTGACGTATTCACCCTCCCCGGCTACCTCGCCAACGTTGTCACTCTACAGAGACAGAAGGGAAGGGAAGCAAAGGGGTGATCCCACCTGGGGGGGTGAACCCAGCACCCCCAGAAAAGCACGATGGAACAGGTGGGCTTACTGGAATGTTCTCTAGCTATTCAGAGGGGGCAGGAGGGGGGGAACCTACGCGACATCCATGACATGCCCTCACCCACCTTATGAAAATCGTCCTCCCAATTATTATTATTATTATTTTTTTTTTAAAAAAGAGGATAACCGATGTTCGCCAAACAATTCTGACAAAACTCTGGAGGGGGTGCTTAAAACAGTTCCCTAAAAACTACAGGGGCCCCTCATAATATTATGAGAGAGCCAGTTAATATTAACAGAGCCAGTTTGATCTAATGGTTAAGGCAGCAAGCTAGGAGATGTGAGTTCTAGTTCTGCTTTAGCCATGAAAGGCAGCTGGGTGACTCTGGGCCAATCACCAGGAGATGGTAAGTTCTAGTCCTGCCTTAGCCACGAAAGGCAGCTGGCTGACTCTGGGCCAGCCACTTTCTCTCAGCCCTAGGAAGGAGGCCATGGGTAAGCCAGCTACCACTGGATCCCCCATCCCCACAGCCTGACCCACAAAAGGAGAGTTCGGGCCCCATCCGGTTTTCTCACCGAAGACTTGTGGAGACGTTCGGTGAAAGAGGGTTCAGAAGAGAGCGAGACAGAAGCAGTCTTGTCTTGAGAAGAAGAAGAGGAGGAGGAGGAGGAGGAAGAAGAAGAAGAAGAAGAAGAAGATGGCCGCTCCATGGTGCCAAGGGGCTGGCCAGACGTGGCTGGCGCCGCCGGCGGGTCCGAATTTGGAGCCTGGTGTGCAGTTGGAAAAGCCTGAGGAGAGGAGGCAGCGGCTGAAGTAGATGAAAGAAAGGGTGGGACGGCGGGAATTTGGCCCCGAGGCACGAAGTCTTGGGAGAAAGACCTGAAGACCGATTTGTACTGGGGGAGGAGGGAACGAGGATAAAGCGGAAAAGGCAGGGCGGGGGGGGGGGGGAAATAGCAGCAAGTCAACGAGAAAGGGTAGCATGGAGGGGAGGAGAGGAAGGGAAGAGAGGAGAGAAAAAGAGAGAAAGAGAGAGAGAGAGAGAAAGAATTAGAACAACGTACACAGTAGCCCGATGGCTCTTGCTCGCTGGGGGAAACTCCCTTGGCTAAGAATCCAGAGCAGGCCAAAGACAGGAAAGAGAAGGGAGTTTGATTCTCCCTTGCAGGAGGGGAGGGGGGGGTGGGGGATGGGAAAGGATGACATTCCGAAATAAAATCTAGAAGGGAGGATGAAAACATAAAAGGGCTTTTGGCAGGTGGTTCTCCTCTTGCAAGGGGCAGGAGGCCCGGGCCAGGCACGATGCAAACGGCTCGCGAAGGCACTTTACGCCGGGTGGAGAAGCCCACCCGTCGCTTCCCTCCACGCTGGAAGGAGGATCTCCCCGGGGAACCCCGAGTTAAGGCCAAAGCCCACGTCGGTTCTGCAGAATCGCCCTCGGCTGAGCCTTTCCAGCTCCCTTGGAGGCGAGTTGGTGCCTGCTTTCCACACACATACACAAACACACACACAGACACACACCCTCAACACGCCTGCTTTTGCTCCCCGGGTTAGCTGAGCACCCCGCAGGGTTGTGCCGCCATGCACAACTCCTCTGGCCTAACCAAATGCGCGACGATTGGAAGAATCTCGTCGAAATCTTCCTTACCACTTCCTTTTAGTTTGATGGAGAACATCTAGCACTGATTCTATAACCTAGTTGGGTCATGAAACGTCTGCATGGGAGCAGAGCAGCTCAGAGAGCAGCAAGGAACCCCACAGTCCTCCTCTTCCTTCCATCCTCCTCTTTCTCCTCCTCCTCCATCCCATTCTGTCCTAGCACTGATGATGTAACCTAGATGGGTCATGAAATGTCTGCATGGAAATAAGCCAGCTCAGAGAGCACCAAGGACCCCACAGTCTCCTCTACCTCCTCCCCTCCTCCTCCTCCTCCTCTTCCTCCTCCTCCATCCCATTCTGCTCTAGCACTGATGATATTAGCTAGATGGGTCATGAAATGTCTGCAAAAAAAACATGCAAGCTCAAGAGAGCATCAAAGATCTCGCAATTCCCCCCCCCCGCCTCCTCCCTTCTACCCACTCCCTTCTAACACTGATGATATTACCTAGTTGGGTCACAAAATGTCTGGAAGAAAATAAGCAAGCTCAGAGAGCACCAAAGACCATCCTCCTCCTCCTCCCTTCCACCCACTCCCTTCTAGCACCAATGATGTAACCTTGTTGGGTCATGAAACGTCTGCCTGGAAACGGCCCAGTTCAGAGAGCGTCCAAGGACCCCGCAGATTGGGACGTTCTCCGCGGATGGGGCTCCAGCAGGAGTCCGAAAGTTTGGGAGAATAAACCCAGCGGTCCCGGTGACCGATTCAAGGTTGGGATCCCGCCAGATCATCCCCGGGACACATTTGTGCGTTTGCCTCCTTTCGTGACAAAAGATAAACGAACAGGCGGAAAGAGCGAGAGGAAGGAAGCTGCGAAAAGGCAAGGCGTTCCGTTAGTAACTCACCGAGTGCGCGGGGAAGGAACTGTTCTGCTGGAGGAAGGAGTTAGAGACGGACACGGTGAGGCCCTGGCCTGTGCCCACCTCCTCCTCGGAGGCCAGGGGGCCCTTAGATGGCTGGACACAGTAGGAGACAGAAGAGAAGGGAGCAGGGAAAACAGCCTGTTGGAAGGAGAGAAAGAAAAGAAAAGGAGCGAGGAAGAAAGACGAAAGGAAAAGAGAGAGAGAGAGAGAGAAAAAAGAACAACCTACGTCAACGGGAGATAAACCCAGGGCCTGCCCTTGGGGTGGGGTTGGACTAGAGAGCCTCTTAAGGTCCCATCCAAGCACTACAGTGCTGGATTCTCCTCCTATCCAAATGCAGGCAGTCTTCGACTTACATCAGTTCGTTTAGTGACTGTGAATAACGGAGGGGAGGTCTTTTAGAAGTCCAATCCCCTGCTCCAGTAGCCCTCGAACTTACAACCATTTGAAGTTACGACGGCGGCACTGGGGGAGGGAGGGGGGTAAAGCATGATCCCCTTTTGCTGGGACTCATTTAACCAATCGTGGTCGTGAAGCCGAGGACTGCCGGTACGTGAAGATAGTTGGGACACCAGCAACTCTGATGCATGACAAGGGGAGAATTGTTCCATATTTGCTTTCGGGAAACGTGGCGAGGAACGAAACGGGGAGAGCTAAGCATCTGGGTTTTTTTTTTCCTCCCCCGAAAACAGGGAAAAAGGAAAATAAACCTCCCCTTTCCCCCCCAAAAAAGAGATTGAATTCAGGAAAAAAAAGAAAGAAAGAAAGAAAAGCAAAAACCCAAATGGAATAAAACAGAAGAAGAAGCAGGCAAGTCCTTAAATGGCGACGAGAAGAAACAGAGGGACAAAAACGCTTCAATGCCAAGACCGCATCGCTGGGGACACTGAGGCAGAGAATAACGCCTCCTGGTTAATGACGTCCCGGTGCATTTATGCATTTGATAAACATTTGCATGTGTAACAGTTATTACACAAACACATATGTATCTATCATATGGGATATACAGACAAATACACATGTGTGTATATATAATAGGTAGATAACAGTTATTGCACAAACACACATATGTATCTATTATACGGGATATATAGACAAATACACACACACATATTTGTGTGTGTATATATAATAGGTAGGTAACAGTTATTGCACAAACACACATATGTATCTATTATACGGGATATATAGACAAATACACACACACATATTTGTGTGTGTATATATAATAGGTAGGTAACAGTTATTGCACAAACACACATATGTATCTATTATACGGGATATATAGACAAATACACACACACATATTTGTGTGTGTATATATAATAGGTAGGTAACAGTTATTGCACAAACACACATATGTATCTATTATACGGGATATATAGACAAATACACACACACATATTTGTGTGTGTATATATAATAGGTAGGTAACAGTTATTGCACAAACACACATATGTATCTATTATACGGGATATATAGACAAATACACACACACATATTTGTGTGTGTATATATAATAGGTAGGTAACAGTTATTGCACAAACACACATATGTTATCTATTATACGGGATATAGACAAATACACACACACATATTTGTGTGTGTATATATAATAGGTAGATAATAGTTATTGCACAAACACACATATGTATCTACTATATATACACACAAATATATACATATACACACACACATTTGTGTGTACATATATAATAGATACATGTGTGTGTTTGTGCAAGAACTGTTACACATCCAATTGTTTCCTTTCCTCTTCTGCTGTCTTTCCTAAACAATATTTGGAATTTGAAACAAGATTGCACTGGCTGCAACAAAGTAATTCCCACAAAGTGAGGCAAATTTTATCTCAAAAGCATTCAGAAAAAAATACTATTACTGGGCCTTTGTTGACAACCATTCAAGTACAAATGTTTAATTAAAAAAAAAAACACTCCATAAGGTATGTGCAAATGTACATAGACCTGAGTATCTGTGAGGATATCACTGAATGTGTATATATATGGCAAGTATCTATCCTGTATAATTGTATGTGCCTAGTATAACGTTTATTAGATACACTTTCACAAACTTCATTTGCACATATGTGTGAAGCCCACATATGTAGAAGGTTCATGTGCAAACAGGTAACAGATAATCAAGAGTTGGAAGGGACCTTGTAGGTCATCTAGTCCAACGCCCCCCCCCGCCCAAGCTGGAAACCCTACACCATTTCTGACAGATGGCAGTCCAATCTCTTCTTGAAAGTCTTAAGTGATGAAGCTCCCACAACTTCCGAAAGCAACTTCTGTTCCATTTGGTTGATTGTTCTCATTGTCAGAAAATTTTCTCCTTATTTCCAGGTTGAATCTCTCCTTGAATCAATTATCATCCATTGTTCCTTGTCTGGCCTTTGGGTGCTTTGGAAAATAGCTTGACCCGCTCCTCTCTGTGGCAGCCCCTCAAATATTGGAAGGCTGCTCTCCTGTCTCCCCTGGTCCTTCTCTTCCCTAGGACTAACCAGGCCCAGTTCCTGCAACCTTCCAGTCCCCTAATCTGCCTGGTTGCTCTCCTTTGCACTCTTTCTTTTTTATAGTGTGGTGACCAAACCGGATGTAGTACTCTAGATGTGGTCTTACTAAGGCTTTATAGAGTGCTATTAGTACCTCACTTGATCTTGATTGCAGCTTCCCTTAGAAAGTTGTGGGTGCAGCTCCATCATTGGAGGTTTTCAAGAAGTTGACTGGACAATGAGAAATGATGACGTGTGTCTTTTTTGCTTGGGTTGGACTAGAAGACCTTCAAGGTCCCTGTTATATTCTATGTCAGTTATGGAGGTAGAACTTGGAAAAAGGCACCAGCTGAGGATGGACCAGGAACATTCAATACAACCAAGTGTAATAAAACAGCACTCACCCTTTCCTGGAACAAAAGCCCAAAGCCAAAAATAATCAGATTGGATGTGGACCACGGACCAAAACAGAAGCTCCGTATCTCTTAGGATGGGCAAGAAGGAACTGAACCAAGATGGAGCAGAAGAAGGAGGAGGAGGAGGAGGAGGAGGAGGAGGAGGAAGAAGAAGAAGGGGAAGGGGAAGGGGAAGGGGAAGAAGAAGAGGAGGAGGAGGAGGAAGAGGAAGAGGAAGAAGAAGAAGAAGAAGAAGAAGAAGAAGAAGAAGAAGAAGAAGAAGAAGAAGAAGAAGAAGAAGAAGAAGAAGAAGAAGAAGAAGAAGAAGAAGAAGAAGAAGAAGAAGAAGAAGAAGAAGAAGAAGAAGAAGAAGAAGAAGAAGAAGAAGAAGAAGAAGAAGAAGAAGAAGAAGAAGAAGAAGAAGAAGAAGAAGAAGAAGAAGAAGAAGAAGAAGAAGAAGAAGAAGAAGAAGAAGAAGACTCAGAGGACTCACCAGTTGTCTCTGCTTGGGTGGGAGAGCAGGAGGTGGGGCCAGATCCTGGCCCGTGCTGCTGAAGGAATCACTGAATCCATAAACCTCCATCAGGTGCCTATTCTTCTGCTGGTAGATGTGTTCGTTCTGGGGGGTTTGGTAGAACATGGAAGGCTGGGGTTCAGAGTAGTCTTCTACAAACTGCATGTAGGCCAACACTGCAAGAGAGAATGGACACCAGTGTGTGTGTGTGGGGGGTCACCTTCTCGGTGAGATGCTTGGAGAAACCTCCTCTCCCTCTTCCCCGTCCCCTGATAGGGTGGAGGGACTCACAGAAGAAGGACATGAAAGAAAGAAGAGGGCTTTTAAGGCTTAACCTGGGATGACTGGGGGGGGGGGGGGGGCAAATACAAAAGCAACGAAGTCACAAAAACAGGCGAAGTCCCTTTAATTCCTTCAACTTCGCACGGTCACTTCCGCCCTCGTCACCTCCCGCCTGGATTACTGCAATGCTCTCTACATGGGGCTCCCCTGGAACAGCATCCGGAGGCTGCAGTTGGTCCAGAATGCAGCCACGCGGGTGATCTTGGGAGCTCCTATGTTACACCGCTCCTGCGCGAGCTGCATTGGCTTCCCGTGGCCTTCCGGGTGCGATTCAAGGTGGTAGTGGGCATCTTCAAAGCGCTCCATGGCTCGGGACCCAGGTACTTACGGGACCGCCTGCTGCCACCAACGGCCTCCCGCCGCCCAGTGCGCTCCCACAGGGTCGGCCTCCTCGGGGTTCCGTCGGCTGGACGATGCCGGTTGGTGGCCCCGAGGATGCGGGCCTTCTCTGCGGGGGCTCCCTCCCTTTGGAACGACTTGCCCTCCGGAGATACAGGTTATCACCGACATTCAGACCTTCCGGCGCGCAATAAAGACCCTCTTTTTCCAACAGGCCGGCCTGGCCCATTAACAATTGTGGGGGTTTTAAATTGGTATTTTAACTTTTTCTCTGTTTTATATGTTTGATATAATTTTTATCTTTCAGCCACAAATTTAATTATTTTAAATTGTTTTTAACTTTATAATTCTGATAGCTTGTTCTGTTTTATCTGGCTGTACACCGCCCCTGAGTCCCGCTTTTGGGAGAAGGGGCGGTATAAAAATCCAATAAATAAATAAATAAATAAAATAAACTTGGCTTCAATGCTCCAGTTATCATTGACTGGAGAAAAAAACTCCCCCACAAACAGTTGCGAAAAGGAAGAAATGCCATTCAGACTCAAAATACATATAAATGATAAATAGAAAAGAACAACACAAACCACACTGAAGCAATTAGGGAGACAAGGCAGGGTAAGGGCTTGAAGACGTCCACAGATATCGGAATACACACACTGGGAAGGACCCCAGAACTCAGATAAGAACTGAAAGACTAGAATTATTTCACGCTTTGCTTCCAGCACTGGGCCCTGCGCAGTTTGTCCTTTTAAACAATCCTCAAGCTACAGCCCATGAAGGGGATCAGGGCCCTTTCCTCCCCCGTAGACCACGCCATTCACGTTTCTCCTCTCCTCTCTGCATGCCCTAGGATGAAGAGGGGATGGGCCTGGGTCTTGCTTTGAGTGCCTAGTTGGCCTTCCCCAGCTTCCTCCACAACTTCTGGAGCCACACCTCCACTGTTCTTCCTCTCCCTCAGAGTCAGACTCCAACAGAGGCATGACATAACCCTAGTTCCAACTGTGACCATATTAGACCAGTCTTTTCTTCACCAGGCACCCCGTTTTAGATACCTTCTGTGGATATGGACCCCCCTCCAAGACTTGAACTCAAGATTTTAAATCATAACGTTTGCTCAAGTCTTCCTGGATCCTCCAGGTGATGAGCCTCCAGGTTGAGAACCCATTGTCCTGGACCAAATCCAAAACCACAAGGGAATTCCTGCAGGCTTGATACACTCAGGCAAATCAGCCATCAACAGGTGCGGTGAGATAAGCAACTTGTAGACACCATTCAAAAAAAAAAAAAGACAACCAAAGAGCCGAAAAGGAAACAGAAAGATCGACATATCTTATCCACAATCAACATCCAGGTGACCCACAATCAAAAAGTCAACAAATACCCCAAGCAAGGAACTTGACAACTCAGACAGATCAAGGAGAAATCCAGATTCACTTAATAACTGGGTTACTAACTTCACAAATGCAACGATTCAGTTAACAATTTTGATAAGAGAAAGCGTAAATGTTTTAACTTAACACGTTTTTCACTTAGCAACCTACATTTTGGACCCAATTGGGGTCGTAACTCGAGGACTACCAGCAAGGCAAATCAGACTCAGCCAGTCCAACATAAATATCCCTCAATTGCTCAACTCTTAACCCAGAGGGCAAAATTCTTATCCGGTCTTCTAAAACAGACTCAACTTCCCTGTTCCTTTTGTGTGTGTGTATGTGTGTGTGTATGTGTGTGTGTGTGTGTGTGTTTGCGTGTGTGAGAGAGATTATCCAAAAAGTGCTAAGCCAGCAATCTAAACAAATCAGGATTAAGTGAGAGTCGCCATGTGATTAAACCAACAGCTGGGCAGGAAGAGGAGAAGCGAATTTGGGTACCGAGGGCCAAAAACGACACTAAACCGACATTTTTACAAAAAAATAAATAAAAAAAAATCAAGTCAGTCCCTGGTAACCATACGATCTTTGTGTTTCTTAGGAGGGAAATTCTTTAAAAGCCAAACGCTGGTTTTAGGCCTGTCGATGTTGGGAGAATTACTCAGAACTTGGTGGTGAATCATATGTTTGTCTAATTTAATTCTGTCATTTTTGCAGGGGGTGGGGAAGTCCCCCTGTTGTGGTTTTGGAGACATGCAACAGGCAGGAAGTGTGGGGCGACACTTTGAAGAGCTCGCTGTCCTACGATGGAAAGTAGAAGAGAAACCCAGTGTGGAGGGTTGAGGGGAAATGCTTTAGATTAGCCTTGCTAAGACTTAATTCTTTCTTACATATCTCTTCTGATATATGTTGGGTGGACTCACTGCCCTACAATGGAAAGTAGAAGAATAACAGACTTGGAAGGGACCTTGGAGGTCCTCTAGTCCAACCCCCTGCCTAGGCAGGAAACCCTACACCACTTCAGACAAATGGTTATCCAACATCTTTTTAAAAAACTTCCAGTGTTGGAGCATTCACAACTTCTGGAGGCAAGTCGTTCCCCCGATAGATTGTTCTCCCTGTCAGGAAATTCCTCCCTAGTTCCACGTTACTTCCCTCCTCAGTTAATTTCCATCTGTTGTTTCTTATCTTCGTTTTGGTGCTTTGGAGAATAGCTTGACCCCACCCCCTCTTCTTTATGGCAGCCCTTCAAATATTGAAACCCTGCTGTTGCTATTTTGCAAAGCTGGGGGCCTTCCCCTGTTGTGGTTTTTAAAAGAAGAAAGAAAAAGAAAAGAGAAGGGAAGGGAAAGGAAGGGGGAGGGAGGAAAGAAGGGAGAAAAGGCAAAGGAAGGAAAGGAGTAAAGAAAGTAAAAGGGAAGAAAGAAAGGAAGAAAAGAGAGAAAAGAGGAGAAAAAAGGAGCAAAAGAAGGAATGGAGAAAAGAAAAAGGGAAGGAAGAAAGGAAGGAAGAGAGAAAAGTAGGAAAAAAGGAGAAAAAGAAGGAAAGGAAAAAAGAAAGAAAAATGGAAGGAAAAAAGGAAGAGAGAAAAGAAGGAAAAAAGGAGAAAAAGAAGAAAGGAGTAAAGAAAGTAAAAGGGAAGGAAGAAAGGAAGGAAGAGAGAAAAGAAGGGAAGGAGAAGGGAAAGAAATTAGAAGCGATTTTATATTTTCTTCTTTTTCTGTATTTTTGGCTTTGTCTTTTCTTGGGGTTTTTCTTCTTCTCTCTTTATCCTAAATCCTCCTTTATCCTAAATATTACTTCCCGTTAGATTTTAGTCTTCCTTTTTGAACATTTTTAATAAAGTTATGTTTAAAAAAAACAAACAGACGAGGGAGCACTTACTGTGTTTGTTTTTCTTCTCTGGCAGAGGTGGGGGTTCCTCCGAGTCTCTGGGCGCGTTAGGACTGGAGAAATCAGCCAGGAATTCAACAGGGGGGGCTGGCTTTCCAGGCTGATAGGGCAGGACAGCTGCAAAAGGGGTGAAGACCCAGGGCAGGAGGGGTGGGACGCTTAAGTCCTCCTCCGAAATATTGTCGTATTGCGAAGGGTGCCTCTCCAGGAGGACCCGACAACCGGAAATGTCAAAGGAGGGAGTCGCCGTCCCTCTCCGTTTCTTCTCAGGAAGAGCTGGTGGGACCTCGACCCCCGGAGCCGCAGTTGAGGAGATGCAATTCTCTGGAAGTTGGAAAGATTGTCCAAGAAACGGAGAGGCGGATTCCCGCAGGCCCTCTGGCAAAGGGCTGAGCGCCCCGAGTCCCGGCTGGGGGATCTGGTCCGTGTTCGAGAGATCTTGCTGCAGGAACTCGTAATCGGGATCGTAATGATCTACAGAAAAGAGAGCGAGAAATGAGATATGAGTAACGGAAGAGTTGGAAGGGACGGTTTTACTTATTCCTTATGGGAGAGGACATTCATCGTCCACCTGTGCCTTTACTCCCGAGTCAGCGCTTGTTCCTTAACTGTTCCCTTCTCCTGGCAGCTCTGTGCATGCACACACTGGGGAACAGGCTCCAGCTGTTCTTCTTCCCCACTGATCTCCGACTCCAAAGGCAGCTGATAACTGTTGGACGGCCTTGGACCCATCTCTGTCTCCGACACAGACCCCTCGTCCGAGCCTTCCCCAGAATCCACGACTGGCCCGTGTTCATATACATATACTGGCACACACAGACACACAGATACACACACACTAGCCATTTCCACAACACAATGAAGATTGAAAGGCTCAGCCGGTGGATGGATTGAACCTGGGACAGTTTTTCTCCATCTTTTCTTTAAAAAGAGAAACCCTGAGCTGTATTTGCTGTGGGTTGTGGCCTGTTGGCCGCCGGGCCACGTGGCACCCAAATCAGGAGGAGGAGGAGGATCTGGGATGGAAGTCAGGGCCAGCATCAAGGCAACCTCAGAATTCCAAGGAGGATGAGGGAATGGAGCTGGCACAGAGAGAGAGAGAGAGAGAGAGAGGTGGAGGCAGAGCCTGGGAGGTCCATCAGCCCTCAGGTGGAGAGTCAACAGCCTCCCAGGTCTGGAGGTGGCTGATGAGGAAGAGGAGGAACAGCTGGGTCCAGTGCCTGATGTGCAAAAGGCAGAGAGGAGAGGAGAGCAGTGGAAACCTATGGGCCGGCCCTTGGGTTGCCACCAAAGCCCCACCCTAGCGCTGGGGATAAAAGGCAGGGGGCAGAGATGAATAGATGTGACAGACAACTATTCATCTTCCGGCTGGATGGATTTGTTAGTCTGCGGTGAGAGAGAAACTTTTTGCTGGGGCTGCCCTTTGTGGATCCTTATCTAACCCTAACCTGGTGCTGACCATTAGTTGAGAATTTTCTTGGCCACAGGCTGTTTAGCAATAAATCAGCTTCATTGGAGCTTCACACGTGGACCTGATACTCATGAACCGGGTATCGCATCTCTCAGCCTAGGGCAGTCCCATGCCGAGCCCGTCAGCAGCCCAGCACGGACCCCCCACCACCTCCTTACCTAACGTTTCACAGCTTGTGTTGTGTGAGCACTGCCCACTGTCGCAATCCAACGAGGACAGCTGTTCGTCCGACTTGCTCAGCTTCCCCATGCTGCTGTAGGGCGAGAGGCGGGGAGATTCCCCTCCGTAGGACTGGCTGCCCCCCGACAGCCTCCGTTGGGGGTAGCAATCGTTTTCAAACTCCTGCGGGTGGGAAGGAGAAGCGGTACGGGTCACTGCGTTTATTTTGTTTGTCTGAGAAGCTTCCACAGATAGTTTACAAAATAAGCTGGACTGGTTATCAAAGTTTCCATAGTAACAAGATATGAGCGTCTCGTGATGTTCTGGTTTACTGCGCATGTGTGCAGGTGAGGAGTTTTACTTCTACTTCATCTTTCATTATAGTTTTCTTTTGCTTGCTTAGTAGAATGGTACTGCTGTTTCTTTGTTTCTTAATTATTTTGTAAATAAAGTATGCTGGGAACAGAAAAACACGATTCATTTCCTCTAATTTATAAAACTGAATGAGTTTGTTTTGACAGTACGGCTAGAGTCAACTGTCAGGATTCCGGGCAGTTGCCCTAATTAAGCCACAAGCCTCGAGCCAAGTTTCAAAAATTTCGAAGGATTTATTAGGAGCGAACTTGTCGGCATGGCCTGTATCTTTTTTAAAAATATATATATAAATGTTAGGTTTATTGAAAATTAAATATTAGCAAAAGCAAGATTTTTAAACGAATTATAAAACGAATCACAATCAAGACAGACATTTGAGAAGCTACAAAATGAATCTATTGGCAAGCAGACTGCCTTATTGTGACTTGCAGTACGATTTAATATGAATAAGGCATGGAAATCTGCATTTTCAAACATCTGTGTTCCAGAAATCATTGTAAAAAAGCATACGTCAGTAGTTCCCAAACATGAACATCTTACATTTAAGAGTCCAGTGACACAGCAACAATTTTTATAAAATTACTGATTATTTTTCCAAATGCAGAAAGTATTGGGTACGCTAAATTTTTCCATCCAAAGTTGGAGGAAAAGATCGGATTCTGGAAATGTCTTCTTTGGTACCACCAACCTTTAGTTCTTTCTAGCATTAGAAAATATTGAAAAGGGATTAAGTTACTCCAGAATCATACAGTTCCCTTGACTGTCTCATCTGCTTCAAATATGGAGACTTCATCAGACATGTATCTTTATAAACAACCGATCTTGGAAGTTAAACAAGATGGGCGTCCTGACAGCACCTCATCAATCATCTCTTTCAGAATAGGGGAAACCGACAGGTAGATTTCAAGTCTCTGAATCCAGAGAGGGAGTTTGTTACTCCGGAATGATGGGCAGGAGAAGACGGTCTTAAATTTGGACGGAATTCTGTACAGGTTAGTCCTTGACTTACGACCGCAACGGAGCCCTCCCCCCCAAAAAAAATTTCTGTGGCTAAGTGAGAAGGTGGACAGGTGAGTTTTGCCCCATTTTGCAACCTTCCTTGCCACTGGTTGTTAAGTGAATTCCTCCAGTGGTGAAGTCAGTAACCCGGTTGTTAAGTGAATCTGGCTTTCTCTTGGCTTCGCTTGCTCAGAAGGTCGCAAAAGGAGGAACCCCCTGACACACTCACCCACCCCCCCAGAAACGTTGCAACCGTCATAAATATGAGCCAGTTGCCAAGCATCCGAATTTGGATCCCGTGGCCATGGGGGATGTTTGCAGCGTGAAAAATGGCCGTAAGTCACTTTTTTCAATGTTGTTGCACAGATGGTCGCTAAATCAACTATAAGTCAAGGACCACCTGTGATAAGGAGGTTTTAAAGGGACACCCCATCCTATCTGGATAGCTTCTGGGTCAGATAGGGCTGGTACTTTACCTGTTTGTTGATCCCAATGGGTAAACTGGAGCCACTGGTTGTTCGGCTCATGGGGGCTACAATAGCCACACGCGTAGGGGAGGGCACCGACTGGCGTTTCTTAGGGGGCAAAGCTGGGGGAAGGCTGCACAAGACGAAGAAAAATTAGAATATTGTTGTTAAAAGTGATGTGTTCTGATCCAGCTCCCACAATACGACAAATCCAGAGCTAGAGTGGGACTTTGCTAGCAGTGATGGCTCTTCCATCCCAAGGACCGGCCCATAGATTTCCACTGCTCTCCTCTCCTCTGCCTTCTGTGCATCCTCGCATCAGGCACTAGACCCAGCTGTTCCTCCTCTTCCTCATCAGCCACCGCCAAACCTGGGGGCTGTTGACTCTCCATCTGAGGGCTGACGAACGGCATCTCTCTCTCTCTCTCTCTGCTAAATAATAAGGAATTATGACTCCTTAAGCAGCTGCATTTACCTGTTTTCAGCCACTCGAATGCAAGGAAGGGGCGGTTTCGGTGGGGCGATCTCTTCGTCTGTGGCATCAGCTGACACTTCTGCAGTCGGAGTCATCCCGGCTGTCTTGTTGAGGATCTCCATCTCACGATCCGTCAAGGGAAGCTCCAACTGGCTGGAGAGGGGGAGAAACATGCCGTGGATCACACACACGGAGTAGGCCGCATCCCATTTGATGCAGGGCTGAGAGAGAGGCAGGGAGGCTGCTGGCTGGTCCAGTCCTTCTTTAGACAAGGTTGCACATCGTTCCAACGCATGCAAAGATTTCAGCTCAGCTTTTCAGGACCTCCTGCTTTGGTTTATTCGTTTAGGTGGCGGTCTCTTTGGTAGGTAGAAAGATAGACCAGTTGGGGGAAGGAAGGAAGGAAGGAAGGAAGGAAGGAAGGAAGGAAGGAGGAAGGAAGGAAGGAAGGAAGGAAGGAAGGAAGGAAGGAAGGAAGGAAGGAAGGAAGGAAGGAAGAAGATAATACACTATGAGGAGGGAGGGAGGAGGGAGAAGGAAGGAGGGAATAAGATAATACGCTATGAGGAGGGAGGGAGAAGGAAGGAAGGAAGGAAATGGGAATGTGAGGGAAGGACAGAGGAAAGAAAGAAGGAATGCCTACCATCCCTGTCCTATTGTTTCTTTTATTTTTCTTATATGTACCCATTTCATGTATCCATAACTATGCATATACTTATACCTATTATCTTGTAAGCGATTGACAAATCAAATAAATAAATAAATACAGGAGGTATTGCTAGATCAATAGACACGACAGATGGATGGATAGATGGATAATAGACATAGAAACAGACAGACATAAAAGGAAATAAGAGATAGGAGGGTTAGTTGCCAAGCACTTCAGATTGATGCCTCCTTTTTGTGAAACCAGCCACGAGGAGGTTGTATCCCTGGCGCTCCAATCCCTCACAACATCCCCAACTCTTGGAAAGAAAGACCTCTAAACTTTTTGTCCACTTACCTGTCTGCTGTAGACACAGGTAAGGTGGGCTTAACAGGGCTGGTGGGAGATGGGTGCTCCTGTTTCTCAATTGTGAGCTTCACCAGCTCCTAGTTATCAACAGAACACAAGAAAAAAAATGATATATATATATATATATATATATATATATATATATATATATATGGATCTTTGGTTCTTCGGGTTTTCTCCCGCGTAGAGTTGGAAATATCTAGGCGACGTTTCGATGAAGTCTCATTCATCATCTTCAGGCTTGTGTCTTCGGCCTTGTGCTTCTCAGAGTGAAGCACAAGGCCGAAGACACAAGCCTGAAGATGATGAATGAGACTTCATCGAAACGTCGCCTAGATATTTCCAACTCTACGCGGGAGAAAACCCGAAGAACCAAAGATCCACATACAAATACCCGCGAAAATCTCCGAAAACAAATATATATATATATATATATATATATATATATATATATATATATATATATATACCGTCCACCTCAAAAGCAGCTAAGGGGAGATTCAGGAATGGCTCTCTCTGCCTCCCTCTTCACCCAAACCTGGTTTAGAGCTATCATGTCAACCCCAATTCTTTTCTTTAGACTAGCCAGAGCCAAATCATGCAGCTCTACTTAATGTGGTTTAGTCTCCTGGACTTCGATCATCTTAGTTGCTCTTCTCGGAACTTTTTCCAAAGTCTCAACATCTTTTTTTTGGTAATTTGTGGTGAACAAAACTGGGGGTTTGTAAAGCGGCACTAATGCTTCACGTGATCTTGATTCTATGCCTCTGTTTATACAACCCAGGATTGCATTAACTTTTATGGCTGCTGCTACACAATCCCTCAACCATTCAACATACAATTTAGCCTTCAGACCCTTTATTGCCTTTGTTGGTCCTTAAACACTTTGAGGAGACTAACTCTACAAGGGGTTCATGGGGCATGTGGTTGCCCGCCAGTGGCCAGTGCAGCTGGCAGCGGACTCGGACAGTGAGGAGGTTGGGGAGGATCCTGGGCCAGTCCTGGAGTCTGGGGGAGGCTCGGACAAAGGCTCTGCGTCGGAAGCAGAGATGGAGCCAGGGCCGTCCAACAGTTATCAGCAGCCTTTGGAGTCGGAGATCAGTGGGGCAGAAGAACAGCTGGAGCCTGTTCCCAGTGTGTGCATGCACAGAGCTGTCAGGAGAAGGGAACAGTTAAGGAACAAAGGTCGACTCGGGAATAAAGGCACAGGTGGACAGTAAATGACCCCTCCCAGAGGGAATAAAGAAGAGCGAAAGGGGAGTGGGGTTTGCAGGAGACAATTAGTTCAATTCATGAGGGTGAAGATCTGTTCCTGACTTCTTGTTGCTACAGTGTGGAGTTTGGAAGATATTGGCCTGGCAACTCTCCAAGCCTGATAAAGGTCTGTAGTTGTGAAATCTCATGAAAGACTGCTGGAGAGGAAGTTACAACTGAAATAAAAGGGGTTTTAAGCGAGACCCATACCTTAACTCCATCCAGAACTGCCTTGATAACTCCCTTAACTGTATTCACCACCTCTTTGTCTTCAGCGTTGATGCCTTCAAGCATCACCTGATCGGACCATCGAATTAAATTTCCCAAGCTCTGATACACGCGGCTGTAACAGGAAGTGATGGCCGAACTGCAGAAGTGGAAAGGAGAAGAGGTCAGAAGGAAAAAGAGGTGGGGAGAGTCCTGCCTTAAGTTAAGAATTGTCAGAAGTCAGCAAGGAGCTGCCACTAAACATTCACTCCTTAATACAGGGCGTTCTCTCTTTCTTTTTGGAGTACCATTTAGTTTATTCCAGTGGTCTCCAAAGTTGGACAACTCTAAGACTTGTGGACTTTTGACTCCCAGAATTCTCCAACCAGGAGCTTTGGAGAAGAAATCAATCCCTTCTTCTCTATGACAGTCCCTCAATTATCATATTCCTCCTAAATGGTTTCTTCGATAGGCTAGATATGCGTACCGAGCGCCGTCAATCATTCATCCTAATCGTTCGAGGAAGTGACTGCCCAACAGCTACCAAATTCTCCGTCCAACCTGCACAATGAGCACCTCAATCTCCGTTGTAGACTTTGGGGGGAAAGGATGGACTGCCCAATTAGTACCAAGTTTGCAATCCAACTGACTCAACCCCTCGCGCCATGACTCACCTCTGCTGAATCCGTGGATCCGCCTGAACCAGAGGCAAGATGGCTTCCAGAACTTTGCTGGCTGATCCTGGTAGCATCTCCAACACCTTGTTGTCAATGGCCATTTTGTCCACGATGGTCTTAAAGTAACGCAGGGCGCTCACCACATCCTTCTCTTTCTCTTCCAGCCAACTCAAGTTCTGAGACAGAGAGAGCCCTTTTACAAAGCTTCCTATTCAAACGGCGTGGATAGTTCAAAGAGAGGCAAGGTCTTTCCCATCCATCCCTCCATCCTGTTTATCCGTCCAGCGATCCATCTACCTACCCATTCATTCAGTCTGTCTTATTCATCCATCCGTCCATTCTGTCAATCCATCGATCCGTAATCTACCCTTTCATTTTATAGATCTATTCATAGAACAGAATAGAATTCTTTATTGGCCAAGTGGGACTGGATATACAAGGAATTTGTCTCTGGTGCATAAGCTCTCTTCACCTATCCATCCATCCTTCATATCTGTCAATCTACCTCTCCATTCCATGCATCCATCCATCTACTCTACTTATCCATCCATCCATCCACCCATCCACTCTACTTATCCATCCATCCATTCACTCTACTTATCCATCTATCCACTCTACTTATCCATCCATCCATCCATTCACTCTACTTATCCATCCATCCATTCACTCTACCTATCCATCCATTCATCCACTCTACGTATCCATCCATCCACTCTATCCATCCATCCACTCTACTTATCCATCCATCCATCCATCCATCCATCCATCCATCCAATCTATTTATCCATCCATCCATCCATCCATCCATCCATCCACTCTGTCCATCCATCCACTCTACTTATCCATCCATCCATCCATCCATCCATCCATCCATCCATCCATCCATCCATCCAATCTACTTATCAATCCATCCATCCATCCAATCTACTTATCCATCATCCATCCATCCCTCCATCCAATCTACTTATCCATCCACCCACCCACCCACCCACCTACCCATTAATTCTATCTATTCATTGGGAAATCAAATCATTCCAAATTCAAAATGTCCCATTCTGAACCCACAAAAATAGTCCCTGTCATGTTTTGAGATACCTGAACTGCAGCAGCTCTGGGCACCCCATTTCTCAGACGAGAAACGAAAGCTCTCCAAGCAAAACCAAAGTCCAGCGGCCTTTTGAAAAAGCACCATGGCCTGGATGACCGAGAATCTCCACTGAGACTTCCAGAAACAGTTTTGCAAAGAAAACAGACCCTTTCCAATCAACGCGATGCAAATCTCGAACGATTTGCACCCTGCTAGTCTGTGTTTTTAACCGAAGGCACAACACCCAGTTCATTTTCCCAGTAGACCAGTGGCTTGCAGTGTGATCTGCATCCTCTTTTACACGCTGTTTTTGAGGTGAAGAAAGAGGTCACGCTATTCTAATGGCCTGTGCGAATAATACAAGACCGACTGTGCAAATTTGGCG
Organism: Bungarus multicinctus; assembly: GCA_023653725.1. Lineage (NCBI taxonomy): Eukaryota > Metazoa > Chordata > Lepidosauria > Squamata > Elapidae > Bungarus > Bungarus multicinctus. The sequence goes on along the minus strand of CM042845.1, from coordinate 12,905,395 downwards.
TCTTTTGTTCAAGAGGCACCTACCTGGCTGGGAGAGAATGGCAGTTGCATGTCCTAGAGCGACCCCAGTCTAGGGAGGAGGGAGGGAGGAAACTGCAAAGAATGATCTGGCTTCTGGCCCCATGTTCAACCAAGAGCCGGGTGTGAAAAAACAAAAGCCATTTCCTCTCCAGCCAGCCTTGCGAGGTAGGCCGAGCAGGAAACATGATTTAATTCGACTTTTATTTTCAGGTTACTGTACGTCAACAGAATCTTGCATGTTGGAAAAGCCCATTTCTCCCCCAAATCCTGAGAAGGGCTCGTACTTCTTACCCTGTACGGGTAAAACCTCAATGCGCAAATGCAGCGGAGCCCAAAATTTTTGGGTTTTTTGGTCCCATTTTGCGACTTTTTGTGTCACTGTTATTCAGGGCATCCCTGCAGTTGTTAAAGTTAGTCACCCACTGTTAAATGAATCTGGTTTCACACACACACACACACATACACATACACACACACGGGACATTGCGGCTGTCCCAAATATGAACCAGAATCCAAATCTTCTCGGGATGCTATAATGGTCATTAAGTGTGAAAAGCAAACATAAGTAGTTTTTTCTCCCTCCCTCCCCGCCATTGCCCTTGTAATTTTGGTCACTAAATGAACGTTGTAAATCAAGGGCCCTTTGCAAATGGAGGCTGTTCTGGGTAGTTTTCTGCATCGCTCCATCTCGACGTGAGAAACTGGAGAGAGAGAGCAATCGCACTTCTGCGTCCGCTGCATTGAATTTCCAAGAACGCCGCTTCCCTCTGGCAGAACTCGCGAGCCGGTCGTGCGTTAAGAAACGGCCATCGGACAAATGCCACCAAACACCACATCTGGACTCCGTGAGGGACAGCATCAAGAGAAGCAGATATGGGTTGAGCTGGAAAGCAGAGTTGGAAGTTGGAAGGCGTTCCTTTTTTTTAACTTTTCCCCTCTCCCTTTTCCTCTTCACTTCTTCCCTCTTTCTTCTCCTTTCCCCAACCTGCTCAGGCAGGAAACCCCAATACCATTTCAGACATTTGGTTGGTCCAATCCCTGGAGGATCCACAACTTCTGGAGGGAAGCTGTCCCACTGATTAATAGTTCTCACTGTCAGGAAATTCCTCCTTAGTTCAAGGTTGCTTCTCTCCTTGGTTAGTTTCCATCCTTTGCTTCTTGTCCTGCCTTCAGGGGCTTTGGAAAATAGCTTGACTCCCTCTTCTTTGGGGCAGCCCCTCAGATATTGGAATATACTGCTATCTTGTCTCCCCTAGTCCTTCTTTTCATCAGACTAGACATCCCCAGTTCCTGCAACCATTCTTGATATGTTTTAGCCTCCAGTCCCCTAATCAACATTGTGGCTCTTCTCTGTGCTCTTTTTAGAGTCTCGACAACTTTTTTACATCGTGGTGACCAAAACTGGACACAATATCCCAAGTGTGGTCTTTCCAAGACCTTATAATGCGGTACTAACACGTCCCTTGATCTCAACTCTATCTCTCTTGTTAATTCAGCCTAGGATTACATTGGCTTTGGCAGCTGCAGTGCACGGCTGGCTCATATTTAAGGGATTGTTCACTAGGACTCCAAGAACTTTGGAAGGCTTCTATCATGTCCCCACTGATCCTTCTCTTTGATGGGCTACACATACTTAGCTCCCTTGACTGTTCCTCATACGGTTAACCTCCTGTTGTGGTTAGCCGGCTGCAGATGCGGATGGCTGAGGACAGCGAGGACTCAGATGAGGGGCCAGGACCACTGGGGAGTGGACTGCTGCCTTTGGAGATTGTGGGGGCTGGCAGCAGCGATGAGGAGGTTCCCGAGGAGCCTGTGCCAAGTGCACATGCATGCAGGGTTGCTCGCAGGAAAGAGCAGCTACAACAGCATGGGCAACTCGGGAGTAAGGCTGCAAGGTGATGGCCCCTCCTTCAAGAAGATAAAAGCCAGCTGTGAAAGGAACGTACTTTGCAGAAGGCAACGACGTTTTGAGATTCCAGCCTCGTGAACATTCCAGTATCCTGAGTTTGTATTTGAAGATTCTTATTTTGCAAATTATTTGTCATCTGTTATCTTTTGGCAATCTCACACAGTTTGGCAAGGCTTGTGCTTATCACAGCTAATTATTTTGCAGAAGCATTAAAAGGTTTCTGTTCCTTTTGGATTGTGTTTGATTTGTTGGGAAAGGGCGTGGGTCAGAACACTTCCAGAGATTTTATCATCTTAAGTTGCTCTTCTTTGGATACCTTTTTTCTGTCTTTTTTTTTAGTGTAGTAGCCAAAACTGGACCCCCTGTTCCAAGTATGGTGTAAAGCAATAATATCACTTCTCATGATCTTGAGGCTGTCCCAGGCTCATACTTATGGTGATTCATTAGGGCATCTAGATCCCTTCAATAAAGTTCAATAAAAAAGCAATTAAAAGAAAATTGAGTCAGGCCAGGGTTCTGAAAACAAATGCAAGAAAATTAATGACACTGCCTGCTTGTGTGGTTAAGCATCTTTGCAGCTTTTTCTCCTGCGCTAACAACCCGACACCCTGACCTGTTGTTAACCATCTCAGTAGCATCTCCTCCCACTGATTCAAGAGACAAATCAGGTTGTTAAAATGGATTAGGTTTCCAATTCCTCTGAGACCGATCTTTCAAATAGAAAAAAGAAAAACAGCTTCAGAGAAATGCTTGCTTTGTAAATAAAATCCATTTGGCAAATGGCCCCCTTCTCCAGCAGGGCTCCGATTGGCCGGGTCCATCAGAATAGGGCTAGGACCGTCTCCAATGGATTTCTTCTGATTTATGTCTGAATTTAATTAAAATAAAATGCATGGCGTGCAGTCACTGTCGGGACTTCCCAACCCCGGCTTGCTATTTAATCATTCGATCACCTTGAAAATGGCCGTGATGTTTTGGATGCGCTTCATTCAATGAGAAAGAAAGCAGTTTTTTTACAATGTTAACTTCTCTTTGCTGTTAAATTTTCTTTCAACCCAGGATTCCCTTTCAAAGGGTATCCATGAAAAGTGGCACACTTGGATTAACCAAGAAGACATTAGCCTCAAATGACAACATTAAAGCAAGTCCCTTTAAGGATTTTTTTTACTCCCCATAGAATCATAGAACCATAAGCTGGAAGGGATCTTATAAAGAGAACTTCTTCCTATAAAGAGAATTTTATAGGTGGCATCTACCTCCAGCAAGAATAGCAAAGATGTTGAAAGACAAATCGGCAAAGTGTTGGAAATGTCATCAGATGCCTGGATCTTATTACCATATGGGGTGGCCATGTATTGATGCTAAAAGATATTGGACCAGAATATACACGTGGTTGGTAAAAATGATAAAACAACATATAGATTTAAAACCAGAGATATTTTTTATTGGGAATCTTGCCTGAAAGTTACAATAGAGAGATAACATATATGGTTATCAATGTATTAACAGCAGCTAGAATTATATTTGCGCAAAATTGGAAAAATGAGAAAATTCCGACAGAGGAGGAAACAATTAAGAAAATAATGGAATGTGTGGAAATGAGTAGATTAACAATGGCAATCAAAGAACAGGAAGAAAAAAAGAGTATTATAAGATTTGGAATTTATTTTATGAATGGTTAGACAGAAGAATAAGAAATTGAAATATGTGGTAATAGGAATAACGTGTTATAAGCGATTGACCTTGAATGAATAAGAGAATGAATATAATTTAGTACGGATGGAATATATTTATGAAAGATAATAACTATAATGTCAATGATAATATAATAATTAAATAATATGATATAGAACGTTGATTAGAATGGTTATAAATGTAATTAAATAAGAAATGTATGATTATATCATTATGAGCACAAGATATATGTACCCAACCGACACACTGTAGAGCTGGAAGATAGTTTTATTTGTTTTTGTTTTTTTAATTAAAAAAAAAAAAGCTGGAAGGGATCTTGGAGGTCTTCTAGTCCAACCCCCTGCCCAAGTTAGGAGTCCTGATTTCACACACACACACACCCAGACAAATGGTTGTGCAATCTTTTCTTGAAAACCTATAGTGATGTTGTTGGATCCCCAACTCCAGCAGGCAACGGGGTTCCCTTGTTCTCACCGTCAGGAATTTCCTCCTTAGTTCCAGATTGGATGTTCCTCAAAGGAACTTCCATTCCTTGCTACTTGTCCTGCCCTCGGGTCCTTTGGAGAATAGGTTGACACACACACACCTTCCCTCTGATGGCTCTTCAAGTATTGGAAGATGGCTATCATGTCCCCCTTTATGCCTCATCTGGTTGGAAAATTGTAGGTGGAGCTATAGACCAGGAAGGTTAGAAGACGTTGGGAAGTCTCCCAGGTCCTGAAATCTAATGGTCCTCCTTTGGATGGGCAGATAACTCCCAAAATTCTCCAGTCTACATGGCCACTGGTGAGTTGAAGCTCCGAATGTCGAGACAGGGTGGAGAGGTTATCCATCCCATATTATTCAGGATTTACAGAAAACTACGGAGTCTTCATCACGGAACGGTCATCTGCGTTCAGCAAGCGATACAGCATAGTCTTTTAACGACCCCATAATCCCTTGCATTGGGGTGGAGTCTGGGCAACTGAAGGGAGCTGAGTGTTGACTGGCCGAATGCCTTTCCTGTCGCCAATGCGGAGTTATATTTCAGCAGATAGATTCTCATCCTGCCCAGAGAGAGGAATATTTGCCTCTACCTAGCATCGAACTCACAGCCTCCTGATTGTGAGGCGAGAGATCCCCCTCTAGGCACACCGCACCACTCCCATTCAACAACTGATACGACGATGTAAATCCCTAGGATGCTTTTTCAAAAGGCAACTGGGCTTTCTTTCGTTTCTCTTTGAATATATTTCACTTCTCACCCACGAAGCTTCTTCGGTTCTGGCGGAACGGTGGAGAATGGAAAGATTTGTATTCCTTGCAGTCCTCTGATTGTTAGCGCTCTTTCTGAGAGTCGTGTGGAGGCTGCCCTGAGGGCAGAGATGAAGCTCCAAGTGGCCTCAACGACTCTCAGAAAGAGCGCGAATGACCAGATGGCGGCAATAAATCCTTCCATCCTCCACCGTTCAGTCACAACCGAAGAAGCTTCTCGGATGAGAAGAGAAAGGTTTAACGTTCGCTTAACGGCCACCGTGTTTGCTTCATGACAGCGGCGTTCACTTAGCGACTGCTGCAAAAGAGGTCATAAAGTCAGGGGGGGAGGTTATGGGATGGTCTGTTTTATGACGGCCACGACTTACAACCGTATTCCCAGGCTCAATAATACGTCGTTGTGTGGAAGACTACTGTACTTACCAAGTTACCCCTCAACTAACTCACTTAGGAAGGCCACCAGCTTACCTTATTCACGACCTTCTCGGGGGATTTCACCACTAGGTCTGGCTGCTTTCCTTTCTTCGACGGTGTCCTTTTTATTTTGGGCGAGTGGAACTTGTCCTTCAGCTTCATGGTGAAGGAAGAGAGATGAGACCGCTGAGAGTCTATCCAAAAAAAAGGGAGAACAGAAGCACGGTCAATAAATTGCAGCAGACAACCTATGAACCATGCACGAATAAGCCAGGATGTGCCTGACATCTGATAGCATCAAGGTTAAGTCGGGTAGGTTTGTGACAAACTCAACTTTTTCACAACAAATTCCACCTGATTTACCAGATACTGAAATGCATCCAACACAACTCTTTAAAATAGCTACTTCCTTTCCTAAAAGGTGAGTTTTTTTTGTTTCAAGAGGCAACTGGACTTTCTGGTTTTTCTTTGAAGAGGTTTTGCTTCTCATCCGAGAAGCTTCTTTGGCTCTGAATGGATGGGGGGGGGGGGAGAAATGGAAGGATTTATACTCCTTGTGGACAGCTGGTCATTTGCAGAGAGCCGTTGAGGCCACTTGGAGGTCTCTCTGTGACTAAGGATCACCGCAGGTAGACCTCCAAGTGGCCTCAACGACTCTCTAAAAGGATGCAAATGACCAGCTGTCCGCAAGGAGTATCAATCCTTCCATTCCCCAGCATCCAGTCAGAACTGAAGAAGCTTCTGGGATGAGAAGCGAAACATCTTCAAAGGAAAAATCAGAAAGTCCACTTGCCTCTTGAAAAAAAAAAAAAAGCACCTTTGGGACAATCAATACCTGGATGACGAAGAATCTCAATAGACATTTACTTCCTTTCTTGGAATCATAAATGCAGCATCCGCTTGCAAACTTTTTAAAGCAGCGGTATCTTTTCCAGCTCTGAAATCCTTTCAAGTTGTCTCACACCTTCCCGCTCCCCCAGTTTGTGAATGTAGCACTGATTTGCAATATTTTAAACAGCCACACCTCTCTCTAAATTTACGCAGAGGCCAAGGGGTGCACAATTCCAGGTGGGAAAAAAAAACAACCAAGCTGCTTTAAAGAGATGTAAACATTTGTTACTTTTGTTCCTCTGCACACGCCAAAATACCATATTTGGCATCCAGTTTTCTCCTGCCCTCAGGTGCTCGGGAGAATAAAAAAAAAATAACACAGAATAACAGAGTGGGAAGGGACCTTGGAGGTCTTCTAGTCCAACCCTCCAGCTCAAGCAGAAGACTGGCTGTCCAGTCTCTTCTTGAAAACCTCCAGTGACGGAGCGTACCCACAACTCCTGGAGGCAAGTTGTTAAACTGATGAATTGTTCTAAATCAGCCCCCTCCTCTCCGTGGCAGCCCCTCAAATATTGGAAGGTGCCATCAGACCTAACACAGTTGGAAGGGACCTTGTAGGCCATCTAGTCCATCCTCCTCCCCCCCCACCCCACCCAAGCAGGAGACCCTACACCATTTCTGACAGATGGCAGTCCAATTATTATTGGACTCTCCCCTAACTCTTCCAGAAGTGAGTTTCCAACACACACGTGTGTGTCTCTGGCACGCACGGATGGAAACCTTGCTAATTGTGTCTGTTTGGCTAAAGGCTGTGTGTGTGTGCCTTTGCCCAGCTGCCTTTAAACCATCTGCAACAGTTGAGTCACAGCCTTCCCATAGAATCTAAAGTTTGCTTTGCCCTGAGCCAATATGGGCTTCACTTCTGACAAAAGGGCGGGTGAGTAGGAATATCAGCTGGTGATTTCCAGAGAAGAGGAGTGGGGGTGGGGGAGGTGGAAGTGAGAGGAGAGAGAGAGGGAGGGAGGGAGGGAGAGGGGGGGGGGGAAAGAGAGAAGGGATTCAAAGCGTTTTGCCTCCTGACTGCTACCATCCATCATTCCTGGCTAACATTATGACGTCTGGTCGGGTACAAGTCTGTGGAATCCTTCCAATGAAGTAAGTTATGCCAGAACATTACGCCTTGTTGGAGGGAGGTTGCTGGGAAGTCACTGGATGAATTAACGGCACAGATGAAAGGGGAGGGAGGGAGGAAAAGGAGAAAAGGAAAGAGAGAGAGAAAAGGATCGGAGGAGGAAGGGAGGAAGGAAAGGGAAAACGAGGAAAAAGAAGGAAGGAAGGAAGGAAGGAAGGAAGGAAGGAAGGAAGGAAGGAAGGGTGAGAGAAAGGGAAAGAAAGCAAAGGGAGAAATAAGGGGAGAGAGGGAGGGAAGGAAGGAAGGGGAAAACAAGGAAAGAGAAAAGGAAGGAAAAAGGAAGGAGGAGACAAAAGGAGAAAAGGAAAGAAATGAGAGAAAGAAAGAGAGAAATCGGAGAAACAGGAAGGAAGAAGGATGGATGGAGGGAAGGAGGGAAGGAAGGAAGGAAGGAAGGAAGGAAGGAAGGAGGAAGGAAGGAAGGGAGGGAGGGAGGGAGGGAGGGAGGGAGAGAAGATAATTCAACACACACACCCTAAGGGTTAAGGTTTGAATTAATAATAAATTGTCTGGGCTGGCAATCGCATTGATTTCTGAAATTTATACAATGCTTCCCATTTCAAAAGGCCCCTGAGAACGTTTAAAGAAGAAAATTCATGAACTGTGGATCGGGAGTACAAACTGAATGAATTTGTCAAAAAGACAACAGTTCTTTTCACCTCTTTGGCTAAAAGAGGACACTCTACAGGTTAGTCCTTGGCTTACGACCAAAATCGAAACTAAAATTTTGGGTGGCTAAATGAGATTATTTGTTTATTGAGTTTTGCCCCATTCTACGACCTTTTCTTGCCACCGTTAAGTGAATCATTGCAGTTGTCCGGTGGATCACATGGTTGTTAAATGAACCCGGCTTTCCCCATTTAACTTGATCGCTAAAGGAGACCGGGATATTGCAACCGTCATAAATACGAGTCAGTTACCAAGCATCTGGATTTTGATCATGTGACCTCAATTAAGGGTCCTAAGTCACTATTTTCAGGGCCGGTGTAACTTTGAGCAGTCATTAAATGAACCATCACAATCAGCTGGGCTGTTTCACAATAATTTAGATTTATTGATTCCTCAAACATGTTTCTACCGCTTTCCCAATGCCGGTTATTGCCGTATATTAAGAAAAAAGAACATTCTGGAAAGGGTTTGCATGCATCCCCCCACCCTCTTTAGTGTCGAGGAGGTTGGTGGCTTTCAAAGAAATCTTTCAAAAGAAAACATTTAACTTTGACGCTTTGTAGCGTAGATGGCGGTATGGATTTCCTGCCTGGAATTAATAGGAAATTATACAGTCAGATGAGGAGAGTGAGGTTCTGGAGAACATCGAGAGGTCAATTGGACTGTCCATCTCGGCCTTTTGAAGGGTTAGAGAACCAGTTGGAAATGGACTCTGCTTGAGGGGACGTGTGACCAACCTCATTGGAAGTCCTGCTTTGACTTCTGAAGCTGGGAAGGCTAATCTGGGAGGTCAGGGAGATAAAAAGGCAGTCATGGGCTACGTTGTCCATCAGGTGACCAGGAATCAAGATCAACTTGAAAGAAATATGGAAGAGAAACGACAAGAAACAACGGATGATGGGAGCTCATCAGAGGGATAGGCAACTTCAAAATAAGGAGAAATTTCCTGAGAGTGAGAACTAATAATCAGTGGAACGGCTTGACTCCAGAAGTTGTGGGTGCTCCAACGCTGGAAGTTTTTAAGAAGAGACTGGATAGCCATTTGTCTGGGATAGTATAAGGACACCTGCCTTGGGCCGGGAGTTGGACTAAAAACCTCAAAGGTCCCTTCCAGCCCTGTGATCTCTTGAAATGTATTAAGGATGGAAGGGAGGGAGGGAGGGAGGGAGGAAAGGAAGGAGGAAGAGAAGAAAGGAAAGGAAGGAAGGAAAGGGAGGGAGAGAGGGAAGGAAGGAAAGGAAGGGAAGGGAGGGAAATGAAGGAAGAAGGAAGGGTAGGAAGGAAGGAAAAAAAGGAAAAGAAAGAAAGGAAGGAAAGGAGGGAGGAAAATAAAGGGTAAGAAGGAAGGGAAGAAAGAAGGGAAGGGAAGGAAGGAAGCGAAAGAGGGAGGGAAGGGATGGAGGGAAGGGGGGAAGAAAGGAAGAAGGGAGGGAACATGAAGAGAAGGAAGGAAGGGAAGGAAGGGAGGGAAGGATGGAAGGGAGGAAGGAAAGGAGGGGGGGAGAGGAAAAGAAGAAAGGAAGAGAAGGAAGGGAAGAACGAGAAGGAAGGAAAGGAAGAGAAGGAAGGGAAAGAAGGAAGGAAGGAAATGGAGGAAGGAAGGAAGGGAAGGGAAGGGAAGGAAGGAAGGAAGCAAAGGAAAAAAGGAAGGAAGAAGGAAGGGAAGGAAAAAAGGAAGGTAAGGAAGGAAGGAAGGAAGGAAGGAAGGAAGGAAGGAAAGGAAGGTAGGTAGGAAGGAAGAAGAAGGAAGGGAAGGAAGGAAAAGAAGAAATGAAGGAGGGAGGGAGAAAGGCAGTTGAAAGATATGGAAAAGAAGTCAAACCACGCAAGAGAAACCAGAAAATGCTTTGCCCGAAGACATGAAGATGGACCGGAGATGGGATCACGGTGTCAACATCTGAAGGGCCATCTGCAGCTCCGGGAAAACCTCAGGCTTTCAAATGGCAGGCATCCCAGGTGTGTCCTCTACGGAAGTCTGGCTGCGGAGCGCAGGTAAAACCACAGAAGGTGACGCAGGTACTTAAGAATGAAGGGCCTCCAGGGGTTTGGAGGACAAGCACCGGCTCGAAGGGACACACCCTCCAGAAAACTAGAAAAGAAGCGCCTGGAGCTCATCTTTCTTTGGAATCTGGGCCTGGCTAGTTTAGGGAAGAGAAGGACCAGGGGAGACAGGAGAGCAGCCTTCCAATATTTGAGGGGCTGCCCCAGAGAGGAGGAAGAGGGTCAAGCTATTCTCCAAAGCACCTGAAGGCCAGACAAGGAACAATGGATGGAAACTGAACAAGGAGAGATTTTTCAACCTAGAAATAAGGAGAAACTTTTTGATCATGAGAACAAGCAACCCCTGGAACAGAAGTTGCCTTCGGAAGTTGTAGGAGGCATCCAAGAAGAGGCTGGACTGCCACCTGTCAGAAATGGTGTGGAGGGCGGGGTGGTGGCGGGGTTGGACTAGATGACCTACACGGTCCCTTCCAGCTCTTGTTATTCTGTGAAGGATCTGCCCGGATCCACCCGAGATGGAGGGAAAGGAGAGGGAAGAACGAACTGGAGCCTCCATTGCTTGTTGAAGTTGGACCCTGTTCTCTCGGATTTGGAAATCCCTCTTCAATGTCTTGGAAAACAAAGCCACGGTGTCACGATCTGGGATTTTCTAGATCACAAAGCCCCCTGTTGCCAGGGGGCTGTTTACCTGTCGCCGAGGCAACGGGGGTATGTGTGATGTCATCGGTCCCTTTCAGTGGAAAAACACAAGAGGGCAGGGAGGGGGTGAGGGAAAGAGCAGCTCTGGAGAAGGGCGATCTGCATCCCATCCAGGAGGTCCTGATTATTGCCCCGTTTAAGGAAGCGCTTAGATTTGAAGGAAGTTTAAGGAAGGTTTAAGGCAGGGGTCTCCAACCTTGGCCACTTTTAAGACTTGTGGACTTCAACTCTTATCTATTGACCTCACCCCCTTCCTAAGAGGCCTGTAGGGGACGTGCATAAGTGCATCAATCATGCCTACCGTCCCTGTCCTATTGTTCCTTTTTATTTTTCTTATAAGTATCTATCTCAGGTATTCAAAACTATATTTATTCTTATACCTGTATCTTGCAAGCGATTGACAAATCATTTGTTTCTTTTATATTTTATTTTCCTTATATGTATCCATATATTCATAACTATGTTTTATTTATACCTATTATCTTGTAAGCAACTGAGAAATAAATAAATAATAATAAATAATAATCAAATAAATACTAAATCCCAGAATTCCTCAGCCAGTCAAAGTTGAAGTCCACAAATCTTAAAGTGGCCAAGGTTAGAGACCCGCTGGTTTAAGGGGACGCGGTGGCTCAGCGGCTAAGACGCTGAGCTTGTCGATCAGAGAAAGGTCGGCAGTTCGGCGGTTCGAATCCCCAGCGCCGCGTCACGGAGTGAGCTCTTGTGATTTGTCCCAGCTTCTGTCAACCGAGCAGTTCCAAAGCATTTAAAAAATGCAAGTAGAAAAATAGGAACCCCTTTTGGTGGGAAGGGAACAGAGTTCCGTGTGCCTTCGAAGGCGTTTAGTCATGCCGGCCACATGACTACGGAGACGTCTTCGGACAGCGCTGGCTCTTCTTCAGGCTTTGTAACAAGAGATGAGCACCATTGAACAAAAGGATTTGGTCACTGGATCTTAGCACGTTCCTTTCCACAATACTGTACAATTAAGCCCAAAATGTCTGGCCATGAGGGTTTGTTGGCACTCCTGTTAGGCTAGAACAAGCCAGGCGTGGTTAAGACCGAGTTTAGCCTACTGTAAGGAGGCAGTCTATGATTTACTGCTGGTTTACTGTCTCTCTCCACTTGTGGTTGAACATTAAATCACTCCTGATAGAACACAACACAACTTACCATCTAAGGAGGTTGTCTGTTGTCTCTACTCTGGATGTGTCTCCTTCCCATATTTGGGTGGCATGCTTGGAACCGGTACATCATTTGGGAGGGGGAGGAGGAGGAGGAGGAGGAAGAGGAGGAGGATAGTAACTTTTCTATAGCCTGTAAGTAGACTTCTTTGGTTGCCCAAGAGTTATATCTCCTGCCAATGTGAGTCACTCAAATAAGAAAACTAGGAGAAGTCTCCCTCATTAACATACTACTAACAATAAGCGTGTTTCTGGTGAAGAAGCAAAGAAGAGAAGAAGCCAGGGAGATACAATAGCTGTCTTCAACCATCTAAAAGATTGTCATGGAGAAGACAGGGTAGAATTGTTCAACGTCACTGGAGAAGACAGAAGAAAAAGATAGGAGGAGCTTCAATTACAAGGAGGTCCATTTTGGTGGAACATCTGGAGAAGTTTCTTCTGTTCATCCAAGGAACAGACTGTAATAGAAGTGGGTGGACCTTCTTTTTTGCTAGAGGCACTTCAGCTGAAGCTGAGTGGCATCTGTCAACGATACTGTAATAGTCAATTCTTGAACCTGGCAGGGAGATGGACTAAATCAGGGCTCCCCAAACATGGCAACTTTAAGACTTGTGGACTTCAACTCCCAGAATTCCCCAGCCAGAGTCGAAGTCCACACCTCTTAAACTACCCAGGTTTGAACATCGCAGCCCAAGATGGCTTCCAAGATCCGTCCCAACCCTTCCGTTGCAACATCCTCCCAAAGTTATATACTTTTTTTCCTCTGATTTCTCTGCTTCCTGGGCTAAAATAAACGACAGTCTGTGGCAATCTTGTGATCTCCAGACGGTCCAGCCACCCATTAGCAATCTGAGTAATGCTTTCTTTGGAAGCAGAGTTAGCAGTCATTAACCAACACACGAAAAACAAATTATGAAATTGAAAACCAAGCGGAAAGGACTCTGTAAAGTGGGAGCACGCCGTCCTCAGGTTAAAAGCATCCGTGGATCAAGGCATGGAGGTCATTGTATTTGGAATTGAGAAGGATTTAAATCAAGTTTGGAGATAAAGCCAAACGAAGCCAAGATCTCTCTTCTCCGGGATCATAAAAATCCATGCCGCAGATCCCAAGACACATGTACCAAGACAAATTCCTTGTGTGTCTAATCACACTGGGCTAATAAAGAATTCATTCATTCATTCATTCATTCATTCTTCATTCATTCATTCAAAATGTTCCCTTACGGACCTGGTCCTTGATTTGCAATTGTTCATTTAGTGACCGTTGGATATTATAAGGGCACTGAAAGAAGCGACTTATGAAGGTTTTTTTTTCACACTTTAAGAAAAATGGTCAGGGGATCAAAACCAGGACACTTGCTAACTTAAAAAACTGCAGGGATTTACCAAACAACCACGGCCATAAAATGAGGCAGAGCTCACTTAACAAATGGTTCACTTAGGGACAGAAATTGGGAGGGGAGGGGAGGCTTGATTGTGATCGTAAGTCAAGGACTAGCTGTATAATTTCCCAAAGAAAAACTTAGGTTTGTTTTCCCATCTGATCAAAGCGAAGCTGTCTTTTTTCTATTGCAAATAATCGATCAGCCTTTTAATGTTTTTAAAACTCTATGCTGCTTAGCCAGGTTTGTGATGAATGAAATGAATGAATGAATGAATGAATGAATGAATGAATGAATGAATGAAGAGATAAACAAGCTCTCTAGGACCACTGAACTTTCGAGTTCAGGAAAAGGTTCATTTTAAATCTGCATCCCTCCCATAAATTAGCCCCATGTTTATCTGGATTCATTCTGCCAAACGAGAACTGATTTTTGAGAAATCAATTTCGCCTTTACTTATTTTTTTCCTGGCGAGAAGTTTTATCTTTGTCTGCTTTTACGGCTGCATACATAGTCCTCAACTTCCAGCCAAATCAGAGCTCAACGTTTTTTTGTTGTTTCGCAAGACAAGTGAGTTTTTGCTCTATTTTATGACCTTCCTTGACACTGTCGTGCAGCGAATCCCTGCAGCTGTCCAGTTAGCCATTTGATGTCTGAACATCCCGGGAAAAAAAATGATCTAAAAGTAACATTCTTTCGCCAAATAAAATCTCTGTTAACGGCTCTAAGAAAATTGTGAGAGTTTCAGAGAGACCCACAGATGCTGTACAAAACTTTCCCAGCTCTGCAACGTAACATTTTGTAAAAGTTGTAATCTGTTTAAAGCCAACCAGGGAAGTTCCTCGCTAAAACTTCAAAGACCTATTTTTATTTTTTACTTTTTAAAAAAGAGAGAGAGAGCTTATCCTTAAGAAATAATTCTTCGCCTCCAATGCACAAAACAATCCAAACAGAGGCAGCTGTTGCGTGTCACTGCCAACCAGTCAAGGAAAGGGCCACTTCCGTTTGATGCTAAAGATTCTCTCTCTCTTTCTCTCTCTCCTCTCTCTCTCTCTCTCTTTCCTTTGCTTCCATTCAACTCAAACTCAGGAAAGCCAGCTGTTTCAGGCAAAAATCCGAAAGAGCTTCCAACTTCTTAAAAATAACACAATGCAAAGTTGTGGTTTTAGGGGTTGTGGCTACGCCCTCCCCTTAAAACAATTCCCCCAACCACGCGGTTTAGAGTTCTCTCACTGGTCCTCCCTTTGAAAAAACCCTGACCCGCCCTGGCTATGTCTGGGGATCTCAATAAACAGCCACTGAAGAATAAAAGAAAAGGAAATGTTTGGGAAAGATTTCCCAGGCTCGGAAGACATCCTGAAAGCTCTCCAAACTGACTCGTATTTTTCCGGAGAAGAAAAACGCAACTTCCTCGCCTTAGCAGTCAGGAGAAATTTCCTGCAATTAATCCAGGGAACAGGCTTCCCTTCCAGAAGTTGTGAGTGATCCATCACTGGAGGTTTTCAAGAAGAGACTGGATAGCCATAGGTCCAGAATGCTATAGGGTCTCCTTCCTGGACAGAGGGTTGGACTAGAACACCTTCAAAACACAGATAAAGGACTCAACCACTCTCTGAAAGATTGCAAATTGACCAGCTGTCTGCAAGGAGCATCAATCCTTCCGCTCCCCAGCCTCCAGTCAGAGCTGAGGAAGCTTCTTGGATGAGAAGCGAAACGTCTTCAAAGAAAAACCAGAAAGTCCAGTTGCCTCTTGGAAAAAAAGCACTTTTGGGACCTAGATGACTGAAGGATCTCCACTGGCATTTGTCCAGATGTGTTCTTCGGTGGTCAGTGTGGAACGTTACAGCCCATAATACCTCCAAATGTCAACAAGTAGGTGGACCGAGTGAAAACTAGTGGATATGCAGAATGCAAGCAGGTCTTACAGGACCAAACTTTTATGTGTGTGTGTATGTGTGTACATATACACATACACACACATACACCTTTATATATAGCTTTATTTTTTTTATTTTTATATATACCTAAAACCCAACAGTTTCTGGTTTGTAATCTGGTGCCATAACCACTAGACAAAACTGACTCTTTTATGACTTTGCACCAATTATTCTGGTACAAAGAGTCAGTTTTCTCTAGTGGTTATGGCATCAGACTACAAACCCAGAAACTGTGAGTTCTGGTCACTATGAAAGCTGGCGAGGTGACTTTGACCTAATCACCAGGAGATTGGAAGTTCTAGTTTCCCCTTAGGTACAAAAATCAGCCGCATGATTCTGGGCCAATCACCAGGAGACGGTGAGTTCTAATCCTTGGCATTAATAGCTGACTTTGAGCCAAATGACCAGGAAATTGGGAGTTCTAGTCCTGCCTTGGTATGAAAGCTACCTAGATGGCTTTGGGCCAATCACCAGGAGGCTGGGAGTTCTAGTCCTGCCTTGGCATGAAAGCTAGCTTTGGGTCAATCCCCAGGAGACAGGGAGTTCTAGTCCTACCTTAGGCATGAAAGATAGCTAGATGGCTTTGGACCAATCACCAGGAGACAGGGAGTTCTAGTCCTGCCTTGGCATGAAAACTAGCTAGTTGACTTTGGGAGTTCTAGTCTCCTCTTAGGCACATCACCCAGTAGGGTGACCTTAGGCCACTCCCCAGGAGATGATGCGTTTTTGGCATGAAATCCAGCTGGGTGACTTTGGGACACTCACCAGGAGACGGTGAGTTCTAGTCTCGCCTTGGCATTAATGCCCCGTTTGCCCACAGCTTGGGAATAACTCTCTGAGTTATTCATTTGGCACCTTTGCAACTCACGTGACAGGAAACTCTTTGCTGACACTCCCACCCTCCATTGCTAAAAAAAAAAACCCAACAACACACGTCTATTTTGGGCTGCAGATGATTCATTGTTCGATGCGGCTTGAGCTCTTCCCTACGCTTCATTTTTCATTTTACGGCTGTTCTTTCCATCACCGTTAAGCGAATCGCTGCACTTGTTAAATTAGTAACCCGGTTCTATTAAAAAGGAACCCAGCTTCCCCACATTGATTTAGTCAGAAGGTTGCAAAAACCTGACCTCCTGACATGAGTGTTGCCTCCGATGACAAATCTTGTTCCATTTTCCAAGCATCACGGCAAACATCGTTAACTGCTGATTCCTTAGTCATCCCTTTCCCTTCCTCCCACTCTTCTTATAAACTTGCAAACCATTTGCAAATACGGAGACGGCCACAGGGGAGCCCAGAATTGACGTTGTCCGAGCGAGACGTCAAACTAAGCGAACTCTGCTCCGCTTTGTGGCTTTCCTTGACCCATTGGGTCAAGGGAATCCCTACTACAGTTCTGAAGTCCGTCACGTGGTTGTTAAGTCAATCTGGCTTCCCGGGAGAGCACACCCCGTCATAAATACGAACCAAGCATCCGAATTTTGATTGGGTGAAAAGCGAGGGGGATACTGCAATGGTCACAAGCGTGAAAAGAGGTCGTAAGTCCCCTTTTCCAGGGACGTTGCAACTTGGAACGGTGATTCAGATCTGTCGGTCAAAAGGGCCCAGCAGAAATTATACTACCTGTCTTCTGACCCAAACCTGGTTCCAAGAGAGCAAACACAAGACAAAGGTAGCAGCACAACCTTTTTATGTTTCAGCTAAGAATCCTGTTTCTTCACAGATAAAAGGCTGCTTCCATCTAATTAGCTCCGACAAGAAGAAGCCTTGCCAAGTTTTGGCAAGGCTGCCAAAAAACAACAGATAAATAGTTTACAACACAAGTCTTCAAATACCAATTTAAGATACTGCAATGTCCACGAGGCTGAGTTTCAAAACGTTTTTGCTTCCTGCAAAGAACATTCGCTTCACAGCTGGCTTTTATCTTCTAGAAGGAGGGGCTATTATTTTGCAGCCTTACTCCCAAGTCGCCCATGCTGTTGCAGCTGCTCTTTCCTGCGAGCAGCCCTGCACGCAGACACACTTGGCACAGGCTCCTCGGGAACCTCCTCATCACTGCTGCCAGCCCACACAATCTGTGAAGGCAGCAGTCCACTCCGTGATGGTCCTGGCCCCTCATCTGAGTCCTCGCTCTCAGCCATCCACACCTGCTGCCGGCTAACTACAACGACCTGAGGCTTTTCAGGAAACTGACTGGAAAACTGCTGGTGACCTTCTCCTGCTGCACTATAGAGAGTATCTTAACTTACTGCACTTCTGTAGGGTTTGCCAATTGCACAGGGGCAGATAGGAAAGCGCTCCAGAGGGTTAAGGTCATTGCCTAGAGGATCATGGGTTGCCCTCTCCCCTCTTTGGAAGAGCTTTGGAGCTCCCGCTGCCTTAAGAAAGTTCAAAACATCCTCAAAGATCCATCTCATCCTGGGCACCCTTTTTTTTTTTTTTGAACTATTACCATCTGGCAGCCGGTACAGAATAAAAACAAGGACAAATAGGCTGAAAAACAGTTTCCATCCCAGGGCAGTAACTCTACTGAGTTCTACTGTATAGTGCAATATTAATCAGGGGTTTTCCATTCAGTGTATAGAATGTGAAGGACGTTATTTTTCACAGTCATAATGTACACTGAAGATGGTATTTAACTTCGTTATACGAGGTGCAATGACAATAAACTAAACTAAGCCAAATTAAGTCAGCTCTGGTTAAGCTGAGGGATACTTGTATACACATACTAACACGCATAAGGTGGTTGGGGAGATGTAGTTATAGATACGATTCGGATAAATAAAAAGAACCCTTGGGTGCATGTCAAGAAAGACACTTAACAGTCTGTCCGCTTCGTGGAATGTTTGCTCAGCCTCGCTGCTGGCAATGCAACGAATAGCCTCTTTTTAAATTCATGGGTGGAATTCGGCTGCTACTGAAAATTTGGCTTCCCTCGTCGCCCAAAGCAGAAAAAAATAAATTCCAGGAACGATGAAGTGAAGACAAGAGGTCATTGGAGCTTCTGAAAGCCTAGGGCTTCCCATGCAAATTGATGGAGATGACAGAATTATGGAAGGACTGAGTTTGAAGGGACCATGGAGGTCTTCTAGTCCAACCCCCTTGCTCAATCAGGAAGACCTTAAAAACCTCCGGTGATGGAGAATCTGCAACATCTGGAGGCAATTCAGTTGTGTTTAATTGTTCTCAGGGAATTTCTATTTAATTCTAGCTTGGATTTCTCTTGAAGGATCTTCCATCTGTTGCTTCTTGTCTCGTCTTCAGGTGCTTTGGAGAATATGTTGTCCCCCCACTTTGGTGTGGCAGCCCCTCAAATATTGGAAGACTGCTATCATGTCAAACCTAGTCCTTCTCTTAGACAAACAAAGGGTTCCAGAAACAAGAAGGGAGAGACGATTTTAGGTGTGAATTTTCTCAGAGAAGGCTACTAAGTGCTACATTCGCACAAATGAGTCTTTCATTTGAATCTTGGTTCCCTTGGTATGCCTTTGGGAGTCTGGGTCAACCCAGACTTCTGGCGTTGGTAGTTATTGTCATAAGATATTGGATGGTGGTTTAATTTAATTTAATGTAATTTGATTTGTATCCTGCCTTTATTATTTTTACACGTAATTCAAGGTAGCAAAGGGGAGATTTGCCTTCTTCTATCCCTGATGGAGCGACATCGGGAAGTGCAGAAATCTCTGTCTGGGAAGAACATAAATTCCAGCGCTTAATGTTTTCCAATTCAGACCGAGAGCTCCAAACTCATCCAGCCGATCAATGTACTGCTTTGTGGGTGGAAAGGAACAGAGCGTCTTCTTGAAAAACACTCAAAAATCCCAAAAGCATCGTGGTTAAGAAAAAATAAAATGAAATAAAATAAAATTCCAATTTCAGGATAACAAAAACTTTTCTCTACTCGGGATACACCAATTTTTATTTTTGAGAAGAGGAGACAGACAGAGAGAGACAGACAGACAGACAGAATCTCTAATGGGAGGGAGGAAGATATAAAGAGAAAGAAAAAAGAGAAAGAGAAAAAGGGAGAAAGAGAGAGAAAGAGAGAGAAGAGAAAGGGAGAGAAAAAAGAGAGAAAGAGATAAGGAGAGAGAAGAGAAAGAGAGAAAAGAGAGAGAAAAGAGAAAGAGAAAGAGATAAAGAGAAAAAGAAAGAGGGAGAAAGGGAGAGAGAGAAAAAGAGAGAAGAGAAAAAGAAAAAGAGGGAGAGAGAAGAAAGAGAAGGAGAAAGGGAGAGAGAAAAGAGAGAGAAAGAGAAAGAAAGAGAGACTTAAACCCCTCTTCTCTGTGACCTAGAATCCAAAGGACTGTCCACACCCAGATAATAAATTTAGAAATTGTTTCCAATTTCAGCTTTTTGCTCAGCTGTTTTGCATTCCGGCATGCTCCAGCTGTTTTCTTCCACTGCTTCCCCCCCCCCCCCCCCCAGCTCAAAACCGGCCTTTCCATCCCCTACCCTGGGAAGCATTCAAGTACCACCTCCTTGGGCCCACAACCTGCTACGCGGAGGAGAGGGTGTGGTTGCCCACGTGTTTCGAGATTCCATCCCCAGGATATTTCCACCACCAGCTGACCTTCTTTGTGGGTTTCAGCCACAGAAGAGCTAAATCGTTACTGCCAGGATGGTTCCAAGCCAGGATGGTTCATTTTGCAAAAAAAAAAAATAGAGAATGGGACGGAGAGCGGAAATTAGATAATCCCTCATTAACTCGGTGCCCTTGCTTGTCCATGGGAAACTGAGCATTGCATGCTTAGAATATGGCAGCTAGTTTTGGTTGCCACGATATAAAAAAGTGGTTGAGACTCTAGGAAGAGTGCAGAGAAGAGCAACCAAGATGATGAGGGGACTGGAGACTAAAACATGAAGAATGGTTGCAGGAACTGGGCCTGGCTAGTCTAGTGAAGAGAAGGACCAGGGGAGACAGGAGAGCATCTTCCAATATTTGAAGGGCTGCCACAGAGAGGAGGAAGAGGGTCAAGCTATTTTCCAAGGTACCTGAAGGCCAGACAAGGAATAATGGATGGAAACTAAACAAGGAGAGATTTAACCTGGAAATAAGGAAAAACTTTCTGACAGTGAGAACACTCAACCCATAGAACAGATTTGCCCTCGGAAGTTGTGGGAGCTTCATAACTTGAGACTTTCAAGAAGAGATTGGACTGCCACCTGTCAGAAATGGTGTAGGGTCTCCCGCTTGGGCGGGGGGTTGGACTAGATGACCTATAAGGTCCCTTCCAACTCTAATTATCTGTTATCTGACTCCAGAAGATGGTAGAGGACAGGAAGGCCTGGAGGAACGTTGTCCATGGGGTCACAATGGGCCAGACACGACTTCACGACTAACAACAAGAAGTCTTGTTGTTGAAGAGAAGGACCAGAGGTGACATGATAGCTGCCTTCCAATATTTGAGCCCCTCCCCACAGGACAGCTGGGGCTCTGCTCTCCGTTAAAGTGGACATTTAATGTCTGGCAAAACTGGGATTATTTAGGTAAACCACGACAGAAGACCATCTTGTAAGATTTGGAGAGCATTTATTATTCTCACGGTCGCATTATCAAAATCCGGACACTTGGCAATTGGTTTGTATTTACGACGGTCACAGTGTCCCTCACAGGGTTACCTCGAAGGAGGAAGCCACTTCCGTGTCACTAATTTAACCGCTGCGGAGATTCGCTAAACAACCGTTGCAATTGGAAGGTTGCAAACCTGGGGCGAAACTCGTGGAAAAAATATCTCCAAAATTTGGGGTGCGATTGTGGTTGTTAAGCCGAGGACTACCTCTATCCCTTGTCACCCTCTCCCCAACTTTATCTTTATCTTGTCCTCAGCCTGTGACACAGAGAGGTTTAAATGGTTCTACTGCTCCATCAGAGCCAAAGTGGAAGGAAGGAAGGAAGGAAGGAAGGAAGGAAGGAAGGAAGGAAGGAAGGAAGGAAGGAAGGAAGGAAGAAGAACAGAGCTGGAAAAGACCTTGGGAGGGAAGGAAGGAAGGAAGGAAGGAAGGAAGGAAGGAAGGAAGGAAGGAAGGAAGGAAGGAAGGAAGGAAGGAAGGAAAATAGAGCTGGAAAGGGCCTTGGGAAGGAAGGAAGGAAGGAAGGAAGGAAGGAAGGAAGGAAGGAAGGAAGGAAGGAAAATAGAACTGGAAAGGACCTTGGGAAGGAAGGAAAGGAAGGAAGGAAGGAAAGAAGGAAGGAAGGAAGGAAGGAATTCTTTATAGGCCAAGTGTGATTGGACACCTAAGGAATTTGCCTTGGTGCATGTGCTCTCAGTGTACATAAAAAAAGAAAAGAAACATTCATCAAGAATCAGAAGGTGCAGCTCAAAGCAGGCAACATTTGTTGGGCTGGGTCATCTCTCCATTCGGAGGAAAGCTTGGATGGGCAGAGCTATGGGAGGAGTAAGTCATCAGTATGTCATGTTGGCATCGAATGTCACGTTGGCATCGTTTTCTGCTGATTCAATGACAGCCAGAGAGCATTTTCATCTTGGCTACAGAGAGAGGCCCCAGGGCTATGAAAAAAAAATGGACTGCATTCTCTTCCATTGGGCACTTTCACGGATGGGTAACCACAGCGGGATAATAGAGTTGGAAGGGGCCTCAGAGGTCTTCTAGTCCAACCCCCTGCTCAAGCAGGAGACCCTATTCTATTTCGGACAAAGGGCTTAAAATCCTCCAGCGTTGGAGCAGCCACAACATCTGAAGGTTCCACTGGTGAATTGTCTTCACTGTCAGGAAGTTTCTCCTTAGTTTCTCTCCATGGTTAGTTTCCATCCATCGTTTCTTGTCCTGCCTTCAGGGACTTTGGAGAATAGCTTGACTCCCTCTTCTTTGGGGCAGCCCCTCAAATACTGGAAGATTGCTATCCGGTCCCCTCCAGTCGATGTCAGAAGAGTACAGAAGAGAAAAGTATGCAGAGAATAGCAACAAGGATGATAAAAAAAATCTGCAGGCTAAATTGTATGATGAATACTTGAAGGAGCTAAGTATGTCTAACAGAGTAACAAGAGTTGGAAGGGATCTTGGTGGTATTGTAGTCCAGCCCCCTCTTCAAGCACTCACCGTCTCCTGGTGATTGACCCAAAGTCTCCCAGTTGGTTTTCAAACCTAGGGCACAACTAGAATTCACCGTCTCCTGGTGACTGACCCAAAGCCACCCAGCTGGCTTTATATTTAAGACGGGACTAGAACTCACCGTCTCCTGGTGATTGACCCAAAGTCTCCCAGTTGGTTTTCACACCTATGGCACAACTAGAACTCACTGTCTCCTGGTGACTGACCCAAAGTCACCTAGCTGGCTTTATATTTAAGACGGGACTAGAACTCACCATCTCCTGGTGATTGACCCAAAGTCACCCAACCACCTTTCTTGCTTAAGGTGAAACTAGAACTCACCGTCTCCTGGTGATTGACCCAAAGTCTCCCAGTTGGTTTTCACACCTATGGCACAACTAGAATTCACCGTCTCCTGGTGACTGACCCAAAGTCACCCAGCTGGCTTTATATTTAAGACGGGACTAGAACTCACTGTCTCCTGGTGATTGGCCCAAAGTCAGCCAGTTGGTTTTCATGCTACATATCCATACATATATAATACTAATGCATATGTGAATCTTATTTCTTTTTTTCGGTATAGAGGGCCTCCTCTCTCATCAGAGTGAGTCTAGGCCAGGGGTCTTCAAACTTGACAGCTTTAAGACTTGTGGATTTCAGCTCCCAGAATTCCTCCTCCAATCATGTTAGCTCAGGAATTCTGGGAGTTGAAGTCCACAAGTCTTAAACTTGCCAAGTTTGAAGACCCTTGCTCTAGGCAGTGATCAAAAGTGAAACAAAAAGCACAATAAAGTATATGGAAGCACATACACCACAACGTATAATTTCAAAAAGAAATGGCAGCCAAAGTAAAAGAATATCATATCATATATGCATTCCCACATAAGTTTTACTAACTTCATGATCCATATGCCTGGACAAACAGCTAAGTTTTTCATGTTTCCCACTTGGCGCCAATAGAGTGTTAAAATTCTCCAAAGGGTATAAATGTGTGTGTGAATATCATTTCTCTGTAAGTGTATGTCACACAGAGAGATTATATTCACAGATGCATGCTATACAGAGATGCATAAAGTTTACTTTTAAATTTGTATTCAACTTCAATTAATAATCAGGCAGCCAATCCATTTAAATCTTCACCATAATTTTCCTAACGGCCCACCTCACATACGTGCCTCTGGCTAGCTCCCAAAAACAAACCTCATATAAACAAAATTCAAAACAATTAAAACCATTAACCAGATTTTTTTTTTAAAAAAAGCACAGGAAATTGCCAAACTACATAAGATTTATTTCCAAGCAAAGAAACACACCATCTTCACTCGAGATATACTTATATTCCCATGGCCTTTTTTAATTTTCAGTTTTAATTATTTTATCCCAGAGTTCATTGCTTCCTATGGGAATTTAATGATAGATAGAAAGATACGATAGATAGATAGATAGATAGATAGATAGATAGATAGATAGATAGATAGATAGATAGATAGATAGATAGACAGACAGACAGTTTTATGTTTTAATTGTATACTGCCCAAAATTGGTCTAGGAGCATGATGGCCTGTTTAAAAATTTGATACAGAAATTAAAAACATACCAATACATAGTGCACTGACATACACAACAACATATGTTTACGCTTCCTACACTAAATAGAGACTCCACTGTGTGCACATGAACCTCTACATATGTGAGCTTCACACATATGTGCAAATGAAGTTTGTGAAAGTGTATCTAATAAACGTTATACTAGGCACATACAATTATACAGGATAGATACTTGCCATATATATACACATTCAGTGATATCCTCACAGATACTCAGGTCTATGTACATTTGCACATACCTTATGGAGTGTTTTTTTTTTTAAATTAAACATTTGTACTTAAATGGTTGTCAACAAATGCCCAGTAATAGTATTTTTTTCCGAATGCTTTTGAGATAAAATTTGCCTCACTTTGTGGGAATTACTTTGTTGCAGCCAGTGCAATCTTGTTTCAAATTCCAAATATTGTTTAGGAAAGACAGCAGAAAGAGGAAAGGAAACAATTGGATGTGTAACAGTTCTTGCACAAACACACACATGTATCTATTATATATACACACAAATGTGTGTGTGTGTATATATATATGTATATATTTGTGTGTATGTATATAATACATACATTTGTGCAGTAACTGTTACATATAGACACAGACACAGAAAGTGTATATATATATATATATATGTGTGTGTGTGTGTGCAAATATACTGTGTATAGATAACCATAGATCTGTATAGTGATTAGATAGACAGATATAGATATAGATTATATATATATAAAGAGAGAGAGAGAGAGAGAGGGAGAGAGAGAGAGAGGTACAGATTAAATAGATAGGTATGATAAAGTATGGATACACAGTGTGTGTGAGTTTGTGTGTATGTATGTGTATGTGTGTATATGTGTATATATGTGTGTATACATACATACACATACATACACACACACAATTATTTACATTGTGTGTAGATATATGTTGCATGTGTGCATAGGTATAGATACGTATATTGTACGTGTGTAAAGATAGAGCTGTATCTCTCTCCACACACACCCACCCCGCCCACAGCCACAAGCAGAAGCAAACTCCAAGCGACACGGATCCCCAGGTCGGCCACAGTGCAAACCCGGAAACCTACGAGAGCCACAAGCACTGGCACCTTTTAACGGCCCGGGGCCTCGCGCTCCTCCCGCGCGGGCACTTGCACACCCCCTTCCCTTCCCTTCCCTTCCCCCCCTCCTCGGGCCTTCCGGCGAGGAACCCACCCACCCCACCTCCTTCCCCCCCCCCAACAATCCACACGGGCGCAAACCCCTCCACCCCCTTTGCAAAAAAAAAAAGGCGGGGGGGGAGGAGAAGAGAAAAACCTTCCCCGGGCAGCTTTGCTAAAAAGTGAGACCCTCGGCGATCACGCGCACGGGGGAGAGGGGGGAGGGGGGGACACACAAGGGAGACGGGCATGCGCGGGCGGACGGGCACGCGCAAGGAAGGGGGGGATCGGTGGGTGGGGGGTTGCCCCCCCCCCGCCTCTCCCTTCCCCCTCCTTCCCCTCCCCTCCCCGGAAAGCCAGGGGGACGTGCAAGCGCTCCGCTGCGCGTGCAATGCACCCCCGGCCGCCTTTTGCACTGCTCGTCCCGGGTGCAAGGCAGGCAGGCAGCCCTTCTCTTGTCCCGATGCCCATCATCCGCGCCTTCCCCGGCCGGCCTTCCGTCTGGTCCCCGACGGGCGAGGCCTGGCTGGGCTCCGGCTCCGGCGCGCCAACCCACCTGCTTTCTCCACCCGGCCGGACATGGCTGGGCCGCCGCGGGAGCCGGGCTCGGGCGCTTGGCGGAGCCCGGGAGGACGGGAGGCGGCCGGGCAACTCCTCGGCGCGGCTCCGGTGCTCTGCTTGCGGCTGCTGCTGCCGCTGCGGCTCCTCCCGGCGCCGCCAAGCAGGGCCAGCCCGGCCCACAGCGCGCCCTGCTGCCCGACCGCCGCGGCTGCCGAGCCCGGTGGGAGGGAGGGAGGGAGAGGCGGTGGCTCGCAGCTGGAACGGGGAGGCCAGGTCCCATCGGCCTCCGCCGGGCGGACTCCAGGGCCCATGTGCGGGAGAGGCGGGGTGGAGGGTGGGCGCTTGGTGGGTGCCTCCCCGGGGGAGGGTCGAGCCCGTCTCCTCAGGACAGAGGGACAGAGTTGGAAGGGACCTTGGAGGTCATCTAGTCCAGCCCAAGGTGGAGACCCTACACCACAGGTGGCATAGAAGCTCGTCCCTTCCAGCTCCATTCTGATTCTGAAGAGGGGAGTGGGAGATTGGACCCGCCTGGGAGGCACAGAGGTCCCATGGTGCCCTGCCAGGGAGGGACTCCAGGCCCCATCTCCCCTAGTCAAAAATGAAGGCTGGGTTGCTCCCACTGAAAGGAGGCCTGGGCTCCCAGCCTCCCACAACAAGAAGGTTCCCGGAAAGGCGGGAGCTCCCCTCATGACGAGCCAGGGAAAGGGACTCCAGGCCCCATCTCCCACAGCAGAAGAGAAGACGGTTAGTTTCCCTGGAAAGCACAATCCTCCCATCCTGCCCGGCCAGGGAAAGGGACTCCAAGCCCCATGTTGCACGGCAGCAGAGAGAAAGAAAGAAAGAGTGTAATATTCTTCCTTCCTCTATGACGTTGAAAGGACCATTCTCAGCTTGGCCCCAACCTGGACTATATCTCCCATCACCCCCAACCCTCCTACTCTCCTACCCAGCAGCCACAGCATCCGGCATCTCTGAGGCCCTGCAGCATGGCTCATTTCAGGCCATTCTTCTGACTTTGTTTCCCCATATAGATGATGATGAGGATGATGATGATGATGATGATTATTATTAGATAATATTTGGGCCTCCAAATATTTGGGGAGGGGCCCATTTTTGAGACTTATCTTGGCCCTTTCAAACAGACAGCTTATTTTCTTGGCATAGAATTCCTGCACGATATTTGGGGACCAGCATGCGACAGAGGCCCCAATCTGAAAGGTCTGAGGTCTGGAATGGTCTAGGGTCTCCTGCTTGAGCAGGGGGTTGGACTAGAAGACCTCCAGGGTCCCTTCCAACTCTATTCTGATTGATTGAGGTGGCGACCATTTGGGAACCCAGCCAAGCTATTTCAACCTTACAACCAACCAACCATGGAAGATGAATTAGGATGAGTGGAAGTCAAGATTGGCTAGAATCTTTCCTTCCTTCCTTCCCCTTATTTCCCTCTTAATTTGTATCCTGCCTTTATTAGTTTTCTGAATAACTCAAAGTGACACACATATCCAACAATCCTTCCTCCTCCTGTTTTCCTCACAACAACAATCCTGTGAGGTTGGGCTGAGAAAGTGACTGGCCCAAGGTTACCCAACTAACTTTCATGCCTAAAGTGGGACTAGAACTCCCAGTTTCCTGGCGATTCGCCCAAAGTCACCCAGCTGGCTTTCAATTCTAAGGTGGGACTCTCCATCTCCTGCTTTCTGATCTGGTGCCTTAAGTGCTAGACCAAATGGGCTCTTTTTAAATTGTCTTTTAACCACGATTTATCCCCTATACCAGAGTTTCAGGGTTTACACACTGTACACAGCTAGAGCGCTCCAAACCGTAACTAAACCAGGTTACGTTTTTATGCATTGGGTGACTCAACAAGATTACTGCCTCCCTCGAAAAAAACTCTTGTTTCAGGGAACAATTCAACCCAATGTCATTTTTAAATGCCTCTGCTGTCTTTCACACTGAGTTTTCCCAGGGCAAAACTATTGCCTGTCAGAACACACCTTTGAGGAAAACTTTTGAAATGTCAAAGGATTTTGATTAAAAAAAAAAATACCCTCTATTTGCTGCGCCAAATGGATTGCTCTTAATATTTCAAGTCCTCTCAATGTTTAATAATGCTGGTCCTTGCTCATTTCAACATCAAATTTAAATTTGTCTCCCTTTTTCAATGTTTTTCTCCCTTCCCAAGATACGCAGCATAAAATGCAGAATAACCAAGCTAGAAGGGAACTGCTTGAGCTAGAGTTCCTATGCTATAGATCTTGTTCCTAGAGTACAGTTTGAATATTTATTTTCTTGTCCTTCCTCAATTCTTAAATCATGCTTTAATTTTGCAAGGCTTTCTCTTCCTTTTTGAATTTTTCAGTCCTCCCCCCCCGCCCCAAATTTCCTAGAATACTAAGTATAGATCTAAGTATAGTATATAAAATCATACATTGCAGTGTCCTACCTGTCAATGAATACTTCAGCTTCAACCATAACAACACAAGAGCAAGCAATAGATAAAAACTCGAGGTTAATCGCACCAAACTTGATTGCAGGAAATACGACTTCAACAACAGAGTGGTCAATGTCTGGAATACTCTACCTGACTCTGTGGTTTTTCCCCAAACCCCAAAAACTTTAACCTTAAGACTGTCTACTATTGACTTCACCCCTTTCCTAAAAGGATCTGTAGGGGGCGTGCATAAACGCACCAACGTGCCTACCGTCCCTGTCCTATTGTTTCTTTTATATTTTATTTTTCTTATATGTATCCATGTATTCATAACTATCTTTTTACTTATACCTATTATCTTGTAAGCAATTGACAAATAAATAAAAAATAAAATAGAATACCAATGGAAGATTTATTCATGTATTCATTTGTTTATTGATTTAAGTGGCCAAAACTGCAAGAGGCCGAAATTAAACGACCTCTAGTGGTTCCAGGCTGAATTTCCTTCCCTGCTCAGGGCTGGATATTGAAATGTCATTCACAACTCCCCCTGTGGCCTTCTCTTGTATCCCCCCCCCTGGCCTTCTCTTGTATCCTTTTAGCCAGGTTTGTGTTCTCACAACAGACTCTCTTATTGGAAATTCACAGCTGGATTGAAAAAGGGAAGAAAACTTCAGTGTTGCATGAAGATGAGTAGAACACTGGCCTCCAGAAATTGTGGACGCTCCATTGCTGGAGGTTTTCAAGAAGAGATTGGACAGTCAATTTGTCTGACATGGTGTACAGCAGTGGGTGGCCCATGAGAAAATTTTGGTGGTCCGCAGAGAAATGTCACCTCCCCAAAGCAATTAATGCAGGCTGCGCGGGAACACAAGGCTGCGTGGCCCACATGGCCCACGGGAACACAAGGCTTGTGTCACTTGCATTGCAAACAACATGAAGTAGTGAAGGGAGGGGGGAGAGGGGGGAGGGAGGGAACTTGCCCCACTTATCACAAGCACCTGGCCTGGCCACCTGGCTGCTCCTTTCCGCTTCTTTCTTCTTCTGCTTTTGGTTGCACGCAAGGAAAGCAGCAAAAGTCTCTTTCTCCCCTCCAAACTCCGCCAGAAATGAGTCTTTGGGATCCTGCAAGGCCTCCTTCTCCAAGAGGCTGCGCTGGTGCGACAAGTCTCACAAAGGCTCATTTCTGGCGGAGTTTGGGGGAGAGAAAGAAAGACTTCTGCGGCTTTTGCTGCTTTCCTTGCACGAAGCCAAAAGTCTCTCTCTCTCTCCCTGAGAACGGAGCTGGAGACGTGTATCCTGTGATCCCAAATAAAGAACAATCGATCGGTTGGAAAATGGGGTGAGGAATTTTCCTGCAGACTTTTTTTGGGGGATTTTCCCAGGGTCTCTGGTCCACAGTATTTAAAATTATGAGTTTGGTGGTCCCTGAGGTCCAAAAGGTTGGCAACCCCTGGTCTAAGGTCTCCTTCTTGAGCAGGGGGTTGGGCTAGAAGATCTCCAAGGTCCCTTCCAACCCAACTATCCTATCTTTTTCAGATGGTCTATGTTCCGTAGGCCTGAGTTCTTCTCTGTAGGAGCAGAAAACTGCTGAATAGTCTTGTCAATTTCACTCTCCAGAAGCAGGAGTGAAATTGTTAAGAGTAACATACAGGTAGCCCTTGAGTTACAACCACAATTGACCCCAACATTTATGTTGCTAAGTGAAACATCGACTCCCCGTTACAATCCTATGAACAAGATAAGAAGCAGGTCCTGTCTGGCCACAAAACCAACCAACCAACCAACCTATCTACCGTGTGTGTGTGTGTGTGTGTGTGTGTCTGTCTGTCTGTCTGTCTGTCTGTCTGTCTGTCTGTCTGTCTATCTATCTATCTATCTATCTATCTATCTATCTAGCATCTATCACTATCCATCCTATCTATCTATCTATCTATCTATCTATCTATCTATCTATCTATCTATCTATCTATCTATCTATCTATCTATCTAGCATCTATCACTCTATCCATCCTATCTATCTATCTATCTATCTATCTATCTATCTATCTATCTATCTATCTATCTATCTATCTATCTATCTATCCATCCATCCATCCATCCATCCATCCATCCATCCATCCATCCATCCATCCATCCATCCATCCATCCATCCATCCATCCATCCATCCATCCATCCATCCATCCACCTATCTATCTATCTATCTATCTATCTATCTATCTATCTATCTATCTATCTATCTATCTATCTATCTATCTATCTATCTATCTATCTATCTATCTTATTCCTGTAACGGAACTCTAGAGGGCAATCTTGTCCAGACTATTAGAAGAAGAAAATGAATGCTAAAAAAGGATGGGGAGATAAATTGGTGTTTTGAATTCGGTGAACCCTGTTAGTATGCAGAAAGAAAAAAAAGTTACATCCATCAACTTGCTTGGAAATATTACATATGGAAAGGATGCTTAACTTGGCTAACCTTTTCGCCCCAATCCTAATCATTGCAGTAGCATAAATCTTCTACACAACTAGAAATTCGACACCAGCTCGACTTTTCTTACCGGGCCTTTTTTGGCTAGCTTAATATAATATTTTTATATAAATCTTTATACAGGTAGTTCTTGAGTTACTACCTCAATTCACAATCCATAACCACCTCCTCCTCCTCCCTGCAAATCTCACTCCCTTCTAGTTGCTGCAAATAAAAAGGGGGGAAAGGAGAAATGTATCTATATTTATATATCTATATATCCATATCTACTGAATATTTATACTATCTGTTACACTGCATTTAGCACATAGGTATTGTACTTTCTTCTACCTATTTTATCTTGGAAATGAACCTTGTATTTAACTTCTATTTTACTTTTTAATATAGTTATAAGATCTATCTATCATTTCTCCCCCCCCCCATATTAGTTCTATCTATCTATCTATCTATCTATCTATCTATCTATCTATCTATCTATCTATCTATCTATCATCCATCTCTCTCTCTCTCCCTCCCTCCCTCTCACTCTCTCTACAGATAGATAGATAGATAGATAGATAGATAGATAGATAGATAGATAGATAGATAGATAGATATAGATATAGATATAGATATAGATATATATCAATCTATCCATCCATCCAGACGCTGAGCTTGTCGATCAGAAAAATCGGCCGTTTAGCGGTTCGAATCCCCAGCGCCGCGTCACGGAGTGAGCTCCCGTTCCTTGTCCCAGCTTCTGCCAACCTAGCAGTTCCAAAGCATATATATATATATAAAAAATGCAAGTAGAAAAATAGGGACCCCTTTGGTGGGAAGGTAATAACGCTCTATGCTCCTTCAAAGGCGTTTAGTCATGCCGGCCACATGACCACGGAGACGTCTTAGGACAGCGCTGGCTCTTCTTTGGCTTTGGAATGGAGATGAGCAGCGCCCCCTAGAGCCAGAAACGACTAGCACGGATGTGCGAGGGGAATCTTTACCTTTAAGATCTGTCTATCATCTCTCTCCCCCCATATTCATTCATTCATTCATTCATTCTGGCTATCTATCTATCTATCTATCTATCTATCTATCTATCTATCTATTCTATCTATCTATCTATCATCTTCCTTTAAACTGTGGAATACTTTATCCAGCTAATGAGAGGAGAAATTCCACTTTTTACTCAGTCCACACCTTTTGCCCTTACACAAGATGGCGTTTTCTTCTCCTCCTTTGGTGAGTCTGACCACCGGACTTCAGCCATGTCCAGGCAGGCTAAAGGAAACTGGAAGGCCTGACCAGTGGAGATTTCTCAGCAGGGGTGGGAGGTTCCATTCATGTTTTCAGCTCACAATTTCCCTTTCTCCCTGGACAAAGAAGATGGGAGACGAAACAGATTAGGAGGTGTGTGTGTGTGTGTTTTTCCCCCCTGGCGAACTTCAGGCTCTGAAAAATTCAACTGCTGTCCAAGGGATTCAATTGTCTTGCTGGAGAACCCCCTACTGAGAGCCCCCCGGGGAGATCTTCCTCTAGGTTGGAGCTGAGGATGACTTCCCTGAACCTCCGAAGGACATGTTAGAAGTTGTATTGTCCATCCCCGCCCCTTCAAAAAAACCAGAATCTTATAGGAGGCTGCCCACTGACATTTAGAGACAATAAACCCTGCAGGGCACGTGACCAAGTAGACTCACGACCCCCTAAAAACGATTGTCGGAATTAAATCGATCGTTTGTCTGGCATGGCGAGAATTTTTTTTTTTCTTTTTTTACCTGCTGTCCAGCAAACTGTAGGGCGGTTTCTAAGTCAGTTTGGGGGGAAGCATTTCATATTTGCAAATGTCAATAAAAAAAAGAATATTTGTACTTCGGGCTTGAAATGAGGAGTTCTTGGTGGTCTCTGAGCTTGGTTGTTTTCTTGCAGATGGTTCATGACCCAAACTAAGCAGCATCGTTGATGTTTCTTTCTGCAAACTCTTTATAACAGTGAGACACAGTGGAGAAGTCCACGAATGATATTACCTATTCGTTTGGTAATGAAATATCTGCAAGAAAACAAGATCAGAGACCCCACAGTCTCACTCCCTTCTAGCACTGATGATGTTACCTAGTTTGGTAATAAAACATCTCCAAAAAAGAAAGAAAAGAAAAAACAACCAAGCTCAGAGAGACCAAGGATTGCTCATATTTGCAAATTAATGTCAAGACTGTAGACATGTCAGAAATTAGATCTACAAATAGAATAGAATAGAATAGAATATGAATATGGAATGGAATAGAATAAGAATGGAATAGGAATGGAATGGAATAGAATAGATAGAATGGAGTGGAATGGAATTTAGAATAGAATAGAATAGAATAGAGTAGAATAGAATAGAATAAGAAGTAGAGTAGAGTAGAGTAGAGTAGAGTAGAGTAGAGTAGAGTAGAGTAGAACAGAACAGAATAGAATACAGGATAATATAGGAATAGAATAGAATATAGAATAGAATAAGAATGGAATTGGAATAGGAATAGGAATAGGAATGGAATAGAATAGAATAGAATAGAATAGAATAGAATAGAATAGAATAGAAGAGAAGAGAAGAGAAGAGAAGAGAAGAGAAGAGAAGAGAAGAAGAGAAGAGAAGAGATAGAATGGAGTGGAATGAAATGGAATTTAGAATACAATAGAATAGAATAAAATAGAGTAGAGTAGAATAGAATAAGAAATAGCGTAGAGTAATAATAATAATAAATATTTATTTATATACTGCTCCTCTCCCTAAGGACTCGGAGCGGTGCACAGCCATACAATTAAAGCAATAAACATGTGAAAAATTAAAACTAAATTAAACTAAGGCCCTGGCTGTAATCAATTAAAACCCCTCCCTAAAACCCTAAAATCTAATATAAAAGTAAAACACCCAAATCTAAAATCAGCCCAAGCCGACCTGGTCAAAGAGCCAGGTTTTCAAGGCATGCCTGAAGGTCCCCAAGTCTGTGGCTATACGTAACTCTACGTATACATATTCTAGCTATACGTAGAATAGAATAGAATAGAAATTCTTTATTGACTAAGTGTGATTGGACCCACAAGGAATTTGTCTTGGTGTAAATACTCTCAGTGTACATAAAAGAAAAGATACATTCGTCAAGAGTCAAGAATCATCAGGTATGACACTTAACAGGATAATCCATCACCCTATTCAGGCTTTGCGTTTGTCGGAATCCAGCCACCGGGATGTGCGAGGCACATTTTGGGTTGTATGAACCCAGCTCATTGTGGCTGAAGCAAACCATAAGTAAGAACAAACCGGAACTCTGGAAAAGGAAAGCCGAGCCAGTGATGTAATCTTCCCTTGAATGTTAAGCTCAAGGATTTTGCGGGGAGCGGAGGACAAGATAATTGCTATTTTCTCCCCCTTTCTCTCTTATAATTGTATTTTCCTTTTTGGGTCTTTAGAACATTAGTTCAAAAGCAAAGAGCTGAAAGAAAGAGGGGTGCTTCAAATAAATAATATATAAACAACATAACTGGGGGGGCAGAAGCCTAAATATTTGGGCAGAAGGCGAAAGTGTTAAAGCTATAAACACTTGAAGTAATGAAAAAATAAAATCAATGCAGCCCAAAATAGCTGGGTAGTTGAATTGCCCCCAGTGCTGTTTTATCGAAGGACGTTTTGACCTCTGGAGCATCGGGAGCTGTGCAAGACGTCAACTAAATGGTTCGTCCATTTTCACCTCCGGTTGCAAATTCGTTTGGCGGCGCATAAACGATGCCGGACAAGTGTGGAAAAGCCCGAGCGAATGCGACACGCACATTTCAGCGGTCTGAGAGAGCTGAACAGATCAGGCTTCGGATGGACGCTGTGGGTTTTGAGAGGGGCGACCCACGCCGGTTCCTCTGATTTTGCAAATGTTACCATTCCGAACTACAAGGTGTGTTTGCAAGCCTACTCCTGGGAGTGGGCAGGGCGGCAGGAAAGGCAGGCGTGGCCTGAAGAAAAAGTGGGCGGGGCTAGGTACAAAGTAATTGTCAGAAGTCCCACCAATCCACCCCCATTCAAATCATAAGTCTCTAGCCGCATCTCAGAGAAAAGAAAATGGATTCATTAGAAGTGGCCATGTTGGCGTTAGCTGGGTGCAGCCGACACTAAAATACATCATTCATTTCCCCCTTGAGCCTGGTATTCCTCACACCCCCTGGATGTATATTCTCCAATGGGACACATCCATAGCCAAGAGTCATCGATCATGCTCTCTAGTAATACTCTTGTGCGCCAACAGCTTTGGGCTGCCAAGGTGATTATCTGAGGCATTTAAGGAATGCACTGCTCTCCCCCACTGCCTCTCTGCTGGCAACTAAAAAGACCAAAGGAGTATCTTTTTAGTTCACAGTAATTCTAATTTACATTTAATTGATGGATGAATGGATGGATGGAAGAATAGATGGGTGGTGGATGGATGGATTTGGGTGGGTGGGTGGATTGTTGAGCAGTTAGAAGGCATCCCTTCTGAGCTTCTTCCTCCATCCATTATGCAGCTCTGGGCTATGCCGTTATCTTATCTGACCGTTCTCTAAAGCTACCTTAACAGATTCTTTGCAAGTCTGAAGGTACCAAATCAGTTTTGATCACCATGATATACAAACGACATTGAGACTCTAGAAAAATGTGCAGAGAAGAGGACACAAAGATGATTAGGAGATTGGCAGCTGAAACATATGACGAACGGTTGCAAGAATTGGGTATGTCTCATTGAATGAAAAGAAGGACTAGGGGAGACATAATAGCAGCATTCCAATATTTCAAGGGCTGCCCCAAAGAAGAGGGAGTCAAGCTATTCTCCAGAGCCCCTGAGAGGCAGGACAAGAAGCAACTTGGATGGAAACTAATCACAGAGAGAAGCAACCTAAAATGAAGGAGAAATTTCTGATAGTGAGAACAATTAATCAGTGGAACGGATGTTGCCTTTAGAAGTTGTGGGTGGAGGTTTTTGAGAAGAGTCTGGGCAGCCATTTATCTGGAAGGGGATGGGATGTCCTGCCTGAACAGGGGGTTGGACTAGAAGACCTCCAAGGTCCCTTCCCATCCTGTTACTCTGTATTCAGCATGTTGAAGAGTTGAAAAGTGGTGGAAGCCACTTAATATACTTACATTGTCTTAGATAATGAGATTCCTTCACATAAGATTGTAAAACCAGGGCATTTTAGGATAATTAAACTCCGTTTTTCTGGCTGGAGGTGTTCCTGCTAATGAAGTCGCTGGAGAGTTGGAATTCCTTGACTGGCAAAAAGTGGGTTCCCCCCACTTTTCTAAAACTAGAGCCCCTGGTCCAGTTTGGCTGGAGGACGGAGAAGGAAAGAGGGCCTTGAACAAATGTGATTATTCAGCCTCAATTAGGAAGGTTGTTGCTGAAAGATATTGCTTCCTTACAGAAATGAAAGAGAAGGGCACACCTCCATAGGGCAAGAAATGGCAATTAACTCCAAATTAAATACAAATTAGGGAGACATTAAAAAAAAAAAAGAATACCCCGGTGGTTGCAAGATGGCCAGCCTTGTCGGATGTCAACCTTGGAAGGATTTTGTCCCTGACATGCAAACATCCAACAAGGATTTGTTCTTTACGTCCAACTCAGAAGCTCAGATGTGGCCGACCTGATTTTAGACCAATTATTTTTATTTCTTCGTTGCCAACTTGTCTTTATTATTCGAACAAATCACTCAAGGCCGTGAACATACCCAACACACCTTCCTTCTCTTGTTTTCCAGGCAGCAACAACCCTGTGAGGTGGGTTGGGCTAAGAGGGAGGGAGTGGCTCAAAGTCACCCCACCAGTTTTCATTCATAAGACAGGACTAGAACTCCCAGTCTCCTGGTGATTGGCCAGAAGTCACCCTGCCGGTTTTCATTCGTAAGACGGGACTAGAACTCCCAGTCTCCTGGTGATTGGCCCGAAGTCTCCCAGCCAGTTTTCATTCTTAAGACAGGACTAGAACTCCCAGTCTCCTGGTGATTGGCCCAAAGTCACCCAGTCAGTTTTCATTTGTAAGGCGGGACTAAAACTCCCAGTCTCCTGGGGATTGGCCTGAAGTCACCCAGCCAGTTTTGATTCGTAAGACGGGACTAGAACTCCCAGTCTCCTGTTGATTGGCCCAAAATCACCCAGCTGCTTTTCATACATAAGATGGGACTACAACTCCCAGTCTCCTGGTGATTGGCCCGACGTCACTCAGTCAATTTTCATTTGTAAGGCGGGACTAGAACTCCCAGTCTCCTGGGGATTGGCCCAAAATCACCCAGTTAAAATCACCCAGTTAAAATCACCCAGTTAAAATCACCCAGAAAATACCTTAGGTATTTTCATACCTAAGGTGGAACTAGAACTTCCAACCTCTGGATGATTGGCCCAAAGTCACCCAACTGGCTTTCATGTCTAAGGTGGAACTAGAATTCAGTCCTACAAAGATGAAGGGGGTCAAACTATGTTCCAAAGCAGAAAAAGGCAAGACAAAAAAACAACGGATGGAAACTAATCAAGGAGAGAAACAACCTAGAATTAAGGAGAAATTTCCTAACAGGGAAAACAATCAACCAGTGAAACAGCTCGCCACCAGAAGTTGTGAGTGCTCCATCACTGGAGGTTTTTCAGAAGACGTTAGACAACCCTTTATTTGAAACTGGTATAAGGTCTCCTGCTAGAGAAGGGGGTTGGACTAGAAGACCTCCAAGGTCCCTTCCAATTCTATTATTCTATATTCCAACACTGAACCCAACCCAGGAAAAACAATTAAATAATAATAATCTTCCTCCTCTTACTACGAACTCCGAGAATATTTTTTTTTTTTTTTGAATGGAAGGAGATGTGTATTGTGCAACTACCTTTAAGTGCAACCATTATCCGGTCAGCAAATTCATCCCAAACTAATGTTAGGTAATGTTTAAGCAGCCATAAACAATTGCTGACTTTCGGCTCCATCTCAAGACCAATCAATTAAGATTTGGCAAGGTCTAGCTAATAAATAAAGAAAAGTATTTACCTATGGGATGGGAGAGGCCTCTCTTTCAAACCCTAACCTTTGTTGTCTCTCTGGTCACCATTGTTAAAGGGAGGTTGTGTGAATACCCAATACACTTTTAAAGTGTGTTTAAAAGTTTTAATTTTGCCAGTCACTCCGAGTCACCACGTGTGAATTGGGTGACTATACACATTTAATAAATTTTTATACAGCCGCCTTTATTATTATTATTATTACAAATAACTCAAGGCGGTGAACATATCCAATGCAACAAATTACTGGCCTTTTTTCCTTTGCTTTTCAGGGAATTATGGCATCGCTTTGGTTGCATCCCCTTGGAGAAAAATTATAGATAAAACAAAAGAATAAAAAGTAAAAGAACAGAATCGAAGTAAAATTAAATTAAAAAATAAAGTAAAATAAAATAAGAAATAAAATAAAATAATAAACCAAACTATACTAAAGTAAAATATTATAAAATAAAGTAACATAAAATAATAAACTAAAGTAAAACAACATAAAATATTAAATAAAATAAATAATAATAAAATGAAACTAAATAAAATGAAATGAAATAAAACAAAATAACATAATAAAGCAATTGGAATTCACACACCCAAATATGCCCAGCTCTGCATTTGGGTTGTTTGCTGATGTGGCCATTTCTGTATTATCTCTGCCTTCCTTCCACCTCGCCTGCACCACCAGCTACAACTCAACAAATTTGTCCTGAGGGCTCATGATTAATTCCTGCCCATAAACTTTCTGATGAGTCTGTGAACGCACAACACACCACTACTCCAGGGGAACAAAAATGCTTAGCAGGCAAAGCACACACAGGAGCATGCAGACGCACAATGGAATGGAAGCCCAAGGAACAACCGTCAAACTCCGCCCCCACCTCTCCATTTTTCTAGTAGTTTGCAAAAGCCACAACAGATACAGGTAGGCCGTGACTTACAAACCATTCATTTAGTGTCTGTTCAAAACACTGAAAAAAGTGACTTATGATAGTTTTTCACACTTACAAAGGAGGAGGAAGAGAAAGAAGAGGAAGAAGAAAAAGAAAGAAAAAGAAGAGGAGGAGAAGGAAGAAGAGGAAGAGGAAGAGGAAGAAGAAGAAGAAGAAGAAGAAGAAGAAGAAGAAGAAGAAGAAGAAGAAGAAGAAGAAGAAGAAGAAGAAGGAGAAGAGGAAGAAGAGGAGGAAGAAGAAGAGGAAGAAGAAGAGGAAGAAGAAGAGGAAGAAGAAAAGGAGGAAGAAGGAGAAGAGAAAGGAGAAGAGGAAGAAGAGGAGGAAGAAGAAGAGGGAAAAGACAAAGAAGTAGAAGAAGAGGAGGAAGAGGAAGTAGTAGTAGTAGTAGTATGGGGTCCTTGGTGCTCTCTCAGCTTGGTATTTTTCCTGCAGACCTTTCATTACCAAGCTAGGTAACATCATCAGTGCTATTAGAGAATGGGGTTTGCAATTGTTCCCTTTTTGTGAATCTGAATATTCTCTGAGTCATTTAAGCATCTGTTTCATTTTCAAAATGATCTCAAGATCTTCATCTCTTCCCATTTCAGGGGAATTTTGCTTGGTCATGGCAGAAGAACCGAACTCTAAATGGCTCCTCCAATTTCAACCTCCCCTCTTTGGAAATCCTGGCCTTCTTTTCATTTCCCCCCCAGCATCGGCACGGGTAGCTTTTCTCGAGGTGGCGACCCATATTTTGATTCTTCAACTGGGGCTCCTATTCCACGGGCTGCTTCAACCCCGTCTGCCGGTAGGGCTGGGACAACCTCATTAAGAAGCCGAGCGCACCGTTTCTCTCCCCAGCCTGATTAACACTTGGCCTTTGTTACAATTAGATCTGCTAATGATGGGAAGAGGGACCTTCTGTATTGAATTAGCGCTGCCTTCAAACGTGCGATGTAATTTAAAGCAGACCCTTGACTGCCGAGAGTTTGATTGAGTAAGAAGGAGCCAGGCCCACCTTGGCTGGGTAAGGGGCCTTGCTGAAAAGGGGAAAAGGATAGAGAAGGTGGCAAATGCACGTTGGGGACTGGCCAAGGTGGAGTGTCAGCCTTGGAAGCCATTTTTTTTTTCTTGGAAGCTTCGAGGCAGCCACATTCGGTGCCTGGGAATTTAGGAGGGGGGATTTCATAGTGAGGTAGAAGACTAGACACAACAACATTTTTTCTTAGAAGTCAAGGACATGTTGTCCTGCACCTGGAGGAGAGTGACTGGAGGGACGGCTCCAGTTGGGACGGAAGATTTGGTTGGGCCATGTGATGGACTGATGGATGCAAGGGATGGATCTTTGATTTCTTTTTTGGGAAGGGAAAACCCGGATCTTTCCGATTGGGGTTTTCCCAGATGTGCTAATATGACAACTCCGAAACTTTGAGGAATTGTTTGTCTCGGAGTTCATTGGTTTGGAGTTGATTAGTTGGAACATTGACATGGAGATTCTTGAAAGTTTTGGGAAAGCAGAAGGATTACGATGGAAACCAGTTGTAGGAGATGACCAGGTTGGGACCAAGGGAGGGGTCAAGTGCATCATCATTTGGAGTGCCTTCGTTCCCACCAGAGATCCAAGTCTGAACTGCGTTGAATTTGCCACCATCTGATAAATAATAAGCCTATAGATTCATTTGAACTTCCTGGACTCCTGATTTCCTACGCTGGACATTGGTTTTGCATTGCTTACATTAAGAATGTAAGCTGTGTCTTGCTGGGTTGGATGTTTGTATTCTCTAATCCAGCAGTCTGTTCTTACACTGGCCCTACATTAGGAGGAGGAGGAGGAGGAGGAGGAGGAAGAGAGGAAGAAGAATAAGAACGAGAAGGAAGAGATGAAGAATAAGGAGTAGGAGAAGAATCAGGGAAAATGAGGAGCAAAAGAAGGAGAGAAAGAAGAATAAGGAGGAGAAGAATAAGAAAGAGAAGGAACTGGAGAAGAAGAGGAAGAAGAATGAGGAGGAGGAGAAGTATAAGGAAGAGGAGGAGAAAGAGAAGGAGGAGGAGAAGGAAGAAGAAGAAGAAGAAGAAGAAGAAGAAGAAGAAGAAGAAGAAGAAGAAGAAGAAGAAGAAGAAGAAGAAGAAGAAGAAGAAAGGGAAGAAGAGGAGGAAGAATAAGAAAGTTGAGGAGGAAG
The DNA here is from genome assembly GCA_023653725.1 of Bungarus multicinctus. Taxonomy (NCBI): domain Eukaryota; kingdom Metazoa; phylum Chordata; class Lepidosauria; order Squamata; family Elapidae; genus Bungarus; species Bungarus multicinctus. The sequence continues at coordinate 12,864,806 of CM042845.1, read as the reverse complement.
AGGAGGAGAGGAAGAAGGAGAAGAAGGGAGAGATGAAGATAAGGAGGAAGGAAGAGATGAAGAATAAGGAGGAAGAGGAGGAGGAGAAGAAACAGGGAGAAGGAGAAGGAGAGGAAGAAGAATAAGGAGGAGGAGGAGAAAGAAGAGGAAGAGGGGGAAGAAATAGAAAAACCAGGAGGAGGAGGAGAAGCCTCTTGAATCAGATTCCTGGCCCATCTAATCCGGCCATCTATTCTCCTAACATCAAAATACATCTCGTGCAACCCAATGCATTGTCTCTCTGCTCTGCTCTGCTCTAACCGTCCAACCTAGTTCCGTTTTGTGTTGCCAAACCGTTTCTTGAATCCTCCTCAAGGATCAATGCTGGATACGAGGTCTCCATCCTTCATAGGCTTTCGAGAGCTATAGTTCTCTCCACACACAGGTTGTTTTAGTTTTTCATTATGTGGGCAGTTGCGACAGTTGTAAGTGTGAGGATTGATCCTAGGTCACCTATTTTTTTTGGGGGGGGGGTGGGGGAGGGGCATTGCTTTAGTAAGGTCGAAACAGTCCCTGAAATGGTTGTAAGTTAAGGACTACCTCTATCGCATTTTCACGAGCCAAATGCAGAAGTTAGGAAAGTTGTTGGGTTTTGTTTCTGTTTTTAACAACCCTGCAAAATCCTTTAGTTTAGTGCGACGTAGTAGCTCCCCCTTGTGGGTAAAATAAAGCAGGGCTGTGTGCCAATTTTGAGAGAAAAATGAGCTTTTCAATGAATTAGAACAGTATTATAATGTGTCCATATCTCTCTTCGAAAGGTAGCTTTACAATTGTGTCATCACAATGCTTTTAATCTCTTTGTTTCCCCTTTTCACCGGATATTAAAAAGTTCCGGTGTTAGATTTTGCTGCTCCATTATATTATTTTTGTGATTTCTGAGTTGATCTAACCCAGATTGTAGATCTTGAGGATTTCCCGACAGCCCACGCATTAATTTGTTCTGCTAAACTGAGATGTTTCAACTACTGTGAAAGAGCACTTTTGAAGGAACATTTAGAAAATCTACTACAGCTGGCTTTGCCTATTGCTTTAACCTATTTTCCACATTCATTCGTTTCCTGGACTCTTTCCACACAATTAGCACAGTGACCAATAGCACCTCTATAGCACTGATGATGTTCCCTAGTTGGGTCATGAAACGTCCTCAAGAAAGCAAGCTCAGAGCTATTGTATATAAACAGGGAGCAAGCCACTCTCACTAGCCCTGATGATGTTCCCTAGTTGGGTCATGAAATGTCTGCAAGGAAACAACCAAGCTCAGAAAAGCACCCAAAAACTCTACATGGTACAAAGTTCTAAACCATAAAGGCAAATTAAAATAATAATTCAAGACTAAAGATCGCCTCCTTGTTCCCAGTAGACCTGACACGGCTGAACAAAGGATCAATTGTGCAATTAAATTCCAGGCCAACGCAAATTCCCACCTCCAATTTGCATCCACCTTCCAGTTTATTGTCAAAATCAAGCAAAAAATATTGCACTCGGGTTTGTTTCTGAATCGTTGAATTAACATGGAAAGTGGTTTTCCGGTTCAAACTTGAGTTGGATCCGATCAATCCTCGGAATTAAAAATGGGGTCCAATCCACCCGTCTCCCTGGTCCCTGCTGTGTCGTGTTCACAAGACCGATATTTGGTTTGTCAGCAGGAGGGTGGAGCTAAACTCAGCTCCCTTTCCCCAAAACCCCATACTCCTCATCCAAGCTGTCACTCAAACCTCAAACCTCTGGCTTTGCTCACCGCCTTGGCACCAAAGGATGCCTCGCATTAAACGGAATGCTTTGGAGCTGGGAAGCAGCGCTGGGTTTTTGATCGATTGCCTGATTAAAGCGGCCGAAAAATGCCATGGATTAGCCAGGCCTCATCACCATATCGTTAGCATTGACTCCCCCGCGCACACCCCACACCCCAAGGCAGGACTAGAGGATGCAAACGGTGGGGATGGATGAAGAAAGAGCTCGGGGGTTTAAGAGAAGAAGGGGAAAAATCGGTCCCGAAAGAGAAGTTTGGGTTAGGCGGAAAAGCTAGAAGAGAAGAGTTGGAAGGGGGCCTTGGCAGCCGCTCCGTGGCCACGGGATCCAAACTCAGATGCTGGGCTTTGTTGCAGGGTCCCGCGGGGGCTGTAGGATCTCCTTTTGGTGAACCTTTTGAGCAGCGAAGTCAACGGGGAAGCCAGGTTCACGTTAACAACTGGAAGCTTGCAAGAAGAGATTGGAGAACCATTTGTCTGGAATGATGTAGGGCTTCCTGCCTGAACTGGAGGTGTGTGTGGACTAGAAGACCTCAAGGGCCCTTTGAACTCTTGTTATTCTATTCCATTCCTTATTCCATTCCTTATTCTATTCTATTCCTTATTCTATTCTATTTTGTTCTATTCCTTATTCTATTCTATTTTTATTCTTACTCTTATTCCATTCCATTCTATATTCTATTCTATATTCTATTCTATTCCTTATTCTGTTCTATTCTTTTCCTTATTCTATTCTTTTCCTTATTCTATTCTCTTCCTTATTCTATTCTATTCTGTTCTATTCCTTATTCTATTCCTTATTCTGTTCTGTTCTGTTCCGTTCCATTCTATATTCTATTCTATTTTATTTTATTCTATTCTTATTCATACTCTTATTCCATTCCATTCCTTATTCTATTCTATTCTTATTCCATTCTATTCTTATTCCATTCCAATTCCACTTGGGTGCGTTTGTTAAGCATGCTTTCTTGGACAAAATTGCAAAAACGGATCTTGTTCCTTTGCCCTTGGTGGGTCCTCATCTTCTCAAATTAATCCGTTGCAGGTTATTGACACCCTTTTCACTCCCCCAACCCCCACCCCCACCCCCAAAAACGATGCAGTCCGCCTTTCTCTTCCCCATCTTCTAAAAGCTTTGCTGATGTTTTCTATTTTAGCACAGTAAATCATTCATTCCATATTGGAATTTTCATCTGTTCCTTGGCAGAGCATGCGAGACTGCGATGCCAGGCGTCGGTCCAAACCCAGAACCCAAACTTAGATGATGTTAAACTCGCTTTGGCGTTCTCTTCAATTTGGGGAGGGAAATGCACACCTGTCAATCCATCACAATTGAAAGCGATCAGCAATGCTCTCTCTCTCTCTCTCTCTTGGTTGAGCCTGAATGGCTAATTCAGATTTCGCTAAAAACCTGAAAGCATTGCATCTGGAAGAGCTGAGATACAGGTAAGTCCTTGACTTATGGCCAGAAGGGAGCTCCAAAATTCACGTTGCTAAGCAAAACATTTGTTAGGTGAGTTTGTCCCCGTTTTATGACTTTTCTTGCCACCGTTGTTAAGTGAATCATAGCTTCCTTCTTGACTTCGCTTGCCAGAAGGTTGCAAAAGGGGATCCCCGTGATCTCTTTTGCAACCGTCATAAATACGAATCAATTGCCAAACGTCGGAATTTGGATCACCTGTGTGTAGTTTGTAACTCCTCTCTCTCTTTTTTGGGGGGGACTCTCGCATTTGAATAATTTCTTGGGCCAGAGTCTCTCTTTCTCTCTCTCTCTCAAAAACTCAAACAAATGAATAAAGAAAAAAAAAAAACTTTCTAAACACAAAACCTTTGTGAACATCCAACAACCGATGCAGAGAACACAGCAAAGCAATTTGCATATTAATGGAGAGCGAGCAAACAGTGCAGGAATCCATGAACAAATAGAGGATTAATCAAGGAGACTTTGCTTTTGAAATTGTTCTCGAGATCCCCCAACCCCAAAGATGATAACTAAGTAACTCGGTCCCCTTCAGAAGTGAGTCTGAGCACATGAACCCCAAATATGTTCAGCATTTGCTCGGTGATTTTTATTTTTTATTTTTTTTAAAAGGGCATAAATATTTCCCTGTCTGATGTGCAGAGAGCCACCTAAACAGATTGGATTGATTTATTTATCATCATCACTCCATCTTTCATGCCAATAAAAGAGCGGTGAATAAAAAGGGAAACGTTAAAAAGGAAAATTGTCTCGTCACATTTGACAATCGTCTAGCACATCAACCGTTTTAGCAGTCTGCATTCCAAAATAGGAGTTTCTCTCTCTTTTCTTTTTCCTCCCCTTTTAATCCTCATTGCAGATCGCTCTTGACTTACAACTGGTCCTGTAGTACTTATAACCCAGTTGCAAAGTCCCAATAGCCATCATCGGCCCACACGGTCCTGTGACTGCAATTACGGATGCTTGCCAAGATGTCCCATCAACACTGACAGTGCAGGCCATTAGAATATGAATTGAGAGCAAACCCCACTCCCTCCTATCACTGATGATGTAACCTAATTTGGTAATGAAAAGTCTGCAAGGGAAAATAACCCAAGCTCTGAGAGCATCAAGGAACTCACAGTCTTCCTCCTCCTCTTCTTCCTCTTCCTCCTCCACCACTCCGCAAACCCCAATCCCTTCTAGCACTGATGATGTTCCCTAGTTGGGTCATGAAACGTCTGCAAGAAAACAATCCAGCTCAGAGGGCATCAGCAACCTTGTCCAAAACAGGTCAGCCTTATTCTAAGAAACCAGTGACTTTAGGCATCCTCATTTCAATTTAGAGGAAGCTAAAATTTTGCTTCTTGTTCTGGCCTTTTAATGTATTCATGTTCTCTATTGGCTTAGCCTTTAATACGTTCATATTTCTCATTTTTAATTATGGCTCAATGATGCCTTTTATTGTAGTTTTGGAAGTTGCCCACTGTTGTTCGGGGAGTGGGCCACGCATAAATTTTGTAAATTAAAAAAAACAAAACAAATCCATCCATCAAGATAGTTGAATCGACCAAGAGATGGAGGAAAGGGGGAAAAAAAATGCACACTTAGCATGAATTGCCGACGATAAATTTGCAGCATTCACTTTGCATATGCAACATGACACAATTTGCTATTTCCAGAAGAGATGCCACCATAAAAGAGAAATGTCAGTGGGGCAGGAGAAGATACAACTCTGCAGGCATGTTTTTAGAAACGGTGGTCCCCTTCCTGGCAGGAGGCAGTTGGAATATTCCAGCTCTTCTATTGGTTGAGCAACTTTGGGGGTGTCTCTTTCAACACATGGTCTTAATATCCATTTGGGGGCTCATATTCCAATTTTTAAGTTATATATATATATATATATATATATATATATATATATATATATATATGGATCTTTGGTTCTTCGGGTTTTCTCCCGTTTAGAATTCTATGCGAGAGAAAATTCTATGCAGGAGAAAACCTGAAGAACCAATATATATATGTATTTTCGTAGATTTTCACGGGTACAGGTATGCAGGTCTTGGTGTGTTTTGAGTCTTTTCCCGTGTAAGATTGAGAGTATCTTGGCGATATTTCGACGAGATCTCACTTGCCATCTTCAGGCTGGTGCTTTCGGCTTCGTGCTTGTGCAAGCAAAGTGTGATCTGAGCTGCCGTCTCTCTATAAATACTGTTGGGGTGGTTGGCTGTGTTGTCATTTCTTGATTGATTGATGGAGTTGATATTTGCAGATTGGCTGGCTTTTTCGTAAGAACATGTGTGGCTGAGATATTGGCTGTGTGTCTATCAGCCTCCTGTGTTGTAACAACCTGGGAAATGGGCTGTGTGATGACCTTCTGAGTTCTATTGTTGTGACCTCCTGGGTCTTGTGCTGTAATCTCCTGGGTCGTAATGACCTGGGTAATGGGCTATGTGATGACCTTCTGAATTCTAATCTTGTGACATCCTGGGTCTTGTGCTGTAATCTCCTGGGTTGTAATGACCTGGGTCATGGCTGTGTGATGACCTTCTGAGTTCTATTGTTGTGACCTCCTGGGTCTTGTGCTGTAATCTCCTGGGTCATTGGCTGTGTTGTAACATCCTGAGGTTTTGTGGTGTAGCCTCCTGAGTTCTGTGATATGATATCCATTGCAACTGAAGAACGGTTGCAGGAATTGGGTATGTCTTGTTTAATGAAAAGGACTGGGGTATGTGTGTGACATGATGGCAATGTTCCAATATTTGAGGGGCTGCCACAAAGAGGAGGTCAACCTATTCTCCAAAGGCAGGAAAAAAAGCAACCGGTGGAAAAAACTAATCAAAGAGAGAAGCAACCTAGAACTAAGGAGAAATTTCCTGACAGTGAGAACAATTAATTGGTGGAACGAATTGCCTCCAGAAGTTGTGGGTTGCTCCATCACTAGAGGTTTTCAAGAAGAGATTGGACAAGCATTTCTAAGGAATGGGATAGGGACCCCTGTCGGAACAGGGGGTTGGATTAGAAGATCTCCAAGATCCCTTCCAACTCTGCCCTTTTGTTGTATTCTCTAGGGGAGGCATGGTAGCAGTGTTCCAATAATGAGGGACAGTCACAAAGAAGAGGGGGTCAATTTATTCTCCAAAGCCCCTGTGGGCAGGACAAGAAGCAATGGGTGGAAACTGATCAAGGAGATATCCAACTTAGAATGAAGGAGGAATTTCTTGACGGTGAGAACAATTAATCAGTGGGACCACTTGGCTTTGAATGTTGTTGGTGCTCCATCACTGGAGGTTTCAACAAGCGACTGGACAGCCATAGGATTTCTTGCTTTAGTCTAGAAGACCTCCAAGGGTCCTTTCCAACCTTGTTATTCTGTGTACGGATCCCGGAAGATGTTTGGGCAAGCATCTGAGGACAGCGCTCTCTGCAGATGGCCGCGAGGCTTGCTGAGTCATCTTTCCTGGCTTGCTTCTGATGAGTGAGCAACTTTCTGAAGCTGCTTCACCTTTGCCCTGTCCACTAACTTGTTCTTCAATAATGAAAGCATTGGCATTGTTGCGGAATAATTTTATGTCAGCAGAAGGGACTTCTTCGACCGACTTCCCGTAAACTGCCCGTTTTGGAAATGTGTCTCTTTAACCCCGATGGTTCTTCTGGACAGATGCTTCTATCTGAAGATACTCCTGATTTTGTAGTAGGGTCTTTTATTCCTTGTCTCTCCTTTCAGGAAAGGAGGGTGAAGTTATGATTGTTGTTAGGATGACCATTATGATAATGCCCGCGATAAAAAGACAATTAGAGCATCGTTGGAACACCATCGGCATTGACAAATTCACCACCTGTCAATTGCAAAAGACAGCTTTCCTCAGAACAGCTGAAATCCTGGCATACTTCTAACATCATCAACCAAGCACGTCTGCCAACATCTGTCTAGGAAGGACTCAGTGGGTAGACAAAGACACCAAATCCAGTATGAACATCTGGCAGACTGTGCGACAAGCAATTTTTGATTCAAGGAATGATACAGAGGAGGAAAATCTCTCTCTCTCTTACTCTATCACGTCTCTCTATATTTATTACTCCATCTATCTATCTATCTATCTATCTATCTATCTATCTATCTATCTATCTATCTATCTATCACATCTCTCTATATCTATTTATTACTCCATTTATCTATCACGTCTCTCTCTATCTATTTATTACTCCATTTATCTATCTATCTATCTATCTATCTATCTATCTATCTATCTATCTATCTATCTATCTATCTATCTCTATCACGTCTCTCTATATCTATTTATTACTCCATTTATCTATCTATCTATCTATCTATCTATCTATCTATCTATCTATCTATCTATCTATCTATCTATCTATCTATCTCTATCACGTCTCTCTATATCTATTTTTACTCCATTTATCTATCTATCTATCTATCTATCTATCTATCTATCTATCTATCTATCTATCTATCTATCTATCTATCTATCTCACGTCTCTCTATATCTATTTATTATTCTACCTACCTACCTACCTACCTACCTACCTACCTAAGGTTTGTATTCCTTGGAAATTCAAATTCTACCCAGGATTGTTGTCTAGCCTGTCTAATATTAAAGTACTCAAAATGTTAGTTATTTGTTCAGAAATTTAAGAAATAAATAATGCAAATTCGTTGATATTTCCATCCAGGAAGATTTAGGGAAGAGACTAGGAAGGCAAATGACCCCACAGATGTCACAATTCCATAGTAGTTTATATTCCCATGTCTGATTCAGAGGATTTAAATACAGGTAATCCTCAATGTAGGACCACCATTGAGCCTTAATTTATGTTGTTAAGTGAGTTTTACCCCATTTTACAACTTTCTTTGCCCCATTTGCTAAGCGATTCCCTGCAGTTGTTCAATTAGTAACACGGTTGTTAAGTGAATCTGCTTTCCCCTGATCGTCAGAAGGCTGCAAAAGGAAGTCACCTGATCCCCAAGACACCGCAGCCGTCGTAAATGTGAGTCACTTGTCAGGCGACCGAGGGTAAATCATGTGACCATGGGGATGCCACAATGGTCATATGTGTGAAAAGTGGTCACGTTTTTCAGTGCCGTTAACTTCAGTCACTAAACGAACTGTTGTAATTTGAGGACTTCCCGTACAGAGTTCGAGTCCTGTTCAGTGTAGGAAGCCATAACCTCCTTGATTTTATTGGGGCTTAGAGGATTGTGTGAACTCATCCTTCTGCTCTGGAAGCTTCCAGCTGCCTTCCTCTCTTCCTCTCCCTGCCTAGTTTAAGAGTTGATAAGTGTAGGACATTTAATATACTGCTCCAACACTGAAGGTTTTAAAGAAGACAGCCATGTTCTAAAATGGTAGCTTCCTTCTTGAGCGAGAGTTGGACTAGAAGATCTCCAAAGTCCCTTCCAACTCTCTATATTTCTGTCGTTCTGTTCAATAAACATCTGGAGAACTTCAGAGTGACCATCCTTGAAGGTGCTACAAACCATCGCCCGGGCTTTGACTTCTTCTGGGAAATTGATCGGTAACCAGCACAGACCCTCCGCCCCCGATATTCCAGGAAGTCAAATGACTCTTCGTCTTCGTCTCGTTCCATCTTCTGTCAGGAGATGCTCTGTCCACACCCACCCCAGAGAGCCACGGATTGATTAATCTTCTGCAAAGATCGATCTGTATTTTTTTTATTTTATTTTGCTGAGCTTTCCACTCACAGTGCAGACCCAGAGGGAGTCAGATATTCTTGGAGAAGGCGAGGCGCCCCTGATTAAAACCCAGGGCAGAAGATTACAAGTGGGAACGGCTGGGGCAAAAGAGAGAGAGAAAGAGGAAGAAGGAGAAGGAGAAGGAGAAGGAGAAGGAGAAGGAGAAGGAGAAGGAGAAGGAGAAGGAGAAGGAGAAGAGAAGAAGAAGAAGAAGAAGAAGAAGAAGAAGAAGAAGAAGAAGAAGAAGAAGAAGAAGAAGAAGAAGAAGAAGAAGAAGAAGAAGAAGAAGAAGAAGAAGAAGAAGAAGAAGAAGAAGAAGAAGAAGAAGAAGAAGAAGAAGAAGAAGAAGAAGGTGGTCTTATTGGGCCATCAGCAAATCCATCTTGGATTGGCACGGGTCGATTTTGAGTGTTTGAAAAAGAAGGCAGAGAAAGAAACACACTGAAGTGTCCCATTGACCAGTTGAATAGGATGTATTAAATGTTTTTGACACTTCCTAACTTTGAGCTTTGAACGTGTATTAAAACGAATAGTCTGAGGGATGGATAGATGATAGATGAGATAGATGGAATGGATAGCTGGGAGAGAGAGATAGATGATAGATAGATAAATAGATAGATAGATAGATAGATAGATAGATAGATAGATAGATAGATAGATAGATAGATGATAAAGAGTGGATAGATATATGAATAGATAAATATGGACAGACAAGCAAAACAGTCTATTGGCAGAATAGAAGCACCCCTCCCCCTCCCTCCCCAGCCCATCATTTTAACAAAACCAAGACTGGCTCTGCTTGGCCTCTCCCTCCATTTCTATGAACTCCCTTTGCAAGATGACTTCGTTTTGTCTTTTCTTTTCTTTTTCCTCCCCAACCCAAGTCTGCTTCTGGCAAAGACAGAAATGTTAAGAGGGAAAGAGGACAACAGCCGGTTCGGGAGAGGGAGAGAGAGAGGGAGAGAGTGACAGAGAGAGAGAGTGAGAGAGGCAAAGAGAGAGAGACAGACAGACAGTCAGAGTCAGAGAGAGTCAGAGACAGAGAGAGAGAAAGAGAGGGAGAGGGAGAGGCAGAGAGAGAGGCAGAGAGAGAGGCAGAGACAGACACAGAGAGAGAGAGGGGGAGAGGGGAGGAGAGAGAGTGGGAGTGACACAGAGAAAGAAAGAGTGAGAGAGGCAGAGAGAAAGAGACAGACAGACAGTCAGAGACAGACAGACACACACACACACACAGAGAAGGGAGACAGAGAGAGAGGGAGACAGAGAGAGACGAGGCAGACACACACACACAAAGACAGACAGAGGGAGGGAGGGAGACAGAGAGAGAGAAAGGCAGACACACAGAGAGAGGGAGTGAGACAGAGGCAGAGAGAGAGAAAGGCAAACACAGAGAGACAGAGAGAGACGAGGCAGACACACACACACAGAGTCGTAGAGAAAGAGAGAGAGAGAGAGAGAGATAAAGAGAGAGACAAAGAGACAGAGATAAAGAGACGACCCACAAACACAGGGTTAGAACTTCTTATTGCGCAGCACCAGCATGTTTTAAGCTTTGGTTTTGGGGTGACAGTCTCCTGAAGGATTGATCGGAGTTCAGATCCATAATGCATGAGCCTTCCCACCCACCTACGCGCCCAGCCCTCCTTCGGCAGAGCAGCTGTGCGTGTCGGAAAGCTAAAATCTCTGTGTCGCTTGGAAACTTATCGCTTTGCAAGGATCTATTTATAAATACAGCTTCTCTATTTAGACGGCTGCGCTGTCAGCAGGGCTGCACACGTGGATACTGCGGCCTGCGAGTTTAGATCCAGGCAAGTCCTCAACCTACGACGCTCTTTGGATCGGTGTGGGTGGATGGATGCACCGTTTCAGCATTTTACTTCTTGAGAGGTTCGCAATTTTTTTTAAAAAAAAAACTCCTCCTGGTCCACGATTGCGTGACCTAGGACGGTTATAAATGTGGCAGCCATCTCAAGACAAATGAGCTTTTTGAATCTCTGGAGTGTTTCAGCCTGAACGTCCAACCACTTTGGCTCCAAAGGTAGCTTTGGAAGGCCAAGGACCTGTCCATCAGTCCAGGAATCAGCATATAAAAGATTGCCCTGTCCAGCCACGCAGGGAATAAGATAAAAGATTGCTTCGGGGGTGAGCCAAACAGACGGATCTTTAGCTGATCCGGCTGATCATTCGCTTCCTGATCTGCCTTCCCCTTGGCGAGTAGGGTTCGAGATGGATGACTCTACGCTGCCAAAAGGCCACCTCATCACCGGACGGGTCTGAGTATCCTGCTCCGATGCTGAAAAAAAAAAAAATCAGATTGTCCAACTAGGGAAACTGAGTCACGGTCAAGTAAAAACCAAAGCTATGGAGATTCGCTGTCACGGTTGTCCCAAAGGTGCATTTTCAAAAGCTGACAAACATCTTTCCTTGAAGATGTTTCGCTTCTCGTGCAAGAAGCTTCCTTCAGTTCTGAGTAAAGAGAGAGAAAGAGGAGAGAGAGGGGAGAGAGGGAGAGAGAGAGAGACTTTTGGCTTCATGCAAGGAAAGCCGCAGAAGCCTTTCTTTCTCTCCCCCAAACTCCGTCAGAAATGAATCTTTGCCAGCACAGCCTCTTGGAGCAGGAGGCCTTGCAGGGTCCCAAAGACTCATTTCTGGTGGAGTTTGGGGGAGAGAAAGAAAGACTTTTCCTGCTTTCTTTGCGTGCAGCCAAAAGCAGAAGAAAGAAGCGGAAAGAAGCAGCCCGGTGGCCAGGCGAGACAAGTGGGGTGCATGGGGAAAGTTCCTCTGCTCTTTCCCCCCTGCCCTCACTACCTCGTGTTGTGACTATCATTAAGTGTTGTACCTGATGATTCTTGACTCTTGACGGATGTATCTTTCCTTTTATGTACACTGAGAGCATTTGCACAAAGACAAATTCCTTGTGTGTCCAATCACACTTGGCCAATAAATAATTCTAATTCTATGAAGAAGTTCCATCTGAGATCTCTGGAAGAGATCCTCTCTAGCCACAAAGCCACATATTTGTCTTTAAGAATCGCGTTATTTAAAAAAAAAATGTTCTTTTTTTTGACTCACGAATTCAGACCTTTCCCACCCGAGTTTCTCTGCAGATGGGGAAGAGAGAAGCCTTGAAGCTCGAGGCCTTACATGGCTCTTAGAAGCTACGCCGACCGACCATTCGTTCATCTCAAATTGTCCTTGATGTCGACAAGAGAAACACTTCCAGCTTCCCCAGAGAAATCAGCTACCCATTTTCCCTCCTGGCCAGCCTGAAATTTCACATCTTCTCGCCCCCAAAATGCGAAACCCTTGAAGCGATGGGAAGATAAATGAGGCCTCTTGCTCGAGAGCTTTGCCAAGTTCCTTGGGAGAGGTTTGAAAGGGAGGCCAGCCTTGTTCGGGGCTGCAACGTTTTGTTGAGAATTTTTCTGGCCTCTGAAAAGAAAAGAAAAGAAAAGAAAAGAAAAGAAAGAAAAGAAAAGAAAAGAAAGAAGGAAGGAAGGAAGGAAGGAAGGAAGGAAGGAAGGAAAGAAGGAAAGAAGAAAGAAAGAAAGAAAGAAAGAAAGAAAGAAAGAAAGAAAGAAAGAAAGAAAGAAAGAAAGAAAGAAAGAAAGAAAGAAAGAAAGGAAGGAAGGTATCGATCCAACTTTTGGGAGTGTGAAGAAAAGAGGCTCCCAGCAGCCCCTTTCATCTCCTGGCAAATGGGCAATTCCCTCCTTGCTTCAGCCTTCAAGGGGAAAAGTGGTTAATCCTCGGCCATTGGAAATCTTTAGGTGATCAAAGGAGCCCCCCCCGCCGCCCCCCCTTTTTTTTACAACAAGAGCTTTGGAAAGAAAAGGGGCTTCAAAAATATTTATTCAAAAATAAGACATTGGGAAAGGAGAGGATGAGCTGCGGCCAAGATTGGAGAAGACCGGCCAAAAATATCTATATTCTGGTTTATTTGCTAGCAGATAAATGAGAAGATGCTAAAGTAAGATGGTTCAAAGACACCCGGATTGCTGCTTTTCTTCCTTCCTTCCTCCCTTTCTTTCCTTCCTCCATCTTTCTCTTTCCTTCCTTCTTCCTCCCTTTTCTTCCTTCCATTTTTCTTTTCTTCCTTCTTCTCCCTCCCTTTCTCTCCTCCCTCCCTCCCTTTCCTTTCTTCCTCCCTCCCTCCATCTTTTTCTTTCCTTCCTTCTCCCTTTCTTCCTTCCTCCTTCCCTCTTTTCTCCCTCCCTTTCCTTCCTTCCTCCATCTTTTTTCTCTTTCCTTCCTTCTTCCTTTCCTTTTCTTCCTTCCTCCTGTCCTTTCTTTCTCCCTCCCTCCCTCTTTCTTTCTCTTTCCTTTGTTGGCCTGTGTCTGGATGTTCTTGAGGTGAGTTATGGAAGCCCACCACAAAGTTGCGTTCAATCTCCAGTCAAATGGCCATCAAAAAAGGGACTTGCTAAAAAAGGCAGGGGCCCGATACTCAGATCTCCCCTCTCTGGCTCCCTCCTTCCCAAAGGAACTTGATCTAAGACTGCAGACTGTCTCCTTTAACTTTCTGGTGTCCCCACCACCTTTCATGACTGCTATGGGTCAATTTGCTCGTGGTTGCGGCTTCTATTTTTGCTTCAAAGGCTCGATGAGAAGAAAGGCCATGGCTCGCGAGCATTTTCGCTTCCTCCAAAGAGCGACACAGAAATAAAGATCGTTGTGTTCTCTTTTGATCCCTGGCTTTCTGAAGATGTGTTTTCTTTCTGTGTTGTAGAACACAACCTCGATACCCTTTGATGGATGGAAAGGGGAAGAACATGAGCAGCCAAAGTTCTTCTGTTTTTGCAGATAATAATAATAATTATTATTATTATCAACATCCCGGAATAGTCTAATGTGCCAGGAGAAGTATCATGGATTCGTATGAGGGTGTCGTGAAATTAACCGAGCATTTTCGCAATGCAAATGATTAAAAAAAAAAAAACACCATTGTTTCTGTTTCAATTTCCTTTCGAATAATCAAAACCTTTTCCAAAAGATGCTAAGTGAATACTGAGGAGGCAGACAAGAAGCTTTGCGGTACAGAAGCAACCTGAATTTAAACTAGAGGAAATTGTGTTTAACCTGAATCACAGGAGTTTAGCCCTCTGAACTTCAGCCTTTGAAAGTACTAAAAGGCCAACTTCAGAAAGACACAGCTTCAGACACAATTCTAGCCATGTCTCTATTCAAAAGTAATTCCTATAAAGTTACTAACTCTATACCCGTGCTTTGTTACGAAACTATGTGGTTGGGCTTAGTTTTTGGGTAGGAAGGGAAATTTTTTTTGCTTCTGCCTACCAGTATCCATCGGTATTCATCTGGCTAGCTTCCTGTCAGTATGTCAGAGTTGAGGGCTGTTTGGAAACTGAAACAGTATTTGCTGTATGAGCAAGGAGGAGACAGCAAGGAGCCTGGGCGTGGCTCAGCTCAACTGTTCAGAGCTGCTTGGTGCTCTGAAACTGAACCTCCTCTCCTCTGCTTGTGTTTTGCATTTGGAAGAGATTTCTTTTCAGGTGGGGAGGGGGAATAGAACTCCTTAGCATCAGAGCGTCTTAATAATAATAATATAGCAAATACTCTAAATGCTCTGATGCTCCTTTTGAAAAATCCTTTTTTAGTGAGCCCCTAGAAGCCAAGAGGAACATAAGTGCCAAATTTCAAGTTTATAGGCTTTGTGGTTCTGGAGATTTTGTGATAATGCATGAGTCGTATTTTGCTTTTATATGTGTGTGCGTGTGTGTGTGTGCGCACACACACACACACGGAGGGAGGGAGGGAGGGGGAGAGAGAGAGAGAACTTACAACCAATGATATTTGGGGTATTAGTTCCAATCAAGGAACTATCAACTCAGACAAACAAGTTAACAATAAGCAATAGCATAATCATGGAACTACCGAGAATACCCCTCACTAACACTGACCAACACAAGCTACTAGTATACAAACTGAGAGCAAACCTCACTCTCTTCTACCATAGGATTGATGGTGTTACCTAGTTTGGTAATGAAATGTCTGCAAGAAAAATAACCATGCTCAGAGAGCACCAAGGAATCCAGAGTCCTTCTCTTCCTCTTCCCTCCACAAACCTTCTAGCACTGATGATGTTACTTAGTTGGATAATGAAATGTCTTCACAAAAACCATTAACCTCAGACAGCACCAAGGACCCCAAAATCATCCTCCTCCTCCTCCCTACAAAGCACAATCCTTTCCAGCACTGATGACGTTACCTAGTTGGGTAATGAAACGTCTGCGAGAAAACAAGGACCCACATCTAATTTTAGGAACTGAAATGTCTTGTTCTGGGTTCGAGACTCAGGGATCCCGGGGGCGCTGAATTTAAATTCCTGAACCGAGCAACCGAAACGAACACGTTCCATCTGCTTTCCTGCAGGAGATGTACAGGGCTAACTCCTTGTGCTGGAATAATTTATGCAGGGAGGAAGCGAACGCAGCCGAAGAAATACAATTCTAAAACTCCTTGATGAGCTGAAAACAAACAGATCACAAAGGGGCAGGTGGCAACGGTCCAAGGAGTCTTCAAGAAGCAAACAGGGAACGGCAGACCTTCTGTCAAAAAATATGCATCTCATCTTCAAAATTGTCTTTGGGACCGGAGAACTGGATAATATCCAACAGCAAGGCATTCAAATAAATAAATAAATAAATAAATAGAACTCAGATCCAAGAAATTACATGGCAGTTTTGTCTTTAAATTTGGTTTTGAAGAAGAGGGCTTTTTCTTAGGCTGGAAGGCTTCTTGGGAGACCACAACTTGGCTTTGAAGGCAACCAAGAAGACCCCAAAAGTGCTTTTTCAGGAGGCATCTGGACTTTTCTTTTTTTCTTTTTCCCTTGGAAGACGTTTCAATTCTCAACCGAGAAGCTTCTTCGGCTCTTGACGGGATGGTGGGGAAAAGAGAAGGATTGATACTCCTTGCAGACAGCTGGTCGTTTGCATTCTTTTAGAGAGGCGTTGAGGCCGCCTGGAGGTTTTGTCCTGAAGATCAAGATGGTAACTTTAATGGAAAATGTGCTCGGGAGGACCTACCTGGCTTTACATTGATCATAGATTCAGATAGAAAATTTTAAGAGTTGGAATGGAGGAGATAGAAGATGATTTAAGACAAGGGATTCTCGACTTGATGGATGGCACTTTTAGGCTGGCACGATGCTGCGGTATGGTGAAAATCCAACCTACAACTAAGGAGAACTTTCCTGAGAGTTAGAACAATTATTGTTATTCTATCTTCTAGTCAGGCCCCAAGTAGAAGATCCCAGAAAATGGCTCTCTGGTGTCTTCTTGAAAAACTCCAGAGTGGAGCATTCACAACTTCTTGGAGGCAAACTGTTCCACTGATTGTTCTCACCATCCAGAAATTGCACCTTGGTTCTAGGTTGCTTCTCTCTTTAATGAACAACAGAATGAACAGAGTTGGGAGGGATCTAGGAGGTCATCTAGTCCAACCTGCTACTCAAGGAGGAGAGCCTGCACTCTTCTTAAAAGCTCCAGTGATAGAATTGGAATTGGAGTGGATTGGAATAGAACAGAACAAAAACATAGCAAAATCAAGCGTGGTCCTGTAGCAATCCGCTTTGATGATTGGCACAAATTATGACCGTAATCCCAGGCTCAATTACGGTTGTAAGTGAAGGACTGACTACCTGTTCTTTTATTAGGAAAGGATGACTTGAAATTCGGGGAGGGTGGATTGGTGTTTGCTCATGCTATCCTTGTTTCTTTATGACTCGGTGTTTTTCCTCTTAAACGCACAATGGGTTGTGAATACGAAGGGCCTTTACACAATGCCTTCAGAGCAGGCGTCTCATCGCAAAACCTGCACGAGTAACCGAGTTTGTGCTTTAGGGAGGCTGCATTGTGAAATTCGGAGGAGAAAGTGAGACGCAAAGGATAATTATATTCTAAATAGGACATCAATCTAGGAACTGCAGAGAAGCTGAAGGGTATCAGAATTCCCAGAAACAAAATTACCCCGTGAAACAAACACACACAAATTCCCCTGATGAATCTTGCAGCTTCTTAATACGTACAATAGATCGGAGGCTGCACTATAACCCACTCTGGTTTTAGTAAAAGGGGAAAAAAAATAAACTTGATATCCATTTTTGCCAAAAGAAAAGAAGCTGCGGTTGCTTATTCTACCCCCAGAGCATCATGAAGTTTTGGATGACATCAAACTGCTCTAAGTCACAGTTTAGGGAATAAACCACAATTCCCTGGGATCGAGCATCACATCATTTCATCGGGCTCCCTTCCTTGTCTTTAGGAGGAGAGAATTCCGATCCTAACTTCTCTTTGATTTTCCCTTAAACTCGGTTGTCTTGAGTATGTTTTGGAAGGAAATGAAGAATATAATACGAATGGAGGATATAAATCAAACTTAGAACTGATGCTGTTACCTAGTTGGGTAATGAAACATCTGCAAGAAAACAAACCAGGCTCAGAGCAACTGTATATGAAGAGGGAGCAAGTCAGACCCGCTAGCACTGATGATGTTACCTAGTCGGGTAATGAAACGTCTGCAAGAAAACCACCCAGCTCAGAGAGCACCAAGGAACCTCACAAATCGATCGAATAACAATACTGGCAACAAAACACAAGCAAACCCAGCCCAAATCAAACCACAATCTGCTCAACAGGATGTGAGAATTCTTTGAATCAACGGTTCCACGAGACGCCCCCTTCTGAACTTTGGCAGGGCAGTGAATGAAAGCGAGACGTGTCCTTTTCAAGGCGGTCTCGTGTTTTTATAACAAGAGCAAAGGAAGAAAAGCAGAAAGTGAAAACCAGGAACGTGCGAACGATTGAAGAGTTCAATTCATTTGTCCAGCTTTAATTCGCAGGCCAAAATAACACACAGAGAAATGTAAAGGGATGGTTTGCGGAGTCGTTCCATTGGGGATCGTTTGGTCCCGGGACTGGATCCAGGAGAGATCTTTTCAGAAAGCATGAGGGCCATTCTACCCCTTCTGAAAATAAACGATGAGATTCCTTTAAAACCACCATGTTCTGATCCACAATCATAATATTAAAGACGGAAAGTGGGGTGGAAAACCCCAATTTTAGACCTCAAATAATAATAAAAAATTAATTGTAGAAAAGAGACAGAAAGGTAAAAAAAAAAAAAGAGAATCAAAAAGATGCATTTTTATTCATGTCAGCACAGGTGATCTGCTTAGCTCTTGAAAGCCACAAAGGAATTTGTATCAAGCCAGGAGGCTGAGCTTTGAGAGATGGACCATAACTTATTCTCGTTCTTGAGAGATACATCCAAACTTCTTCTCATTTTTGAGAGAGATCATAACTTCTTCTCGTTCTTGATAGATCCTAACTTCTTCTCATTTTTGAGAAATAGACCCTAAGTTCTTCTCATTTTTGAGAGATAGCTATAACTTCTTCTCATTTTTGAGAGATAGACCTTAACTTCTTCTCAATCTTGAGATATAGGCCATAACTTCTTCTCATTCTTGGTTGAACAAGGTCATTATCATGGAACAGGTCACGACGGTCCACCAAAATATCCATTCAATCCTGCTGAGGTTTATGGAGACATTGCTCTCGGTCAAGGAGACCATCAGCACTTATAGAGAGCTCTATGGGAAGTTGACTTCTGCTTTGGGCTCCTTCAGATCCATCTTCTACTTCCAGATAAGCTGTTCTGATCCAACTTCTAGGTTGGCTTATTGCCTGCACGTGTCATGGAAGGCTTCCAGGGTCCGAAAATCCCGCCAGGTGGGAGGGAGGCCATCCTGCAGGAATTTCCCACAACGTTGACATGGAGCTTGGAACAGCTTGATGTAACTTCTCAGCCAGGTCTGAAAAACCAAAAAAACAAAAGGAAGAGGATTTAGCATGGGCCCACTCAACGCCAAAGCTTTGGTTGAAAGCAAAACATGACTTTTAGGAAGCCCAGATGTAGACTTGAAACTTGAGCTTCTATTCTCCTGGGATGCTCGTTCGTTTCCAACTTTCTCAACAGACAAATCACAGAAAACAGACGCCTTTGACTCACAGCGGTTCGGCTCATGTTAACTTTTGTTCAAAGTTACAACGGCATTGGGGGGGGGGGAAAGGGGACCGTTTTTCACACATACGACCGTTGGGGTCCTAGGATTAAAATTCAGACCCTCAGGAAGAATAAGGATTCCGCATGAATGGGTGTTTTATTAGTTAAGATATGTAATTATTAATTTTAATAAACCTGGAATTAATATTTTATTATAGAATTATTAAAGATATATAAAATATCAATTAGAATGAAAGGGCTAATATCTTAATTGGAATAAATATGATGATATTATAGGATTATTATTTAAGATTTATAATTGTTTATGAAATATACATGAAAACCAATATGACAGTATAGGGGAAAAAATGCCATGTGGAATCTGATGGAATATGTGTGTGACACACACATACACACATAAATATAATATGTGGTAATAGATAAAAATGATTATATTATTATTAGAATATATACTTTGCTAAATGAAAATAAGATGGAAATTATGATTTGTGTAATGTAATGAGATTAGAGAGGGTTTTTGCTTTAAAAATATAATAGTGGCACAATTAACATTAAAAAGGGGATAAACACTGGATAATATAAACTAAGATGAATTTATGAATGATTCTTTGAATGATACAATTGGATAAATGTTGCAAATATGACTGCTGCGAGAATATGTATTAAAAATGATATTAAGAATATAGAGATAGATATAAAGTAACAGATGAGAATACTGAATGATAAAATTGGTAATATGTAATAATTATTAAACCAGATAAGAAAGTTAATAGTAGGAATATGTAATTATGGCCATGTTTGTTTTAAAACGTTAAAAGACCTGGAACCACAACTGTTCGCCCGAAGACGAAATTTAAAGAAACCCCCCCCAAAAATGTATT
Organism: Bungarus multicinctus; assembly: GCA_023653725.1. NCBI lineage: Eukaryota > Metazoa > Chordata > Lepidosauria > Squamata > Elapidae > Bungarus > Bungarus multicinctus. The sequence goes on along the minus strand of CM042845.1, from coordinate 12,844,916 downwards.
GGGGAAAAAAAATACATAAAATCAGACTCTCGGCAACTGACTCGTACTTATGACCGTCGCAGTGTCATTCCCTTCTGCCACCTTCCGGCCAGCAAAGGCAACAGAGAAGCCAGATTCACTTAATGACCGTGTTCCTGACGTTAACCACTGCAACGACTCACTTAACAACAGTGGCAAGACCACTCAGGACAAAATTCATGTCACAAACCCTGCCCCGTGGGTATGTTACTTGGAAACCCTGACAAAGCACGTCCCTTAGGTTTGGGCTCTATTGTGTCCGTAAGTTGAGGACTACCTGCAGCTAATAGTGAAAACAGGGGAAGGGGGAAGGGAAAGGTTAGATTTCCAATCTTCTTGACAGCAACCGATGAAATATTTTTACGGTGCCCCCCCCCCCCTCTCTCTCTGGGGTTACACCCCAATTTCCTTCCCGCCATAAGCTAAGCCTTTCTAATCTTCAAACTCATAAATCAGACCTCCCTATTTCCTCCTCCCCTCTTCTTCTTCAGCAAAAAAATAAATAAATAAAAAAATATATCCACGGGGTTGTTTTTTTTCCGGTCGCTGATCTCCCCCATTAATTCAAGAGATTCATTATTGCCACCTCCGCTCCTTCCGCTGTCTTCACCAACCTCTCCATTGTTGTGTTCCTCCATGCCAAAAGGGAGTAAAACCGTTGTGGTTTTCGCATTCCCATCCTTGTCTCTCCATTACCATCCCTCGCCGTTACGAATGAGGAGCATTAAAACGTATAAAGCACTACTAGGGGGAATAGCAATAGCCCTTAGACCTATATACCGCTTTATAGTGCTTTACAGCCCTCTCTAAGCGGTTAACAGGGTCAGCCTATGGCCCCCCCAACAATCTGGGTCCTCATTTAATGGACCTCGGAAGGATGGAAGGATGAGCCGACCTTGAGCTGGTTAGGATGAAACTGCTGGCTATGGGCAGAGCCTGCAATACTGCATTCTAACTATTGTACCAGGAAGGAAGGAAGGAAGGAAGGAAGGAAGGGAGGGAGGGAGGGAGGGAGGGAGGAAGGAAGGAAGGAAGGGAAGGAATAGCAATAGCCTTTAGACTTATATATCGCTTTATAGTGCTTTACAGCTCTCTCTAAGTGGTTTACAGAATCAGCCTATTGCCACCAACAATTTGGGTCCTCATTTTACCCACCTCAGAAAGATGGAAGGCTGAGTCCACCTTGAACCTGGTGGGATTTGAACTGCCAAACTGTAGGGCAGCTGGCTGCAGAAGTAGCTTGCAGTACTGCACTCTAACCACTGCGCCACAGAGACTCAAAACCCTCGCCTAACGACCGCAACAGAGCCCCCACATTCCCGTCGCTGAGGGAAACCGCTGTTCGGCGTTGTGTCCCATTCTAGGACATGGGGGATGTTTGCGAGGGTGTGGAAAATGGGTCGTAAGATCCCTTTCCCTCCCCCGTGCCGTTGTAATTTCCAACAGCCGCTAAATGAACCATTGTAAGTCAAGGGCTAAGAAAGAGAAGAGCGCAAAGAGATTCTCTACGGTTATCTAAGGTTAAGGTTTCAAAAGGGGTTTTTTTTTCTTAGCCAGACAGAATTGCGGGCTGGGGGAGAAATGCAGTGAAAATAATAAATACAAATAAAACACATTCATGGCCCAATCAGATTCGAACTAGCCACAGAGGTCATGAATCTTGTCAACGGAGGTCTGGCTGGATTATATCGATCAAGAGAAAATTGCTCTCTGAAGGCAAGGCGGCCTGCCTTTATGAAAATGAATTCACTTCGCCTTGATTGGAGCGGCTTCTCCGTCTCAGGCAGTCGATAACTCCCTCTCTGCTCCTCGGAGTATTCTTGGAGTAGAGAAAGCACGCAGATTGGCGCTCTAAACAGGACCTGGCCAACGGCGGTTTGTTCGAGCTTCATCCGACTGGCCTCGCTTTCATGCGGATCCTGCAGCCATTGGCCTGGAATGGTGCAGTGTCTTCAGTTCAAGGAGAGGGGGGGTTGGACTAGAAGACCTTTGAGGTCCTTCCTGACTCTGTAATTCCGTATTCTGGAGTCTCCTGCTCAAGCAGGCAGTTGGAGTAGAAAAACTCCAACCCCCTGCTTGGAGGAAGACAAGAACTGTGGGGTTGTTGGTGTTCTCTGAGCCTTGGTGGTTTCCTCACAGACGTTTCGTGACCCAACTAGATCACATTATCAATGTTACTAGAGGGAATGGGGTTTGGGAGGAGGAGGAGGAGGAGGAGAAAGAGGAGATTGCGGGGTCCTTGGTGCTCTCTGAACTAGCTTGTTTTCTTGCAGACGTTTCATTACCCAACTAGGGGACATCATCAGTATTAGAAGGGATTTGGGGTTTGTGGAGTGGAGAAGGAAACGAGGAGAAGGAGGAGGACTGTTGGGTGCTTGGGTGCTCTCTGAGCTTGGTGGTTTTCTTGCAGACGACTGAGGAACCAACTAGGTAACATCATCAGAGTCGTTTTATTGGTGAGACGGGCAGCATTACCAAAGTCATAAAGAAATAAAACCTACCATAAAGGACCGGACAACCACGTCAGGCATCTGAGGGAGCTGGTAATGCAAGAGGGCTGTGGTTGCGTGGTCTGTCACCTGCAGAGGAGACACAGAAGAGGAGCTATGAAATCCCAGCCCAAATCATGGTAGCGACTGCTAGACTACAAGATCTAATGCAGGACGCCCTCGACTTACAACCACAACGGGGAGCAGTTTCCGTTGCTAGGCCAGGCGGTCGTTAAATTAAGGAAGGGAGGGAGGAAGGAAGGAAAGAAGGAAGGAAGGAAGGAAGGAAGGAAGGAAGGAAGGAAGGAAGGAAGGAAGGAAGGAAGGAAGGAAGGAAGGAAGGAAGGAAGGAAGGGAGAGAAGAGATGGGAATGAGAAGGAAGGAAGGAAAGGAGGGAGGAGATGGGAATGAGAAGGAAGGAAAGAAGGAAAGGAGAGAAGAGATGGGAAGAAAAGAAGGAAAGAAGGGAGGAAGGAAAGGAGGGAAGAGATGGGAATGAGAAGAAAGGAAGGAAGGAAAGAAAGAAAGAAGGAAGGGAAAGGGGAGATGGGAATGAGAAGGAAGGAAAGGGAGGGAGGGAGGAAGCAGATGGACAGAGAGGCAGAAGAGGGAGAGTGGTGTAAGGATGGATTTAATGTATTCCACTTGTACATTGCTTGACTTTGAATTGACTCTGCACACCATTCAATAAAACCCAACAGAATAAAAATGCGATACAACAATTAGATGGATGGATAGACAGGCGGGTAGAAATCTAACAGACAGAAGAGGAAAATACTTAAAACACCTTTTTCTAAAGTATTTTTTTAAATCATTCCCCCCCTCCCCATTTTATTGTTGTATAAGCCATCCAGAATAGCCCCGCAGTGAGATGGGTGGCAAATAAATTTAACACATAAGTAAATAAATAATAATAAAAAAAGGAAGGGAGGAAGGAAGGAAGAAAAAAGAGATAAGGATGGATGGAAGGGAAGGAGGGAGGGAGGGAGAAGAGATTGGATCATCACTGGTCCAGAATGGTTTGGAGTTTCCTGCTTACACTGTTGCTACAGTAGTAGTAGTAGTAGTAGTAGTAGTAGAACTTACACTACTACCACTAATTTGCTTAGGAGAGAAAGAGGCACTGCCATTAACAAGCTGAACTGGGGCACGTAGCACGCTGAGCTAGTTTAATAGCCGGCTAATGAGATTTTGCTGAAAGGTAAAAGAAAAAAGAAAAAAAAAGCCAAAACCTTATAATCATATTTTCCAAACAGAACAAGGGGCAACCGGCGGCAGCTCAAAGGAGCAGAGAAAAAAACGCCAGTTTTGAACGCCATCAAAGGAGACGCAGAAGAAGAAAAGGAGAGTGAAATCGCCCCATCGATTTAACACAGATATTCCACCCCAAAGATAGCCCACCTTCGTTGTTCTCCCTCCCCAGAATGATGATTTCTTTCAAGAAAGACGAAGTGTTTGGCTTTGACAAAGGGGAGAGATGCAGTTTAGGAGAGAGAGAAAAATTCCTCCATTGAGTTATTTACAAGATCATTAAGGATGGAAACTGAACAAGGAGATTCAACCTGGAAATAAGGAGAAACTTTCAGTGAGAACAATCAGCCAATGGAACAGAAGTTGCTTTCGCAAGTTGTGGGAGCTTCATTACTTGAGACTTCCAAGAAGAGCCTGGACTGCCATCTGTCAGAAACGGTGTAGGGTCTCCTGCTTGGGCGGGGGGTGGGGGTTGGACTAGATGACCTATAAGGTCCCTTCCAACTCTGATTATCTGTGTCTGTATCATTTGTGTGCCGGATCGCGACAGGGAAGGCAACTCGATGTCAGCTTTGGAATCCTTGTTCATCGCTGCCACATAGCTTGAGAAAGTGGGAAGGGGGTGATTTTAACTGAGTAGCTCTTAGTAGACAAAACAGAATTCTTTTGTTAGTTCAAGGTCAAAGAGTGTGGCGCAGGAAGAAATGGAACTTACTTTGGGATTGGTTCATGTAATGTGATGATGAGAGAAAAGGGGATAGTTTGTCGTTTGGGACATTGTGGGAAGCCGGGAAACTTTTAGTTTCGAAATTCCACAGATGTGCCAGGTGTTATTCTAATAAAAATACTTTTGACATTATGCTTGCCTCAGAGTTACTGATCTGAATGGAGGTTCCCTGGAACAGATATTTAATTCGAGATATTTAATTTGTCCATCTGAATTTGGAGGCAGTTTTGACCAGGGGGAGGAGAGATCTCCCCCTGTAAGATCCCTTCCCAACTTTGGCACCTTTTTAATACTATTTTTTCTAATGCTGCTGCTGTTTTGGGGCCAGTTGCAAATTTGGAGTCAGTTGCAAATTGAAAACAGGAAAGCTGGGAGCCAAAGCAGAGCATGCAATGACTCCAGGAAAAAATAACCCCGTTCTCCATCTTTGAACATTTTGTCTTTTCTGTGGTTTCCTTTGACTGGGAAACTTAATTAAAAGTTTATGATTAAAAACAAACAAACAAAAAACAACAACAATCAGGAAAAGAAGGCTAAAATTGCATCCTTCTATGCCAAGGGTTGTGCAAGGCCATGTGTGTGTGTGTGTGTCAATTTAGCTGGCTCGTCCTTGGGAACGCATAATCGTTCATCCTTCGGGGTGAGATGGGGTGGTGGAGCGATGGTCAAAATTCAATAGATGATTATGCAGGACTCCGTTCCATGCTTTTCCTTGGGAGATTAATGACAGAAATGCATCTCCCTGCATCGCCAACTACTGGGGGTGCCCTTGTGGCCCTGGGGAATGTTGGGAAGGAGAGGGGAGGGCTTGGAACAGCATGCTTGGAAGGGGAAGAATTTATTTATTTTTTTGCATCCGACTTAAATTGTGTGAAGTGATATTACCGCTTTAATAATGCACGCCTTGGTAAGACCACCCTGGGAATACTGCACCAGGTTTTGGTGGCCACGTTAATCTGAGATGTTTCATGGTGCATCCAAGCCAACTTCATCAGCCAGAGCAAAATTCATCAGGCAGAGAAGTCGTCGGAATGGACCAACTCTTGCCAGGGTCTTTCTTCCCATAATGTGTTGCAATATGCCAATGGAGACTCAAATCATCCAGGTCAAAGGTTTAAACTAAGTTCATCTCACTTGAACTTGAAACTAACTTTGGTTCAGTTGCCCTGATTTGACCTTTGGACACTTTTGTGAGGTCCTGGTGTCTCTGAACTTGGTGGTTTTCTTGCAGATGTTTCATGACCCAACTAGATAACATTATCAGTGCTGGAAGGGAGTGGAGTTTCAGGAGAGGAGGAGGAGGAAGAGGAGGAGGACTGAGTTCCTTAGTGCTCTCAGAACTTAGGTTATTTGTCCTTGCAGACCTTTCATTATCCAAACTATATAATAACATGTGCTCTCCGCAATCACATCAAGAAATGATGCTCCTTTGGAAATATTATTATTATTATTATCATCATCACTAACATTATCATCATTATCATCATCATTATTTGCAGACATCTGGTTTTAACTTGGCCTTCTGCTTAATGATTACATTTCTTGCTTTTTTCTGAAAGCAAAAACATTGATGACACCTTCAGAAGAAGGGAACATTAAAACCCACCAAGGAAAAGGAACCGTGGCTAAAAACATCCATCCAAACCAGAAAATTCTCCCAAGCTTGAAGGCCCAGCTGATGGATGAGGGAAACGAAATGATGCAAAAGGTAAGCTGAACATCCTCGAAGCTGTCTCTATCGTCTAGACAACCTCCCTCGCGTTTTCTCTTTCGTGTGTGTGATCCATTGCTCAGACAGGGGCGGATTCCACTCCTTCAACCAGTCTGCCAGGGTCATCTCGCGGAGGAGTGCCAACGGGCACGGTGCTATTTTGGTTGGGCTGCGTAGAACCCAGGTGGAGGAGCTGAGATTGGATGAAGCAGAGCGTTTTCCTTTAACAAAAGGTAGAAAGAGGAATGGCCGCCCAGAAGCAGAAGTGGATTTGGGGAAGGGACAACATAGGTCTCTCGATAGATCTGCTGAGATGTCTTGTAAAATCTTGCAGCTTTGGGGCAAGTTAGCTGCTTGTATGAGAGCACCTCTCCATTCATCTGTTCATCCGTCCATCCATCCATCCATTGATCCATCACTTCACCTTTCCATCCATCCATCCATTTACTTAACCATTCATCCATCGTCCATCCACCTACCCATCCCTCCATCCCTCCACTCAACTATCCACCCACCTATCCCTCATCTATCCATCCATTCACTTAACTATCCATCCATCCACCCATCCACTTAACCATTCATCCATCATCCATGCATCTACCTACCCATCCACTCATCTATCCACCCATCCATTTATTCTACTCATCCCTCCATCTACCCACCCATCTATCCCTCATCCATCCATTCATTTACTTAACCATCCATCCACCCACCCATCTATCCATCCATCCATCCACCCATCTATCCCTCATCCATGCATCCACCTACCCATCCACTCATCTATCCATCTACTCATCCATCCCTCCATTTATTCTATCCATCCCTCTATCCCTCCACTCAACTATCCATCCATCCACCCATCTATCTCTCATCCATGCATCCACCTACCCATCCACCATCTATCCATCCATCATCCACCGATTTATTCTATTCATCCATCCCTCCATCCATCCATCTCTATTTTGCCCCACCTTGCAACCTTTCTTGCCACCGTTATTAAGCGAGTCCCTGCAGTTCTTAAATTAGGAACCCGGTCATTAAGCAAACCGGGCTTCCCTCTTGATTCTTCCTTGTCAGAAGGTCGCAAAATGGGACCCCGGGAACTCTGCAACCGTCACAAATAAGAGCCGCTTCCCGCGCATCCCAATTTGGATCACGTGACCGTGGGGGAATGCTGCAATTGGTCATAAGGGTGAAAAACGAAGCCCTAAGTTCTCCGTTTTCTCAGGGCAGCCGCAACTTCAAACAGCCACTAAACGAGCGGTTGCGATTCGAGGACTCCCCGCGTTCTGTTTTTCTCCTGTCTTTTTCTTGGCCTAGCCTGCCTGCCCTTCGCTGTGAAATGCCACGGGGCTATTTAAAGCCGCCAAACCAAAGAACAACAATAGCAGCAACAACAACAGCACCCCGGCCACAGGAGGATACCACAACCGATCAATAGTTTCCTCTTCCTTTTGTAAAGGGTGAGGGTTTTGGAAGGGAGCGGTGGGAGAGAAGGGCTCAGGCCACCGCAAAGCTCCGTTTCTTTTCTTTCGAGGCGGGGGGGGATATCTTTATTTTCCCGGTTTATTTCAGCGGTCGGAAGGCTCAGGAGAAGGTGAGAGATCACCCCTGCTTCTTCTTCTTCCTCCCCGCCGGGTTGAAAATGTCAAAGGGAGGCCGAGATGCTCCCGGCTTCTCCTGGCGCTTTTGTGATGCCAGCCTTTAGAGCGCGTCCACCTTGCGTGGCGCAGCTCTATTCTTTCCGATTCTCCTTGCTGGCTCGGCAAGACGAACAAAGGCCTCGGCTATCCCGCCCAGGAAAAACTTCTGGGGGTGAAGAACCTCAGGTGAAAACCTGAACGTTTTAGCTATAATGGGTCTTCGGGGAGGGGGGGGGCTTTGAACACCCCCACACACACACACACACACCGTATCAAATTAAACAGAGGCGTGGAGCTTTAATAACCCGAGAAAAGGTCTCGACGGTGTTTGGAAATAGTGACGCGAAAGCAGAGCGAATCGAGTCCAGGTGTGGCTTTTGGGCAAAGGCAGGGGGATTTTTTTTTTCCAACTGGGAGGAGGGATTGGGGGTGGTTTGGGGGATAGGGGACGCCCCCTCATCTGCTGTGCGTCTATAATAATTGCTCACAATCGTCTCTTGTTGTGTGTTTCCCCCTCCACTTCTGAGGCTAACCAGGGGTGGATTCTATGGTTCACACTGGTTCGGGCGAACCGGATGTTAAGTTTCCATCTGGTTCGCCGAACTGCTATTTCAATCGACTGGCCCTTCCCAGGAATCTCCCCATGGCCCATTTTCCATGCAGGTAAGTACAGAGTCTGCGTGGAGGCTCGGGAGGGGGGGGAAGAAAATGGCCTCCCCCAGGCTCTGGAGTCCCACTGGAAGCCGGAAGTAGGCCCGTTTCTGGACTTCTGGAAGTTCCGGTAGGCCACACCCACCATGGCCACGCCCACCCAGCAACCAGGCAGCGAACTGGTTGCTGGGATTTTTGAATTCCCACCCCTGAGGCTCACTTATGGTTGGGATGCCTTTTGAGTGGTCCCGCACAGCAATACAGGTCGTCCTCGGCTTACGAGGACACAACTGAGCCCCGAATGTCCGCTGCTAAGCGAGGCGGCGGTTGAGTGACCTTTGCCCCAGTTGACCGCCTTTCCTGCCGCAGAGGGTGAACCGAATCGCTGCCCTCCTTAAGGGAGTCATGCGATGGTGAAGTGAATCTGGTTTCCCCCGCTGGCTTTTTCTTCTCGGCAGGTCGCAAAACGAGGGGCTGTCACATCACGTCACCTCAAGAATGCTGCGACTGTCATAGATATGAATCCGTGGCCAAGCGTCTGAATTGTGATCGCGTGAACGCCGTGACAACGGTCGCAAGGGTGGAAAATCAGTCGTAACTGAAGTTTTTTTTTCAGAGGCGTTGCAACTTCAAACGGTCGCTAAATGAATGGCTGTAAGTCAAGGACTATCTATACTAGGTTGGATTCTGCTTAGGGGTTGTTGTTGTTTTGTTGCTGTTGTTGAGATAAACCAAGGTCAACGCAACAAGGAGTCAAGTTCTCTCGAAAGCTGTCCAGGGTGCTGAAATTCAGCCCTTGACTCATTTAAAAACCGCCTTGCTTAGCCATGGAAATTCCGGATTGCAGTTGTACGTCAAGGACTATCTTGGTGTCATGCAGATAAGCATTTTGGCACAAATTAGTCCCCACCCAACAGCATCCACAAAATTGGGGTGCATAATACCAAAGTCAATTCAAAGGTTTTGGGGTGAAGAACAGGAGAATCCGGGGATCTGTAGTCACAACCTGTTCATCTTAATTCTCTTCCCACCCAAAGGGGAGACAACATCCCCATTTCTCCTTTTTTGAAATCTTTTTTTTTTAATGTAAATCAAGTGAAGTTTTAAGGGACCACTCAAAATTATTAATATATATAAAAAAAGTATTAAAATGACATCATTAATCATGTCTGGAGTGACAGGATTCTGCAGAACTGTTCACACATCCTCCTGATTTATTTGTTGCTGAGCTCTCTTTGCAGCAGGAGGGGAAGTTAGCTTATCGTAGTTTTTACTTTATTTTATGTTATTTCTCTCCACGTTCAAAACACCCACCTCCCAATGCAAGCAGCTACATGGATACCCAGAAAAAAACAATTCAAACCAAATAAACCAGTTATAAAAACTTAATAACATTGTCTGCCAAGGTAGCCATCGATCTCTTATAATCAAGGCATAGGGGGTAACATTTGGCAATATTTCTTATACATGCGGTGCGCACGTCTGCGACAAACCCCAAATAGACAAGGGGCTGATTATCCTGGGAAAATGAGGTGAAATAAATGCAATTTATCCATGACAAATGTCTTTGAATACTAAAGCACAGTCACTTGATTCCGTATTACTTTCTAGACAAAAATTCTACCAGTTTAGCAGGGTTCTGTTATAAATTTCAGAGAGCCAGTTTGGCCTAGCAAAATACCAGGCTAGACACCGGGAGATTGTGAGTCCTAGTCCACCTTAGGGACAAAAGCCAGCTGGGTGACTTTGGGCCAATCACCAGGAGACGGTGAGTTCTAGTCTTGCCTTAGCCATGAAAGCTGACTGGGTGACTTTGCACCAATACCCAGAAGATGGGGAGTATCGATAGGAGATGGGGAGTTCTAGTCCTGCCTTGGGTACAAAAAGCTGGCCGGGTGACTTTGAGCCAGTCGCCGGGAGTAGTGCTCACTAAACGAAGAACGAGGACCCAATAACGTGCGAGCTGAAAAAAATCACTGAAAACTATTGACTGCAACATATAGACCCATTGAAGGCAAGTTGTCTAGGAGCGGTGCTATGGCCTAGAGGTGAAGCTTTTGCCTCACAATCGGGAGGCAGTGAGTTTGATCCTAGCTAAAGGCAGATATTTCTCTCTCTGGGCATGATGAGAATATTTCTGCCGAACAAAAACTCCGCATTGGCAACAGGCAAGGCATCCGGCCAGTAAAACACTCAAAGGATTATGGGGTCATTAAAAGAATATGATGATTGAAGGCAACTTGTATGATTCGTTTAATATACAGGTAGTCCTCAACGTACAGCCAGACTTTGCTTGTCCGAGGGTCGTAATAGGGGATCATGTGATCCCCGGAACACTGCAACCGTCGTAAATATGAGCCAATTACCAAGTGAATTTTGATCAGGTGACCACGAGGATGTTGTAACGGTCGTAAATGTGGGGGAAAAAAAACGGTCATGGGCCTCTTTTTTCAGCCCCATTTTGTAACTTCCAACTAAACAAACGGTTGTAAGTCAGGGACTTGCCTGGTGTAGGTTAAAAAAAAAGAGACACCCAAAGAGGGGAAAAGTTTTTAACAGCCCAAACAAAAGCTGTTTCATTAGCTGTAACAAGTTTAAGGCGGTTTATTGATGAAGGATTATCACCGAGGCCTCTGTTCTTGGCTGTTTTGCATTATAAAACCTTCTCTCGAGCGGAAACGAGGCCTGAATTTCGAGAAGGAAGGGGGGGAAAAAGACAAGAAAACTTTACCTCTAATCCTTTAATTCTCACCCTCCCTCCAGGGTAAAAGACTAACTAGCTGTGCTATTTCTGGGTTTGAATGCTAGTTAAGGGCTGGGCGGTATCATACTTCACCAAAGCTTTTCTTTTTAATCGGAGAGAAATTTGGCCAAGGTCAAACTTTTAGCATTTCGGGTTCAGTTCCAAAAAAATTAAGAATTCTGGGAATTTCAGTTCAAACAGGATCACCTCATTAGTTTAGCAAAACCCAATCTCGTTCCTGTAAACAGGGAAGGGCCTGCTTAGAAGCCAAGATACCAAGATTCCTCTTTAGGAGCCAAGTCTTACCTTCTGGAAGACTTGATAGCTGGACTTCGACCATATATCAAGCTAGGGAAGAAAGAGAGAGAGAGAAAAAAGAAGAACTTGTATTAACATACGTCTAACAACTCAAGATCCATTCAAGCTTTTTGGTTAGGCTTATTTTGCATCAAATTATTCTCGAGGTACCCAAGGCGTAGCTAAGGTAAACCCAACTTTTTCAAGTTTGCAAGAAGGTTTGGGTTGAGGGAGGTTGTGGAAGCATGGTCAGGTGTTCAGGATGGGTTGCAGGACGGCATGGTTTGAATCTCATTCCTTGGCCCTGTAAAACTGGCTTGGGTAGAACGTGGTTAACGGATAAATGCCGTTTCCGTTAAAAAAGAGGCCATCCATATTTTCCTTAGATAGGAAGACATAAAGAGAAAATCCTTCCCCATTAAAACCCAGGGAAGGGTTGGAGCTACGGACTGTTCGAAAGGAACCTCATCAAGTTTAGGTAGAACCCAATAGGATTGGGTTTCACCTTCCTGTGAAACCCAATTTCCTGACTGCTAGGACAATTCACCAGTGGGACAACTTGTCTCCAGAAGTTGTGTATGCTCCTATCAGCGTTTCAGTGAAACTCCCCATTCTCATCCAGCACTCAGAAACAAAATTAATCCACGTAAGAATTTATTAAAGAAGTCATGGTGGCACATTTGGGAAAAACCCGAATCTGAGGAATCCAAAGATCCATCCCTTGCACCCACCAGTCCATCCCATGGCCCAATCAACCATTGTTCAATCAACTGGAGACATTCCTTCTCTCCAGGTGCAGGGTGACTTGTCCTTGACTTTATGAGAAAAATGTTGTGGTGTCTAATCTTCCACCTCTCTACTAAATCCCTCCTCCCAAATCCCCAGGCACTAAAATGTGGCAGCCTCGAAGCTTCTAAGTGAAATATGGCTTCCAAGGCTCCAACACTGGAAGGTTTTCAAGAAGAGATTGGACAACCATCGGTCTCAAATGATTTCCTGCTTGAGGACTAGAAGACTTCCAGCTGTTGTTATTCTTGCTTGCCTTCTTTATAGCAGGAGCTAACGGACCAACTCTCTTTGGTCTTCAGAACTTCCAAAGTTTCTCCTGGAGGGACATATTCCTGGGTCCAGGATGAACGCCCTCAGGCAGGGGGGGGGCTGTTTCGATGTTCCTCCCATGCAAGATTGCTTCAAGTCAGTTGGAACGGATTATGCTGATCCATATGAATATTTAACAGCCCCAGAACGGTGCTTTATAACAAGGACATCTTTCAATGCTTTGATGCATCCTTGTGTCCAGAACATAAGTAATTCAGTGACAAGTGACACAGAAAACATTTAGCTGAATTAAGGCAGAATTCTGCCCTGCGGGGAGTAAATAAAATGCCCCCCTACCTCTCCCTCTGCTAAATATTACATTTAGATCTGGAGATGGGAGGTGAAGAGGGAATGTTACGCCAGAGTTAAAAATCAGGGAACACAAGTTATCCATTCTGAAAGTTGGGATAGTTTCAGATGATAATGCCAAGAGCAGAAACCTTTATCTTGATATATGTACGGGATTACGGAGAGGGCTACATTAGACAATTAAATCAGACGTGGCTAAGTAATTGTGCTCAAGTTTTACTGCCTCTCTTTAGCTTTGAGGAGAGATCTGCTCTTTGATCAGAAAAGTTGGGAGTAAATCAAGAATAGCTTTCGTTCATCCCTCCCCCCCAAAATATTGGATCATAGGATTAAACAGCTAACTACGGATTTATACAGGAGGGAAATAATAATTTGGAGTCTTGCTGAGCATTTATCCCAAATAAAACTATTTGCATATCAAAAGATGCAACCGGGCATGGAATGCAGGAGGACCACTGAAGTTCTACTGGCTATTGATAGGATGGGGAGGCAAATCTTACTTATTTGTAATATTTATTCTGACCTGAAGGTACTTTATTTTTTTCCTGAAGTCCACGTGATCAAAACTGCCATGCAAGTAGTCCTCGACATATTAGGTTGCTAAGCAGGACAGTTGTTAAGTGAATATTGCAATCTTTCAACCTCTCTCACCGCATTGGATAAGGGAATCACTGCAGTTGTTAAGGCAGTAGGTTTTAAACACTACTAATACTCAAGGACCTATTTAAGCTTGCAGGTCCATCTACCCAGCACGCTGTAAAAAAATAAAAATAAAATAGAACTCCAATGTTTCTACCCCTTATGCAACCCTCTCCCTCCCAGTCAAGGTGTATGGCCTAATTCTTTTCAAATCCCAAATATCTGTGAATAGCTCGGGTGTTTTCCACTCCTGTCCAGAAGGGCGGCTCAATTAATATTTTAGTTATTGCTATTATTTATTCATCAAACCCTCCCAGAACGTGCCTGGCACTTGACAGGTGTACAAGAACAGAGGTCACGGACATGACACGAAGCCCCGATGAACGACGGAAGGGAGAGAGGATGGAGAGAGGGGAGTGGAGATATAAAGAAAACTGGCGGTGCAGGAGGAGGCTGGCTCCCCACGGCCTTGTCAAACCGACGAGGTAGACCAGCTTAGGAAACTGACTTCATAAGGAGACGAGAACTGTACTTTAGAGAGAGAGAGAGAGAGAGAGAGTAGCAGAATCTTCCAAGTCTACTGGAGGTTTTATATTCCCACCATCTGGCAGTTTTATATTCCCACCATGAGAACATTGAATCATAAGGTTGGAAGGGACCTTGGAGGTCTTCTAGTCTAACCTGCTCAAGGAACGATGGTTCTCAGACAAATTGTTGTCCAATCTTTTGTCGAAAACTTATGGATAGATGTTAGAAGGCAGGCAGGCAGACAGACAGACAGCTGGATTATAGGATAGGATGGATGGATGGATGGATAGATAGATGATGATGATGGATGAAAGATGGATGGATGGATGTATCTATATCTGTATATAGAGATAGATAGATAGATAGGTAGGTAGATAGATAGATAGATAGATAAATAAGTAGATAGGTAGATAGATGGATGATGGATGAAAGATAGATGGATGGATGAATGGATGGATAGATAGATGAGTTATAAGAGACTGGTGTGGACCTCTCACATCACAATCAGGAGGCTGTGAGTTCGATCCTAGGATTTTCTCTCTGAGCACGATGAGAATATATCTGCTGAATATAACTCCGTACTGGCAACAGGAAAGGCATCCGGCCAGTAATCACTTAGCTCCGTTCAGTTACCCAGACTCCACCCCGCAAGGGATCATGAGGTCATTAAAAGACGATGATAGGTGAGTCATAAAACTGGAAGGGACCATAAAAGGTCTTCTAGTCCAACCCCCCTGCTCAAGGCAGGAGACTTCTGGCCAAATGGTTCGTATTTATGATGGTCGCAGTGTCCTGGGAGGGGGGGGGGGTGCATCCCCTAATCCCCGTTTTCCGACCTTCTGACAAGCAAAGGAGCGGTAACCAGACTCCCTTCCCCGCTGCGTTGCTAAATTAGCAACTGCAGTGATTCCCTTAAGAACGGGGCCCAGCATCTGGGGCTCCATTAGTGGTTGTAATTCGAGGACTGTTTTCTCGGGCGTAACTGGGTGATCGAAGGGAGGGCTCATTCAGAGGAGCACACCTGAAGGCCCGTGAGTTGGTTTCCTGCCTTCTTCCAACCTTCACTGGTTATCTCCTGAGCGATGGTGTAGTCAGCCCCCTCCCCCCCCCGCGCCAAACCCTGTTCCAGCTACACCTGCTAACCCTGGTTAGTGGACCTCACCATGGATGCATCTCTTGGGTTTCCCGCTCCCTTCCCACCCACCCCCACCCCCTTCCGGGGTCTTCAATTTTGAAAAGAATTGAACTGTACCGAGGAACAAGAACGCGCCATCAAATCTGGTGCGCAGCCATCGCTCAAACATCCAGACGGACAAGGCCCCGCATCATTCAATCTGGGCAGCTTTTTAAGGCTCCCCAAGGTTTAATTTAAAAAAAAGAAAAAGAGGGGAAAAAAAAGAAGGCACAGCATATGTAGGGCTCCATCCTAACACACACACACACATACGCACGCACGCACGCAACGCACACCCCGGTCGAAATGAAGTGGGCAAGCGACACGATGCAGGGTTGCAGGTCTATTATTCTTCAACTTTTCACTTTCAATCAAGACACACATTTGTTAACTTGGGAGGGGGGGGAGAGAAAGCTGCTGAAAAGCCCAATTTTCAAGGCAGTCTTCCCGCATGCGAATTAACCCCCCCCTCTCTTTCCCTCTCTCTCTTTCTCTCTCACTCTTCCTCTCTTTATCTCTCCCTACCTTTTTCTCTTCCTCTCTCCCTTTTTTCTCTTTTCTCTCTTCCCCTTTTTCTCTCTTCCCCTCTCCCCTTCTCTTTCTCTCTTTGTCTTTTTATTTCTCTCCCT
The DNA here is from genome assembly GCA_023653725.1 of Bungarus multicinctus. NCBI lineage: Eukaryota > Metazoa > Chordata > Lepidosauria > Squamata > Elapidae > Bungarus > Bungarus multicinctus. The sequence goes on along the minus strand of CM042845.1, from coordinate 12,829,008 downwards.
TTCTCTTTTTCTCTCTCTTCCTCTCTCCCTCTTTTCTCTCTTTTCTCTCTTCCCCTCTCCCCTTCTCGTTCTCTTTTTCTGTCTTTTTATTTCTCTCCCTTTCTTTTTCCCTCTCCCTCTCTTCCCCCTCGTTTTTCTCTCCCTCCCTCTCCCTTCTTTCTTTCCCTTTTTCTCTTTTCTCTCTATCTTTCCCTCCCTTTCCCCTTCTTTCTCTCTTCCCCTCTCTCCTTCTTTCTTTCTCTTTCTCACTTCCTGTCTTTCTCTTTCTCTCTTCCTTTTTCTTTCTCCCTCTTCCTTTCTTTCTCCTTCTCCCCCTCTTTCTTCTCTCCCTCCCTCTCCCTTTTTTTTCTCTTTTCCCCCTCCCTTTCTCTCTTTCTATTTCTCTCCCTCTTTCTTTCTCCCTCTCCCTTTTTTCCTTCCCTCCCTCCCTCCCTCTTCCACGCACCCCACTCTCCCCGACACCCATCCCTGGCGCAGGCAACCAGGGGCCGCTCGCTGAAGGTCGTCCGAACGATTTCAAAGGCGATCACCAATCAAAATGTTCCCTGCATCTAATATCAAACAGAGACGGTGCCAACACTTATTAGAGGAATCCGATTCGGCAAGGCCCCCCCCTTCTCCCCCCACCCCCCTGCCATCCTTCCCTTCACCCAAACACAACATACAGTTCGGGCTTTGAAGTGGAAAAGAATGCGAGGATCAGAAATTACTTGGGAGACAGCTCTGCCTACCTTTGAAGCTCTCGCTTTGATACAGCGAGGCCTTCTCCCGACTCGACGCTGGAAGGCACGAAAAGCATCCTCTGCGTATTGATACTCGGTAATTAATGGAGGCAGAGCATTAACATAACCCAGGTGGGTTAACGATCCGCCCGTCCTACCCGGTGCAAACCAGGAGACGTGTCGGGCTGGGATTAGTGGCTTGGAATCCTTACCTCCGCCCGGAGTCTCCTCGTTGTGAGATGGGCGGCCGACAAATTTAAGATAATAAAAGGGATAAAATACATCTCGAGCTTGCCAAATCATGGGTGAGTCTCCCAACAGAAAGGTGTTTGGAACCAGGGGGAGCGGAGAAAGGGGTCGGGAGAAAGCCACAGGGGTGAGGTAGGGTGGGATAGTGACCAACTAGGTTTGTCTCAAGGTAGCTGATGTTTGGCATTCCGCTAAAAGGTAAACAAAGGAAGCTGCGTGGGAAAGTTTGGGAAAAGTTTGGAAATGACAGAAGAGAATAGTTGTTACGCAGGGTTGAACGGTGAGGTTCTTTCAGCTTCAGAGGGGTTGTTTTGAGCAATCACGGTTCTTGCAGACGTTTTGTCACCCAACTAGGTAACATCACCAGTGGTAGAAGGGAGAGGGGGTTTGTGAGGGTAGAAGGGAGAGTTTGGGAGCAGGGGGAGGAGGAGAAGGAGAATAAGGGAAAGAAAAAGAAGAAAAAGAGGAAGAAGAGGAGGAGGAGGTGGAGAAGGAGAAGAGGAGGAGGAGGAGAACTATGGGATCTTACTACTCTTTGCACTTGTTTGCTTTCTTGCAGACATTTCATGACCCAACTAGGTTGCACCATCAGGGGCTAGAAAGGAGTGAGATTCGTTGAGAGGAGTGGGAAGAAGGAGAACTACGGGGCCCTTAGTGCTCTTTGCACTTGGTTTTTTTTTCCCTCCTTGCAGATGTTTCATGATCCAATTAAGTAACATCATCAGTGCTATAAGGGAGTGGGATTTGTGAGGAAGGAAGGAAGGAAGGAAGGAGGGAAGGAGGGAAGGAGGGAGGGAGGGAGGGAGGGAGGAAGGAAGGAAGGAAGGAAGGAAGGAAGGAAGGAAGGAAGGAAGGAAGGAAGAAGGACTGTGTTTCATTGACAAACTGGGTAACATTAACAGTGTGCTACTGGCTAGTTTGGTAATGCAATGCCTGCAAAACCACCAACCCCATTCCTCCCTCCCTTTGACCTCCATTATCAGACCCCACTCTCTTCTAGCACGGATGATGTTACCCAGCTGGGTCGTGAAACATCTGCAAGAAAGCAACAGGGAGCAAGTCACACTCACCAGCCCTCAAAAGCCACTCCCCCCCCCCCTCCTTCTTCATTTGAGATGCAAAAAAGCGGACGCTCACCTTGCCATCTTCCGTGTAGACGTTTTCGTGGAAACCTTTGACTATCGTCCGGTCAATGAAGAGGCTTCTCATCACGACTATAACTTTTAATACCTTTCCCAAAGTTACCTTCGGGTGGGGGAGAGAAAAAGAAACAGGGAATTGTGAGCAGTGCCAATACAGAGAATGAAACAGGTTCTCCAATGCAGGTCAGCCTCGACTTACGATGGGACCAGAGGGAGGTTCGAGGGAAGCTTCTGCAGCTTCGGGAGGCTGAAAAACAGGCCCGTTTCGTCACTTATGGTATTTCCGGAAGGCCTGTCCTTCGGCCTCCTGAGGCTGCAGGGGCTTCTCTTGAGCCCCCGGGAGGGCAAAAACGGCCTCAAATGGGCTGAACATCAGTTGGGAGGTGCACATATGCAGAGTGCAGGTAAGATTGACTGAGGCTCACATGCCCACACAAATGGCACACGTGCCATCGTTTCGCCATCACGGGGCCTACTTGATCAAAGACGGGTTTGCTTTCCGAATTCTGGATTGAAAGAGAATTCTGGATTGAAAGAGAACGTCCGCCCCGTACACTACACCAAGACCTGCCAAACGATTAGGCACGGCGGGTGCTTGCTTAAGCTTGTAAACACTGTCTTAAATTCCTCACAACAGGTGCGGCAACACGAAAAGCTTCCAACGTCGCACCAAGGTTGTGTCGACCCTGGGGGGAAAAAAACAAAACAAAAACCGAGCAGCTGTCGTGCCGACGGAGGAAGCCAGGAGGGAGGATTTGGGAATCGGAGGCAGTTGAACGAGACGGCCAGATCCAGGAAGCGGCCCAAAGAACCAAGGGGGTTTGTGATAACACAATGTGCGTTATGCATTGCAGGCGGTCCATGATGTACGATCGTACAGGTAGTCCTCGGCTGACGGTCAAATGCAGCCCCGATATTTCTGTTGCTAAGCAAGGTTGTTGTTCGCTGAGTTTGGCCCCCATTTTACGACCTTTTGTCAGTGTATCGCTGTAGTTGTTAAGTTAGTCACATGGTTGCTAAAGTGATTCCAGCTTCCTCTGGAGATGGGAGAGGAAGAAGAGGACGATGGGAGAGAAAGGAGGAGGAGGAAGAGATGGACAGAAAGGAGGAGGAGGAGGAAGAGATGGAGGGAAAGGAGAAGGTGGTAATGGAGAGAAAGAAGACAATAGAGAGAAAGGAAGAAACACGGGTGCAGAAGAGAAGATGATGGAGAGAAAGGAGAAGGAGGGGGTGGAGAGAGATGAGGAAGAAGGGATGGAGAGATAGGAGGAGGAAGGGATGGAGAGAAGTTGATGGTGAGAATGGAGAAAGAAGTAATGGAGAGAAAGGAGGAGGAAGGGATGGAGAGATAGGAAGAGGAGAGGATGGAGAGAAAGGAGAAGGAGTGGATGGAGAGAAGGTGATGATGAGAATGGAGAAAGAAGTGATGGAGAGAAAGGAGGAAGGGGGAATGGAGAGAAAGGAGAAGTTGATTCAGGTTCTCTCTCTTTCCCTTCTCCTCCTTCATCCATCCTAAAGCGAAGGCAATTTATTACCTGCATAGCAAGATTTAGCCAACTGATTAGCACGATCTCAAAAACTTTTTTTTTCCTGCAGGAAAAGGACATCCCGATGTGAAAACCCAGATATTAAAAATGGAAGAGCTGGCATAAATCACAACTGGCAAGTGCCCTTTTTTTTAAACATTGATATAGGAAAAAGAAGAGAGAAGAGATGCTTTAGTGGTTCTCTTGCCAAGGAGAGGAATGCTGTTTTGAAGCAGACGCGGGAGATGGCGGACGCCACCTTTGTCCGACTTCCGCCTCTGACATCTTCACCAAGGGCTCCATCAAAGAACCCGAGTCCTATCATGATTTTTTTAAAAAATATCAATCCGTCTCCACTTTCTCCTCCGACAAGAGGAAGGACACGATCACAGCGATTTCTGCTCGTTGCGTTTATCATATACATTCCAGTTCAAAGACTCGGGTTTCGGGAAATTGTGGGGGGAGGACCCAGATTGTTGGATGCACAATGCTTTGTAAACCACTAAAGAGAGGGCTGTAAAGCACTGTAAAGCGGTATATAAGTCTAAGCGCCTTTCCTTTCCTTCCTTTCCTTCCAGCCTTTCCTTTCCTCTCCTCTCCCTTCCCCTCTCTCTTCCATGGTGGCGCAGTGGTTACAATGCAGTATTGCAGGTTGACCCTGCCCACTGCCAGCAGTTTGATCCTGACTGCTCAAGACTGACTCAGCTCAAGACTGACTCAGCCTTTCATCCTTCCGTGGTCGGTAAAACGAGAGCCCAGATGGTTGGTTGGGGACAAGAGGCTGACTCTGTAAACAGCTTAAAGCACTGTGAAGCAGTATATAAGTCTAAGTGCCTTTCCTTTCCTTTCCCTTCCCTTCCTTTCCCTTCCTCTCCTCTCCCTTCCCCTCTCCTTCCATGATAGTGCAGTGGTTACAATGCAGTATTGCAGGTTGACCCTGCCCACTGCCAGCAGTTTGATCCTGACTGCTCAAGACTGACTCAGCCTTTCATCCTTCCATGGTCGGTAAAACGAGAGCCCAGATGGTCGTTGGGGGGCAAGAGGCTGACTCCGTAAGCTGCTTAGAGAGGGCTGGAAAGCACTGCGAAGCCGTATATAAATCTAAGGGCTGTGCTAGTGCTATTCTATTGACTGGGCATTGCTTAAACTGCATAACATAAGACTTTTTATTTAAAAAAATAACTCAAGAGGCCTCCTCATTAAATTTCAGTTATTTCTATCAATATGCTGATAGACACAATACTTGGCTTTTTAGTATGTCGCTGTAGGATATGTTTGAAGGCGACCTTGATGTAGAAAAATTTTAATTCAAATCAATACATCTGCTAGCTCGCTAAAAAAATTCAATTAATATGAATGGGGGAAGGGCAAACGCCCCAGGTTTCTTGGAGTCGAAAACAGAACGGCGGCATGTTAAGCCAGCATGCAACCTTTCTCTTATTCTACATTCCTAGCTTCTTTTTAAATAGCGTCGTTGCTAATAATGTTAGCTTGCTGGCCAGATCTAAAGCTCTTTAGAGGACCAAAAGGCAATCGCTTCAGTATTATCCTTAAATAGTCGCTGATCAAAATAAAAATAAAAACCAAAGACAAAAATTGGCATCGTGAAAATTCCCCAAAGGATGTGGAATTTGGAAAAGAAAAAAGAAAAAAAAAGATCCTTTCTAAGGAAAGTTGCACTGTCATTTGAGTTAATGAGATCGGGGTTGCCTGGTATGAATACTGATAAGTACAATGAAATAAACGATGCAAGCAAGACAGACTAGAGAGGGGGAAAAAAACATCCAACTTTTTTTTAAGTCTTATACCCCAAACATTTAACATTTTAAAAAACCAGCTTCTTGCATTTAGACCCGAACCTTGCCCCAAAATGGAAAGAGGTTCGTGATTTTTTTGCATCCAGCTGATTTGCCTGGAGGATTTAAGCTGGCTCCAAAAACTCATTACTACCTTCTCCTTTCGAGACAATTAAATCTAAGCATTAATTTCCTTGCAACAAAGAACTGATTTCCGCTGCATTTGACCAGCCGCTCCCCAATTTCACTAGGTGGTCTCCAAGTTTTTATATTATCAGCGTTTGATTGAATGTGTGCCCTCAAATTGGACTAGAATGATGACTTACAAGGTCCTTCCCAACTTTGTTACTCTGTTCAATTGTTATAGACTCTTAGCAACCACCCAGATTTTCTCTGTGATGATCTGCCCTCAACCTGGTTCTTTCAGGTCTTCAAAATGTTCCACCCATCCCTTCTCTTCATTGAGTCCTTCCATCTTGCTTCTGGTCATCCTCATCTTCTCTTCCTTCCTATTGGTTAGTTGACGGATTAGATACCATCACGACAGTGTCAGCTCTTAGTGGCTACATAGATAGGTTTTCTCTGGGAGATTGTCGCTAGCTTGACCTTTCAGATCTTCCCACGGTTGACCCGATCACTGTTGGAACTAAATCCCTCCACCTTGTTGTTGATCATCCTCATCTTCTCATCCCATTGATTAGTTGACTAATTAGGTACCATCAAGTCAGTGTCAACTCAGCAACCACATAGGTAGATTTTCTCCAGGAGGATCTGTCCCCAACTTTCGCTTCTTCTGATGGTGTCCCCAATCCTCAACATCCATCCATCTTGCTTCTCTTTTGTCACAGCGATTCATGGACTGATTAGGTATCATCAAGCAACGTTAGTGACCATATAGGTAGATTTTCTGCAGAGGAACCTTTCCCCAACTTGGTCCTTCAGATCTTCCAATGGTGTCCCCATCACCAAGGTCCATCCACTTTGCTGTTGGTCAGCCTCTTCTCCTCTTTTGTCCCATTTATTAATTGACTCATCAGGTACCATCAAGTTTTGGATCAACCCTTAGTGGCTAGACAGACAGATCTTTTCCAGGACAATATGTCTCCAACCTGGTCCTTTAAGACTTTCAACGTTGATCTATAATTACTGTAACTGAGCCCATCTGCAAGTTGTCCTCTTTTAATTCCTTCCAACTTTAGAGCGTTTTCCAGGAAGTTAGATATGTTGTGTTATTCGATTATGTGCTATTAAGTCAGGGTTAGCTCTTAGCAACCACATACGTAAATCTGTTCCCAATTTGACACTTCAGGTTTTCTAATGTTCCATTCTTCATCCCTGTTGGTCATTCTTCTCTTCCTTTCTTTCTTTTTTTAAAAATAAAACTTAAAACTATTTTATATTATGAATCATTGTCTCGATACTTGTTTCATCACCAGGACTATCAAGGTTTGTTATTTAACTGTAAGAGAGAAATATGTAGCCATAATAGAATTCTTGAACCCTTACTGTTGCTTTCAATTAATGGGAAAACTAATTTAGCATGTCATTTAAATTCTATTTAGTAAACAAGTCTGGAAAACAGCACGCCTTGTTAATTCCACGTGCTGAATAGGGGTCGGTGGTTTTTCCAATAGCGGAAAGTTGTTGAATTAAAAATATTTGATTAACGGGAGGGCAAATCAATGTAATGCAATTAGTCTGCCTTAAACATTATATTCACAGAAACCTGAAGCGTTACTCAGAAAACATTTTTATTGTAAACAACTATGAATATTTTAACCAAACTAACATCAGAATCGGAACGGTTTTCCCAGTAATGGAAAACCGCCCAATCTGACAAACTTGCAAATTCTCCAAAAAATTTGCCCTCTTCCTGGAAAAGAAAAGAAAAGGTCAAATGTTTAACCAGCCAGCTTCTTCCCGGATTATGAGGTGAGAAAACCATCTCTGAAACAGAGCATCGTATTGCCAAGAAGGCTAAACTTTTGTCGCCATGGGAAATGGAAACTAACTAGGCTAAAAATTGTATGTCAAATTTGGGACAAAGTCATGACTTCATTCCTCAACTGCAAGCAGGACTGGCCCAGGAGAGGAGAAGAGGACTAAAGCTCCATGAAGAATCTCCAATCTTTAGGAAAACTGAGCCTGGGAATCTGGGAATAATGGAACGCCCCCCTCCTCATCTCCGGAGTTAATATTATTGGTCATAGTTGACCCTAATCTTCTCTTGCAACGCTTTTGCTCCACTTCTGAGACTAGCCCATGAATGATGGGATGCCCTTTTTTTTGGTGGTCACGCTCCCCCAATATTAACTTGGAGTCTGCTTGGATTTTTTTGTGCCAACCAAGGTCAACGAAATCCGGTCAAAGAACCAAGATGGCAAACCATCTTCGCGACGCTCTCCATGGTGCTGAAAATCCGGCCTGCTAATACTTTCCTATCCAGGTGGTCTTCGAATTACACCCCCTTCCTTTAATGCCTGTTCGAAGTTACTGTGGTACTGAAAAAAAAAATGAACTTGTGGCCGGTCCCCGCGCTTATGACCACTGCCACATCCCCATGGCCCATGTATGATCAAAATTGGCAACCGGCATGTCCTTAGGACAGTGATGGCATCCTAGAGTCACCGTGGCCGCCATTGGCGGGCTTCCTTGCAGGTTTCCGACCAGTCAGATTTGCTTAAACGACCATGTGACTCACTGAACAACTTCAGCGATTTGCTTAACGACCATGGCGCAAAAACAATGTTGTTAAATTCATTGGTGATTCGCTTAATGACTGCCTTGCTTAGCGATGGAAATTCTATTCCCAATTGTGGTCGTAAGTTCAGGGCTACCTGTATAACATGCCAACGTTCATTTGCTACCTGCAGACAGATGGAAATTGCCACCTGCAGCTCTGTCTCTTTGGGGTTTGTTCCGCTGGGCTAAAACACGCCCCATTTTCCCTCTCATCCTGGGCAAAAATTAAAACCGTCTTTTAAAAAGGTGCAAAATGAAGAGTGGGACAGAGAGGTTAGCGGGTTTTTTATTTATTTATAATTATCTTTACTTTGGGTTCGGATTACATTTCTGCCCTTCGTAGACTGTTTTTGGAAGAGTCTGATCTCCAGTCGAGGATAACTGGACATTGGGGGCCAAGTTGGAAGCATTAAAGGGAATTTATCTACTTTGGTGACTTTGTCATTTTTGTGCCACGCCCCAGGTCATCATGACCATTTTGTTTAGCAACCGAAGTTATCACTGCATTGAAAAAAGTGACTTATGACCGTTTTTCGCTCTTACGGCCGTTGCAGCATCCCTGGGGTGTGTGTGCATCACGTGATCAAAATTCGTATTTATGACAGTTGCAGTGTCCCCGGTGTGTGTGTGTGTGTGTATGAGAATGGGATTCCCCTTTTGCGACCTTCTGATGAGAAGCCAGATTCACTTATAAGAAACATGTTCCTGGCCTAACGATTCATTTAACGGCCGTGGCAAGGAAGGTCGTAAGCCGGGGCAAAAACTTAACAGATGTCTCGCTTAGCAACAGGAGTTTTCGGCTCCATTGTGGTCCTAAGACGAGGAATATCAGCACTGGTTGCCCGGCTCTTGTTGGCTTTACAAGTCTCCAGGTCTCCTCGAGGGTTTAAACTGGCTACCCCCAAAAAGCCAACAGTTTAAATCTTGCAAAAGCATCTGAGCTGCCAATTTTTATTTGCCCTTTCTCTACTTATTTTTGCTATGTCCTTTTAATTGGCTGGAAATCCTATTTGTGCAATCAACAGCTGGCACAAAACCAGCCACTTTGTTCCTAGTTATTTTTCTAATCGTCCTCCCTCCTCCTCCCTCAGCCCCTGCTACCAGCCTTACATCTCGCTTTATCAAGCCACCCGTTCTCTTCTAATGACGCCCATTTGTAAATAGCACCGATACGCCGCAATTAAGCCATTAGCGGCTAAACAAACAAAACATGCTAATTAGGCCCTTCTACAAGGGTTTGTTTTTTTTCTATTCCTCCCCTCATTTTTTTTGTTTTTTTTTGGGGGGGGGGGGTGTGGGGGGGGAAAGAAAAAAATGGAGAGGCTGGAATTTACCTTTCATTAATTTGGCTTAATTGCCTGCTGGAAAGTCAACATCAATCAAGAGCTCGGAATGATTTCCTTGATATTAAAAACCAGGTGATGAGTTCTCACCCCCTTGGCAATCGGCTGTAAGACATTCCAGGCAGGAAGGCAAGCTGGCAAATTTTATTCTAGTTATTTGTATCCTGCCTTTTTTAAAGATAAATAACTCACAGAAGCAAACGTATATGTACTAGAACTCCCAGTTTCCTGGTGACTGGCCCAAAGTCAACCAGTCAGCTTTCATGCTTAAGGCGGGACTGGAATTCACTGTCGCCTGGGGATGGGCCCCAAAGTCACCCAGCTGGCTTTCATGCCTAAGGTGGAACTAGAACTCACTGTCGCCTGGTGATTGGCTCAAAGTCGCCCAGCTCACTTTCATGCCTATGATGGAAGTAAAACTCCCCGTTTCCTGATGATTGGCTCAAAGTCAACCAACCATCTTTCATGCCTAAGGCAGGACCAGAACTCACAGTTGCCTGCTTTCTAGTCTGGTGCTCAAGTGCTAGGCCAAATTGGCTCTTTATACCCCCATCAGATAATTTTGCAACAATAGTCCTTAACTTATAACATTTGTTTAGTGACTGTTTAGTGAAGTTACAACAGCACTGAAAAAGTGACTTACTACCAGGCCTCACACTTATGACCACTGCAGTGAGTTTAACCACATTTTATGACCTTTTTTGCCACAATTGTTAAGTGAATCACTGCAGTTGTTAGGTTAGTTACACAATTGTTAAGTGAATCCTTCCTTCCTTCCTTCCCTTCCTTCCCAAGGTCCTTTCCAGCTCTATACTCCTTCCTTCCTTCCTTCCTTCCTTCCCAAGGTCCTTTCCAGCTCTATCCTTCCTTCCTTCCTTCCTTCCTTCCTTCCTTCCTTCCTTCCCAAGGTCCTTTCCAGCTCTATCCTTCCTTCCTTCCTTCCTTCCTTCCTTCCTTCCTTCCTTCCTTCCTTCCCAAGGTCCTTTCCAGCTCTATTCTCCTTCCTTCTTTCCTTCCTTCCTTCCCCATTGACTTTGCTTGTCAGAAAGTTGTCAAAGAGCATCATGTGACCCTGAACGCTGCATCAGTCATAAATATGAATGAGTTGCAAAGCATCTGAATTTCGATCATGCAACCATGGGGCTGCTGCCATGGCCGGAAGGGTAAAAAAAGGTCCTTTTTTCCCAGTGTCAGTGTAACTTCGAACGGTCCCTCAATGAATTGTACTTTGCATTGTACAATGAGTGGTGATTCAGCAATTTACCAGGAAGGGAAAAGGTTAATAGGCAACTGTAGAAAAGTCAGTTTTCAAGTTTGTGGCAGGTTCCAGAGTGGATTGAAGCTCTCTGAGACATCAAATTAGAAGACGGGCCAATTGATGGGTCTTTTTTGGGTGAATTTGAGCTCAAAGTCCCATCGGTTCTGCTGATGTCGTTTAAGAAACGATGATGTCGTTTAAGAAACCTCTTCAAAAACTTTACAGCTCGTCATTTTTAACTCTTGTAAAGTGCAAGTCCCAAATCCTTCCAGTACAAGCTTTGGTGGGGAGGGGTGTGTGTGACATAACCACATTGCAAATGCTTCTATTTACGTAGCCCCAGAGCGAAGGGGCATTGGAAGTCAGGTCACATTTGGTTTAACTTAAGAATTTATATGCTACCCTTCGATAAACAGTATCCTATAAATAAAAGACAAAGCAAAATACATAATTAACCGAGGATGGAAACCAAGGACAGGAGAGGAAGCGGAGGAAGGTCAGGGGAGATGCCCGAGCAGAGTTTAGAGGGGGAAATGCTTTGGGATTTGATCTCTGACCGTTTCAAACAGATCTCAACATTTCAAGGTGAATTCGGAAGTCACGCACGTCTTATAAGGATTGAGCTCCAGAGTTGAGGGCTTGGAGAGGATCGCTTACCAAGACCATCAATTCCTTATTTTTATGGGTTTTTTTGTAAGCTGCCTAGAGTCACTGAAAGCGGAAGGAAGGAAGGAAGGAAGGAAGGAAGGAAGGAAGGAAGGAAGGAAGGAAGGAAGGAAGGAAGGAAGGAAGGAAGGAAGGAAGGAAGGAAGGAAGGAAGGAAGGGTGAGTGAGTGAGTGAGGCAGGGAGAGAGAGAGGGAGAGGAGAGGAAGACAGGGGAGGGAGGGAGGAAAGGAAGGAAGGAAGAAAGAAGGGACGGGAAGAGGGAGGGAGAAGAGTTATTTAGTGGGAAAGGCTAGACCAAGGTGGAGAGGAAGGGGGAGGAGGGGGAGGAAGGAAGGGGGGAAATGGGGGGAGAAAGAGAGAAGGAGGAGAGGAGGAAGGAACGTGGGAAGAAGGAAGGAAGGAAGATAAATAAGAAGGGGGAAGGGAAGGGATAAGGGAAAGGAAGGAAAAGGAAGGCGGAAGGAAGGAGGAAGAAGAAGGAAGGAAGGAAAGGAAGGAAGAAAGGAAGGAAAGGAAGGAAAGGAAAGGAAGAAAGAGAGAGAGAGAGAGACAAGAAAGAAAGAAAGAAGAAGAAGGGAAAAAAAAAGGAGAAAGAAGAAAGAAAGAAAGAAAACAAGAAAGAACGAAGAGAAAAAGAAAAGAAAAAAAGAAAGAAATAAAGAAAAAAGAAAGAAGAAAAGACCAGAGGGAGTTGGAAGTCTTTTCCTTTTCTTTCTTTTTTTCCCCCTTTCTCCCATACTTTTCCCTTCCCTTTTTCCTCCCTTATTTTCTTTTGTATTTTTGTATTTTATATTATAAACTAATAAATAAAAACATGCAAAAAAAGGTACTGTTTTCCAAGACACCTCTTAGTCTGCAAAGAGACATATGGAAACCAGAATCAATAAAGACAACGAAAGTTATGGCACATTATTCCTTATCTAAAGGTTACTTCACACTAAAATAGATTTTTATGATATAACTCTTCCGCGAGACACTATCCTGCCAATGGTTTTCTTGAGAAAAAAAAGAAAGAAATCTGTTCTGTTTTCAAAACTGGCCATACAGAGAAATCTTTGCATCAATGAGATTTGGGAAATGTGAGAATTACTGTAAGTTTTCAGCTTTTTTTTTTTTTACATATATTGAAAAAATGGAGAAAAAATGGAGTTCAAGCCAGTCTAGACGTCGCCTGCCAGCCCATTGCAAACATTCCAGGAAACTGCCTTGAGTTGAAAATAAATCGGCATTTATAGACATTTTTATTTTACCAAACATTGTTTATTAGTTCCTTCCTTTCCAAAATTAATCCTCGACTTACCACAGTTGGTTTAATGACTGTTCAAAGCTACAAGGGGGTTGAAAAGAGTGACTTGCAGCTATTTTTCACACTTACGGCCATTATACCATCCCTGTCGTTGTCGTGTGATCAAAATTCAGGCGTTTGGCAACCGACTCGTACTTATGACGGTTTGCAGTATCCTGGGATTCTGTGATTCCCTTTTACCATCTTCTGATGAGCAAAGCTGCTGGGAAAGCCAGGCTCACTTTAACAATGGCATTGCTAACTTAACAGCTGCAGGTGTTCACTGAACAACAGCCTCAGGAAAGGTCATAAAACAGGGTGAAACTCACTTAACTGTCTCGCTTAGCCGCAGAAATTTTGGGCCTCAGTTGTCGTCGTAAATCAAGGACTACCTCTATTGTTATTTTCCCATTCTATTGCTGTAAGCCAGCCAGAGTAGCTCCACAGTGAGATGGGTGGCAAATAAATTTAACAAATACGCAAACAAATAAAATTATTTGTATCTATTAACCAAATGGAACAGAAGTTGTGGGAGCTTCATCCCTGGAAGCTTTCAAGAAGAGACCGGACTGCCATCTGTCAGAAATGGTGTAAGGTCTCCTGCTTGGGCGGGGGGGTTAGACTAGATGACCTACAAGGTCCTTTGTCATTCTGTTATTAGTTTAGATAAATACCATATATTATTCCGATGCATTTGCAACGTGCATCAGAAATATCATTTCTCAGCACTGGAATAGGGTGCCCCGCACATTTTGAAGAATATTTTCAATAACACTAGAAGGCCACTAAGGTTTGTAAACAATGGCAGAAGCAATAATAACAATAACAACAACAACAACAACAACAGAGTTCTAACTTACCAGCAACATGGCAGAAGTCCCGTTGGGCCGAGATAGGTGAATGGACATCTCCGGAAACATTCGGTCAATGCGACTGATCACGTCATCTACGTAGCTACAAAAGCAACGTGCACATTAGTCATCGCAGCGACTCAACGATTTGCAATAGACATAAAAGAAATAGTTAAGACATAGAGTAGAAGGGAATGTGGAATGGAATGTGGGGTGGGGTGGGATCCGATGGGATGGAATGGGGTGGGGTGGAGTGGAGAGAAATGGAATAGAATAAAGAGTAGAGTAGAGTAGAGTAGAGTAGAATAATGAATCGAATAGAATAAGGAATGGAATTGAATAGAAAGAATAGAATAGAGTAGAATAGAAGTAGAGTAGAGTAAAGTAGAGTAGAGTAGAGTAGAGTAGAGTAGAGTAGAGTAGAGTAGAATAAGACAATGGTCTTCAAACTTGACAGGTTTAAGAACTTGTGGACTTCAACTCCCAGAATTCATGAGCTAACATGACTGGGGGAGGAATTTTTGGACTTGAAGTTCACAAGTCTTAAACTTGCCAAGTTTGAAGACCCCTGTAATAAGGAATAGAATAGAAATAGAAATAGAAATAGAAATAGAATTAGAGTAGAGTAGAGTAGAGTAGTAGAGTAGAGTAGAGTAGAGTAGAGTAGAGTAGAGTAGAGTAGAGTAGAGTAGAGTAGAATAACGAAGTTGGAAGGGACCTTGGAGGTCTTCTAGTCCAACCCCCTGCTCGGGCACACCCAATTCCTGCAACCATTCTTCCTATGCTTTAACCCCTGATCGTCTCCGTTGCTCTCCTCTCCACTCTTTCTAGAGCCTCAACCACCTTCTTCATCATCGCGGAGCCCACCGCTGGCTGCAGTATTTCTCGTGGGCTCCTTCGCAAGGCTTCCCCATCCTCCCTTCACGGGGGCAAAGCACAAGACGGCAGCCTCTGCCTCCATAAATTGATTTGCAAGCAACCAACACCTTCTCTGCGCTGATGGTTTTGAGGGTTTTTTTTTTTTTTTTCCTTTTTCTTTTTAAACACCGGACAGATGGCTCCGTTCTGGAGCCTGACCTGCTTTAAAAACTGGATCTCACCCAGCGATCCAGCGTTAGTGTTATGTTTAGCAGCTCAGGCGCCCGTGGAAAGCACATTTCTCCCACGCAGTTTGTAAGATACATGCTGTTCATTTTAAAACTCCGCGCATCAAGCTCAGCCGCATCAAGCTTCTCCTCCCTTCAAAAACACCCCGTCATAATATAAACTCAAATCTTTTTCAGAAAGGTAAAGGAGGAGGAGGAGGAGGGCGAGAGGAGGAGGCGGAGAAGGAGAAGGAGAAGGAGAGGGAGGAGGAGGGAAGGAGGAGGAGGAAGAAGAGGAGAAGAAGAAAAAGGAGAGGGAGGGAGAAGGGAGGAGGAGAAGAAGGAGAAAGAGAAGTAGAGGGAGGGGGAGGGGGAAGGAGAAGGGGAGAGGAGGAGGAAGAGGAGGAGGAGGAGGAGGAAAAGGAGAAGGAGAAGGGGAAGAAGAGGGAAGGAGAAGAGGAGGGGAGAGGGAAAAGAAGAAGAAAAAGAAGGAGGGGGAGGGGAGGAGGAGGAAGAAGAAGAGGAGGAGGAGGAGGAGGAAGAAAAGGAGGAAGAAGAGGAGGAAGAGAAGGAGGAGGAGGAAGAAGAAGAGGAAGAGGAAGAGGAGGAGGAGGAGGAGGAGGAGGAGAAGAAGAAGGAGAAGGAGAAGGAGAAGGAGAAGGAGAAGGAGAAGGAGAAGAAGAAGAAGAAGAAGAAGAAGAACCCAAAGCTCTTTCCTCCTGTCCCTCTCCTGCCATTTTTTTTTTAAATATTTTGTTTTTAATTAAAAGAACAAAAATGTTAAAAAAGTGGCACGGAGTGCGGCATTATTTGGAACACAACCAGGATCTTTGGCAGAAACTCGCGGTGATTCAAAAGCACGTCTTCCGGCGTAGCTTTCAAAATGCCTATGTGGCCATTTGTACTGCATGGGCCAAAAGAGTGTTTGCAATTATTTCTCACCTCCAATTCTATTCCCCAACCCCCCCGCCACCCCTCCCTCAAAAAATGGAGGACGCTACAAATCTTAAAAGGAAGAAGACCCCATAGATGCTCAATTAGTTCAGTCAGGGCATGGTTTTTAAAACAGCATTTCAAATGCTACTTCTCGGCATTTAAAATAAAAATAAAAATCCAAGAGGTTTCAAAGCGTTTACAGAATTTACCGAATAACAAGAGTTGGACGCAGAGGTGACATTCAACAGGTTCTGACCGGTTCTGAAGAACCGGGAGCGGAAAGTCTGAGTAGTTGGGAGAACCGGCCAATATCGCCTCTGATTGGCCCCGCCCCCAATCTCTTCTCCGCCACCCATTGAGTCCCAGCTGATTGGCTGGGTCTTCTTTGGTTGCCCTGCCCAGGAGAATGGAGCTGGAAAGCAGGTCAGTGGGGTGGGGAGGGAATGGGGGATTCTGCAGTATCCTTCCCCTGCCACGCCCATCAAGCCATGCCATGCCCACTGAGCCGGTACTAAAAAAAATTGAATCCCACCACTGGTTGGACGGGACCTTGGAGGTCTTCTAGTCCAACCCCTTGCTGAAGCCGGAGACCCTGTACCATTTCCATCTCCTGTCTCTCCTTGAAAACTTCCTCTGAGGGCAAATCGTTCCACTGATTAATTGTTCTCGCTATCAGAAAAAGAACAGAGTTGGAAGGGACCTTGGAGGTCTTCTAGTCCAACCCCCTGCTCAAATAGGAAACCCTATACCATTCCTCGAGAAATGGTTGCCCAATTTCTTCTTCAAAACCTCCAGTGATGGAGCCCCCACAGCTTTTAGAAGCAAGCTGTTGCACCAATTATTCCCACTGTTAGGAATTTTCTCCTTAATTCCAGGTTGCTTCTCTCCTTGATTAATTTCCATTCATTGTTTCTTGTCCTGCCCTCATGTGCTTGGCAGAAGAGGTTGACCTCTTCTTTGCAGCAGAGTCTCAAATATTTGGAAGACTTCAATCATGTCACCTCTACTCCTTCTTTTCTCTAGACTAACTAGATTATTAGACTGGTTCTAATATGCCTGAAAAGCACTAAGATAAGGTACTTTTTATGAAAATTCACTGAGTCGGTGCAGTTTGGCATGCCCTCAAGATGCCTCAAACGCCATCAAACCATCTTTCACAAATCTTTCATATTTCACAAGAAGAGTTCTCCGCTCCTCTACTCGTTGCAGAATACCTTATACCACCAGACTCGAAATTCTAGACCTAGAAAACCTAGAACTACGCCGCTTGGTCCAATCTAAGTATAGTATATAAAATCATACATTGCAATGTCCTACCTGTCAATGAATATTTCAGCTTCAACCATAACAAGAGCAAACAATAGATACAAACTCAAGGTTAACCACACCAAACTTGATTGCAGGAAATACAACTTCAGCAACAAAGTGGTCAATGTCTGGAATACTCTACCTGACTCTGTGGTTTCTTCCCCAAACCCCAAAAACTTTAACCTTAGACTGCCTACTATTGACCTCACCCCTTTCCTAAAAGATCTGTAGGGGGCGTCCCTGTCCTATTGATTCTTGTTATTCTTCTTATATGTATCCATGTATTCATAACTATGTTTATACTTATACCTATTATCTTGTAAGCGATTGACAAAAATAAATAAATAAAAAATAAAATAAAATAAATCTTCAGCCAAACAAGGATAAAAACGGTTGCCGGTGCTGAGAAAGTTGGGCTAACTCGCTGTACAGTCAACGTCACCACTAAATAAGCCACAAAGACCTGAATTTCAAGTGTGTCCCATCCATTCTTTAGAAAAGAGAGGCAACGATGTTATTGCTCCTGCAAAGAGGAAGAGATCTTAGACATCAAAAGTGGATTGGGAGGACATTTAGGTTAGAGAGAAAATATTATGCGGGACATTAAAACCGAGATACTGACTCTGCCAAGGTAACCCACCGTAATTGGCTCAGAGGTAAAATCATTAGTTAGGTAGATTTTCTCTGTAGGGTTTGAACAGCCAGACCCCAGTTTTAAGAACCTCCCTAATTTATTCCCAAACAGGGGAAAACAAGAAAAATCAAGTCTGACTCAACCAACAGCATCGCGAAACCAGCCCTGGGGATCGCAAAGTCCTTCAGAGTGTTGTTGTGTTAAAGGCAGAAAAATAAAACTGATTTCTCTGAACTTTTATATAGGTTTGAAGTCCTTTCAACGAAGCGGCTGTGGCACATTTTGTTGGGGAGATTCTTTTGGCCTTTTAAAGTTTATCAAGACACAAAATGCAATAATAATAATAATAATAATAATAATAATAATAATAATAATAAGAAGAAGAAGAAGAAGAAGAAGAAGAAGAAGAAGAAGAAGAAGAAGAAGAAGAAGAAGAAGAAGAAGAAGAAGAAGAAGAAGAAGAAGAAGAAGAAGAAGAAGAAGAAGAAGAAGAAGAAGAAAAGCAGAGAGGGAAAAAAAAGAAGGGAAGGGAGAAAAAGACAGAAAAAACGTTGACTTCTGACTCTACAGGTGCTCGACTTACAACCGTTTGCTTAGCGACCGCGCGAAGGTACAACGGCATTGAAAAAGGGGGTTCCTGACCCTTTTTCACACTTATGACCGTTGCAGCATTCCTCACGGTCACGAGATCAACATTCAGACGCTTGATGACTGACCCGTATTTATGATGGTGGCAGTATCCCAAGGTCATGTGATCAATTTTTGTGATGGGGAAAGCAAGATTTCAGTCACTTATCTGAAATGGTATAGGTCCTCCTTGCTTGAGCAGGGGGCTGGACTAGAAGACCTCCAAGGAGCCTTCCAACTCCTATTCTATTCTATTCTATTCTCTGTTCTATTCCCTATTCTATTCTAATTATTTCATATCCTATTCTATTCTATTATTTCATTATTCTATTCCAGGGCTCTTCAAACTTGACAGCTTTAAGACTTATGGACTTCAACTCCCAGAATTCCTCCTCCAGTCAAGTTAGCTCAGGCCAAGTTTGAAGACCCTGGTTCTATATTCTATACTATTCTATTGTCATATTCTATTCTATTCTATTCTATTCTATTCTATTCTATTCTAACCTAATTATCTATTCTAATTATTGTAGTAATTTGTTTAACCACTGTGGCCAGAAAGATTGTCCAAATGGGGCAAAACTCACTTAACAACCATCTCAACTGTCTTTGGGCTCAACTGGGGTCGTAAGTCAAGGACTACCTGTAGTTAAAATGCGTATTTTCTTTTTCTCCCCCCCCCCCCCTTGTGACATGAGAGATCTCTGCCACAAATATATATATATATATATGTATGTTTTCGGAGGTTTTCGCGGGTATTTGTATGTGGATCTTTGGTTCTTCGGGTTTTCTCCCGCGTAGAATTGGAAATATCTAGGTGACGTTTCGATGAAGACTCATTCATCATCTTCAGGCTTGTGTCTTCGGCCTTGTGCTTCTCAGAGTAAATATATATATATATTATATATATATCGGAGGTGTATATATATATATATATATATACTTTGTATATATATATATCAGTAACGGTAAACACAGCCCACTTCAAGGGGGGAAAAGGCTGTTTAATATACCATGAATAGTCTTAAAATCCCATTACCACTCAAAGAGTTCAGGATAAGATACGTTTCTGTTCAATTTCTTCCTCTAAAGGAATTAGTGTCAGTTTTCCGTCAATATGCCGAAAATGTTTTGCACGCTTAGATGAGTTTCCAGTAATGTCTGCGGAGTGGGTTCATGCTTTCGTGACTCCTCAACACAGTGACATTTGACTTAAAAATAAATAAATTATTGGAAAGCAAGCCTTCTTTCTTTCTTTCTTTCTTTCTTTCTTTCTTTCTTTCTTTCTTTCTTTCTTTCTTTCTTTCTTTCTTTCTTTCTTTCTTTCTCTTTCCTTCCTTCCTTCTTTCCTTTCCTTCCTTCCTTTCTTTCTTTCTTTCTCCCCCCCCCCTTGTTTTTTCTTTGGCTGGGTTGACGTTACGCATTAAATTCTAAGGCCGCTGCCACGAAGTTCAACGAGGCTTTTCATGTGCCTCAAACACTTTAAATTATATTTGCAAAATGGCCTGCTTTAATTAATTAATTGTTTTAGCCCCCGAATCAAGCTGGCTTGCAGGATAACAACAACAACAACAACAATAATAATAAAGAAACCCCTGGCAGCAAAGCGTGGGAAAATGGACCCTGGCCCGCAGTAAATATTAAATAGCAAAGCTGCTACAGTAATTGCGGCATTAAATATTAAAATATCCACAGTAAAGACATCCCTGGTAACAGAGGGGAAAGGCTGAAGGTTTCTGAATCACACATTATCAATGCAGAGTTGGAAGGGACCCTGAAGGTCTTCTAGTCCAACTCCCTGCTCAGGATACAGCAGGCCGTGGTTCAAATTCACCCCTCATTTTATTTTCAGTAGAAAATTGGACTGCTCTGCTGTTTTTTTTTTGACATTTAAAAATCTTCTACCGCTGCACCATAGAGAGTATCTTAACTTACTGCACCTCTGTAGGGTTTGCCAATTGCACGGGGCAGATAAGAGAGCGCTCCAGGGGGTTAACGTCATTGCCCAGAGGATCATGAGTTGCCCTCTCCCCTCTTTGGAAGAGCTTTATAGCTCCTGCTGCCTCAAGAAAGTTCAAAACATCCTCAAAGATCCATCTCATCCTGAGCACCCTTTATTTATTTTTTTTGAACTATTACCATCTGGCAGCCGGTACAGGACAATAATAAAAACAAGGACAAATAGGCTGAATAGGTTCCCAGGATGAGATGGATCTTTGAGGATGTTTTGAACTTTCTTGAGGCAGCAGGAGCTATAAAGCTCTTCCAAAGAGGGGAGAGGGCAACTCATGATCCTCTGGGCAATGACCTTAACCCCCTGGAGCGCTCTCTTATCTGCCCCTGTGCAATTGGCAAACCAATTCTATCCCAGGGCAGTAGCTCTGTTGAATTCTACCGTATAGTGCAGTGTTGGGGGTTTTCGGTTCAATGTGTGGAGGGTTTTAAATCTGTATTATAGAATTGGAGTTGGAAGGGACCTTGGAGATCATCTAGTCCAACCCCCTGCTTGAGCAGGAGAGTCTATTAGCCTTTACCTAGGATCAAACTGAAGGATGTGTGTTTGTGTTTATTTTCATGGTCATGATGTGCACTGAAGATGGATGTTTGATTTCGTTGTACGAGGTGCAATGACAATAAAGTAAATAGCGGTTGTGTAACGTGGATATCTTAAAAAGCAAAGGAGACCTGGATCACTGTATCTGCCTTTCTGAAATATTATTTATTTCAGAAGGGGAGGGGTTTCCTTTATCATATTTGATCGAAACATGATCAGAAG
Source organism: Bungarus multicinctus (assembly GCA_023653725.1). NCBI lineage: Eukaryota > Metazoa > Chordata > Lepidosauria > Squamata > Elapidae > Bungarus > Bungarus multicinctus. Next base: position 12,808,064 of record CM042845.1, on the reverse strand, counting down.
TCCCTGTTGTCAGCTTTGGAAGCCATATTAGCACCAGAAGCTTCCACGCTGCCACATTCTTGGGAAGATGGGAGGGGGGAATTGCATGGAGCGGATGTGTTTAGACATAATAGCGTTCTTCTTTAGAGTCAAGGTGATGTTATTTCTGCACCGGGCTAAGGAGTAGTAGAAGTCTCAAAGTAGGATGGGTAGTGATTGGGGCATGTGATGGAATGATGTGTGAAGGGGGAAGGATTTGTAATATTTTACTTATTGGAGGAAACTTTCAGATTTGGGATTTCCCCGATGTGCCAGTTAACTACTCTAATAAAAATATTTGAAAATATGCCTGGTTTGGAGTGATCTGTTGGAGTCGACGTCTCTCTTCCTTCGGCATCCACCCTTCTCATTCCCTACGGAATGCTTGTAAGGGTTGAACCACACAACCCTTCCTAAAATTGAGACTGGAATACAGGCGGCCTCGACTTGCAACCACGATCGAACCCATCAATTAAGGGTGAATTGAATAAGTGTATTCACTCACTTATTAAGTGAGTTTTGGCCCACTGCCACCGTTGTTAAGCAAATTGAAGACCCTGTAGGTTCTTAAATGAGTAACACGGTTGTTAAGTGAATCTTGACTCAGAAGGTTGCAAACATGACCCCCGGGGACACAGCGACCTTCATAAATATAAGCTGGTTGCCAAGTGCCCGAATTTTGATCCCGTGACCACGGAGGATGCTGCCCCCCCAAAAAAAAGGTTAAATGTGAAAAACATTTTGCGTGTCCCTTTTTTCCAGTACCGTTGCAACTTTGGTTACTGAGCCAGTTGTCGTAAGTCGAGGACTGCTTGAAAAAGCTCCCGTCCACCTGTCCACGTAGCTACCAAGAGCTGAGTTCCGTTGAGTGTTATTGATCTGGTTGTGAAATTCATATGCCATCCGAGAGGTTCATCCATAAAATGAACACAAGCAAACCTTCAAGCGCGAAGGTTAACCTTAAATTGGAGCTTTGGCTGCTTCCAACCTCTTTGTGTGTGCAATTTATTTTTTTTTTTTTTAAAAGTTGTTACTGGCCCCGAGTGTGCTAAACGCTCGTGTTTCAACCCAGTGCCAGGTCTCTTTCCATGGTGATCATATTTCTGTAGCACCAGCATTTAACTTGCACATCCTGAACTCTTCCTAGCTGTGGTTTGACAAGGAACTGAATAAATCTTGATTATGCTCTTAGACAGCACAAGGACAAACAAAGGCAGAGGATAAGCAGAAAATATAGAACGCTGTCTCCCCTTTTGGCAGCCTCCTTTGATGACTATATGAGTACATTTAAAACAGAATGGCAGAGTGGGAAGGGACCTTGAAGGTCTTCTAGTCCAACCCCCTGCTCAGGCAAAATACCCTATACCCATTCCAGACAAAGTCACTTGTCCAGTCACTTCTTTAAAAAAAAAAAACTTCCAGTGTTGGAGCATTTACAACTTCTGGAGCCAAGTTGTCCCACTGATTCATTGTTCTCACTATCAGGAAATTTCTCCTTAATTCTAGGTTGCTTCTCTCCTTGATTAGTTGCCATCCATTGCTTGTTGTCCTGCCCTCAGATATTTTGCAAAATAGATTTGACCTCCCCTCTTCTTTGGGGCAGCCCCTGAGATATTGGAACACTGCTATCACGTCACCCCTTACAGAAATCAGAGAAATTTCTAGGACCCATGAAATCCTGCTCAGAATTCCTTTTTTCCTCCAACAGAATCTCAGAATGAATGAATGATTGTAGACAAAATACCAGAAGCCCTTGATCGCTGAAGACAACTGATAAAAACTCAGCTTTGACTTTCACCAAAACTTTGTGCATCGTGCCCAAGTCCCATGTAACAAACCATAGGAAAATATACCTTCGTTTGGGCCAATGATCACTTTCAGAAGTGTAAGCTGAGAAATCTAAGGAAGGATAAATGAGAAATCAGGAGCAGGTAGAGATTTTGGGGAAAAGAAATAATAAGCCATTAAAAAAAAAATAAACCTAAGAACTTTAGATAAGGTTCTTATCTAACTCATTTGCAGGAAGAATGCTGGTCTAGGATATTTGTTGAGGTGTCTTTTTACTATTATATACTTTTATTGGTTTTATCAATGTATAAAATAACATGATTCGATGACAACAGGAATCCTGCAATCCCATTAAGAAAAGCCAGGTCTGCTTTTGACACAAGGCAACAAATACAGATTTTACACCTTCTTGAAACCTAGCAAGAAAGTGGAGACAGGAAGAGAGAAAATGGGAGAATATCCGGAGCTCCAATTAGCGCCAATTAAAAAAAAAAATCAATCCCATTAAAACGAGCTGGGGAGGAGAGGGGAATAACTTGCTCAAGGGCTGAAATTTTCAAACGGATGAGAATTCCCGCTTGATTTAAAGATAAGAGGATTGAAAAGGGGGCTGGAAGGACCCTCATCAGTCATGACCCTTTCAGACAGATCAGATGGGGAAATCTGCTGACCGGGGGAATCCAGGCTCCGTATGAGCCATTTGGCACTGGCACAAAGAAGAGTTAATTCTGCAGACTGCAACTTGGCAAAAAGAGGGAGAGAGAAAGAGAGAAAGAGAAAGAGAGAGAGAAAGAGAGAGAGAGAGAGGAGAGAAAGAGAGAGAGAGAAAGAGAGAAAAAGAGAGAGAGGAGAGAGAGAGAGGGAGAGAGAGAGAGAGGGAGAAGAAAGAAACACCCATTAAGTCTTGCCCTAACATGGCATGCCACACCACATCCGTGTCGGAATGCAGCACCCATAATCCCCGAAGCGTCTGACAAAAATGGCAAGAAGAGCTGGTTTGGTCTGGTGGTTAAGGCACCAAGCTAGAAAGTGGGAGTGGGCCAATCACCAGGAGACTGGGAGTTGTAGTCCTGCCCTTGGCATGAAACCTGGCTGGGTGAAGTGTAATTAACAGCCGTTGGCGTGCAATCCGATTAGGGTTGACAAAAATGGCGCCAGCCTCTGAAACGAGAGATGGCTAATTGGAAGACTCGGTTCCGACAAGGGACAAACAGCAGCGTGGTTGATGCCTCCCGAGAGGGAAATTAGAAGAAGCGACAAGGAAAGGATGGTTTTTGTCAAGGCGTTCATCAATCAAAATGTTCTTCGCAGTGTTTGTTCAGTTGGCTTCCATTCAAGTGGTCCAGAATTGGCAGCCGGAACGTACCTGGGAACGTTCCTATCCTCTTATTTATTTATTTAAAAAAAAAAAATAGCAGGGTGAATAATGAACCTTGAAACCCTCGTGTTCCTGCGGGGAATATCAAGGAAGGACGACAGAGCTATCGAGGATGGGGGAAAGAGAAAAAAAAATGTGCTTATTACCCAGCGAGGGAGAGGGAGAGAGAGAGAGAAAACGGGCAGGGAAGGAATCAAATTGAGGGAAATGAATCCACCCGGATCAAGTGCGATTTGGGAAAAAGGGAAAAGCAGGCGGCCTCGGGGAACCGGCTTATAGCGGCTCTCTAAAATGTTAATATTGTTTCCCAATATCCTGCCGAAAGGAAGAAATCCGAGCGCAATCCTGCAATAGATATATATATATATATATATATATATATATATTCTCCTATATATATATCTCAGTTGGTTCTCATGGAGACTTTGACGGAAATAGCAATCTCGTTTTCCAGAGTCTCCAACTTGCATGCCGAGAGATTAAGATCAATGCTAAACCGAGATTCAAGAGCCAAGAAAGGAGGAGGAGTGATTTTACAGAGTCAGCGTGGTCCTCGGCTTACGGACACAAATTGAGCCCCAAAATCGATGTGGCTGAGTTTGTCAAGTGAGCTTTGCCACACACACCCCTCGTTTGACGACTTTTCTGGCCAAGGTTGTTGGCTTTGCTTGTCAGAAGGTTGCAAAAGATCATCATGTGACTCTGGGACGCTGCAACCAGTCGTAAACGCGAGTCAGTTGTCAAGCAGCTGAACGGACAGTAAATTACGCAACCCGGGAGGGGTCCCGCAATGGTTGTAAGTGTGAAAAATGGTCACAGAATCACTTTTTTCAATGCTGATGTAACGTCGAGTGGTCAGTAACCAAAGTGCCGTAAGTCAAGGACGACTTGTATTGGCCCCAGCAGTCAAGGTCCTCATTTATTCACCTCCCCTTACAGCATGGGCCTACAAATAGTTGCAAACCAACTTAACTTTCCATTAAATGACTTTAAGGGGTTAAATCTATAGGGATGGCATCGTAGCTCGAATGCGTCTTTCTGCCGAAGCCGCATCAGCCATCTGTTAATCGATAACGGCAGCAGAAAATTTATATTTTTTTTGATATATATATATATTTTTCCAGAAGCTTTTTTTTTTTTTTAACAAATTGTAACCAAAACGTTAGCAGGCTGTAACCTTTAAAAGTCGGGAAAATCTCCCAAGAATGCAAAACAGTCGTAGCAGCTTAAAAGGTTCAGAACTGCTTCTATCGATTGCACCGTCGTCGTTTTCTGAGAAACTTGACAATTTATCGGAGTTGTGTGCTTCACAGTGGGGTGTGTGGGTGTGGGTTGTGTGTGTTTTTCCTGGAGAGTAATGTCAGAAGAAGAGTCTGTTGCAAACAGATGTTGACTGCTGAGTTTGTTCAGTGAGAATGTTGTTCTTAAGGTAGGCATTAAGGCTGTGTGAAGTTTTCCAATCCATTTCTGAAAAACGGCTGCAGAGGGAGAGGAAAAAAAACCCACGACAATCCTGAGAGAAGGATGTTGCGGCTTTAATGAGTCAACAAGATGTCAAGAGTATATTCATGAACTGGAATAGGGCTTGGTAACAAGGTCAGCCAATGAATAGGCATAGCAACTAAGTCAGTCAATGAGGACTGTTTGGAAACTGAAACTGAAAGTAGCCTAGGCGTGGCTCTATGTTAAGCTCTGCAACTCTGCAGCTATGTTGAGCTCTGAGTCTGTCTATTGAAGATGAAACTAACTGGCTTGCTTGTTGAAGACTGGAGCTCTGCTCTGAACTTGCAACATGTTTCTGTTTGCATTTGAGAAATCTACAACTGGTTTGTAAAATCTACTTATTATGTTTATAAAGATGTTAAATGAAGCATCGGCCATCTGTGTCTTTCTTTTTTTCTGGCGCTGAATTATCGCTGCAAAACTTTCATTACAAGAGATGCAACACTGGGGTTCCTAGGAAACTTCGAAGAATGAAAGGAGAATATTTGAAGCTCAGGGTTGAAAGGTGGGGTCTTCGGTGCTCTCCTTGCAAGACATTTCATGACCCAACTAGGTAACGTCATCAGGGCTAGGTATGGAGAGGGCTGGTAAGGAGGATAAAGAGTGCTTACTAGTCCAGATGAGGTTACCTGGTTCTAGTCTCGCTTTAGGGATTAAAAGTCCGCTGGGTGACTTTGGACCGATCATCAGGAGACGGTGAATTCTAGTCCAACTTCAGGCATGAAAGTCAGCTGGGTAACTCTGAGCCAATCACCAGGAGACAGTGAATTCTAGTCCTGTCTTAGGCATGAAAGCTGGGTGGGTGATTTTGACCCAATCACCAGGAGACGGTGAATTTTAGTCCCACTTTAGGCATGAAAGCTGGCTGGGTGACTTTGAGCCAATCACCAGGGGATGGTGAGTTCTAGTCCCGCTTTAGGCATGAAAGTCGACTGGATGATTGAGTCAGTCACCAGGAGACAGTGAGTTCTAGTCCCACTTTAGGCATGAAGGTTGGCTGGGTGACTTTGGACTGATCACCAGGAGACGGTGAATTGTAGTTCGACTTTAGGCATGAAAGCCAGCTGGGTAACCCTGAGCCAATCACCAGGAGACAATGAGTTCTAGTCCTGTCTTAGGCATGAAAGTTGGCTGGGTGACTTTGAGCCAATCACCAGGGAACGGTGAGTTCTAGTTCTGCCTTAGGCAGGAAAGCCATCTGGGTGATTTGGGGCCAGTCACTCTTCTACCTTACAGGGTTGTTGCTGGCAAAATAGGAGGCAGAAGAAGCATTAGGTAGGTTCCCTGCCTTGAGTTATTGATAAAAATACTAAAGGTGGGTCACAAATAAATAGATGAACAAATATGATAGTAAAAAAAAAAAAACCCATCAATCTAGTTGGTCCTTCCATCTCTATAGCTTCAGCCATATTCTCCTCCAGCACCTCTTGGTCCCCTGACCCATCTGAGACTTGACAGAGAGATTTACAAAATGCCTCCTGCACTAAAGCCCAGCCTCGCCGCTCCAAAGATGCTATTAGTCCATTTGCAATTCTATTAAGACAAAAGGACTCCGCTTTCCAGATGAATGATTTTGTTCCTGGGAAATTGCTGATGCAGCTGGAGCTGCCAGCCAGACAATTTCGTAAGTCATAATTCAGAGACATATTTGCCCATCCAAAATAAATAAAAGCTTCCGTAGTAATGCTGGCTGAACAAGAGCTTGAAGAGGGTCGGAATGGTAAACTGTCCACCAACTCGTATAGTAGCCCTTGACCTACAGCGATCCACTTAGCCATTGTTTGAAGTTGTAACAGCGCCGAAAAAAGTGGCTTATGACCAGTTCTCGCACTTACGACCGTCAGAGGATCTGCACGGCACACGATGAAAATCCAGGCATGGCAACCAGCATGTGTTTACAATGGTTGCCATGTCCGGGGGGGTCATGTGATCATCGTTGGCAACCTACCCAGACAACGTCTGACGAGCAAAGTCAATTGGGAGAAGTTGGATTCGCTTCACAACGTGATTCACATAACCACTGCAGTGATTTGCATTACAACTGGGGCAAAACAGGTCATAACGTTGAGGCTCCCTTAAAACTGGCTTGCTCACCGACGGAAATTCTGGTGCCAATGGTGGCCGAGAACTACTTATCACATCCCTGTGGAGTCTGGTAAATTCTCAGCGTAATTTTGAAAGGTGAGATTATAAAAGCCCAGCCTAGCACAATACCAATGAAGAAGAAAAAAAAAAATAATAATAACAGCTCTCAGAAGAAACCAGCATGGCTGCATAAAGAACTCTCTGACAAATTGAAAGACAGAAGGACAAGTAGAAAAAGTGGAAAGAGGGGCACATAAACTAAGGCAAAATATCAGCAAATAGCCCGAACCTGCAAAGATGAAGTGAGGAAAGCTAAAGCTCACAATGAACCGTGGTGTAGGGTTTCCCGCCTAAGCAAGAGGTTGGACTAGAAGACCTATAAGGTCCCTTCCAAGTCTGTTATCCTATTCTAATTATCCCAAAGATTGCCTTGGAACTGCAGAGTTATTCTGGTATGATTCCCTAACCCATTCTCACAAATTCACGTCCTGTAGAGGACCGGCAGAGCCCATGGGAGGAGTCAAAAGAGGAATCAGTCTAGAATCCCTACATAGCCACAAGCAAAGCAGCCCCTCTTGAATTGTCTTAACCCTTATCCAGCACCCAAACAGTTGACTGCCTAGGTTCACTACCTAGGCAGGAGAAAGAAATCAATTTAACTGGAATTTAATGTGTCACCTTGGACTTTTGTGCCTGGCACGTACCTATTACCATTAGTTGCTGCCACTAGTTGTACCAGCAATGCAACTTGAACGCTTAACAGGTGATCAGTTACGTCTCTAACAACTCAAATCTCTCCAAAATGTGCTGAATTCGGAGTACGTTGCAAAACTGGGTGGGAAGCTAGGCAGAGCTTTCCCGAATCCAGAGATTGGTTCCACCAAACCATTATTCTAACTCACCCTATTTAAGATTGCAGTTAGAATTCAGCGTGAAAACATTGCTTGGCTGATACCCAAGCTGTTGGTTACTTAATGCATTCCCTGCAGAAAATTATGTAGCAATGACTTGAAAGAAGGCTGGGGATGAGGTGGCCTTTATTGAAAAAGTAATCTGCGCTCCTTTGGAATGTCAACGATTATTGCCAAGTATCCAAAATCCCTTTCTTTTCTTTTTCTTTCTTTCTTTTTTTACAAAAAGAGCAAAGTGCATAAGCTTGCAATCTCTCTGAGATCTCCTATTGTGGTTAGCCGGCAGCAGGTATGGACGGCTGAGAGAGCGAGGACTCAGATGAGGGGCTAGGATCATTAGGGAGTGGACTGCTGCCTTCAGAGATTGTGGGGGCTGGTAGTAGCGATGAGGAGGTTCCCGAGGAGCCTGTGCCAAGTGCATGTGCGTGCAGGGCTGCTCGCAGGAAAGAGCAGCTGCAACAGCACGGGCGACTCAGGAGTAAGGCTGCAAGGTAATGGCCCCTCCTTCAAGAAGATAAAAGCCAGCTGTGAAGTGAACGTACTTTGCAGGAAGCAAAGACATTTTGAAACTCAGCCTCGTGGACATTGCAGTATCTTAGTTGGTACTTGAAAACTCTTGTGTTGTGAAATATTTCTTATCTGTTATTCTTGGCAGCCTTGCACAGTTTTCGCGAGGCTCGTGCTGATCAAAGTTAATTAGTTTGCAGCAGCCTTTTAACCAGGGAATTCATAAGAATTATTAAAAGGTTTCTGTTCCCTTTGGTTCATGTTTATTTTATTGGAAAAGGGTTTGGGTCAGAACATCTCCAGAACTTAAGCAAGATTTAATTGCAGCTACCTTAAATCACTTCCAATTCCTAGCAATTGGCCATGTAGCATTCTTAACATTTGGACAGTCATAAGTCCTTTTTTTCCGATGCCATTGTAACTTCGAACAGACACTAAATGAAACGGCTGTAAACCATTCATTTAAATCACCCCAGCATCAGGTAGCCAACATAAGCTGATTATATAGACTGACAAGAGGCAGGGGATATGTCCCCCAACTTGTATCATTCTTCAAAAATCAATTCTGGTGGGGTGTTTTTTTTGCACTTGCTAATTTAATGTCCCGAAAATTCAGTCTGCAAGGGACGGCATGATAAGCTGCACGAGCAGGATATCAAAAACATCTCCTTTCATACCGCACGTTATTGGAAAATGATCTCTTCCTTATTAATGCAATTCCCCTTTTGTATAAAAAGGGGATCTCTGTCTCAAAAAAAGCACACAGTATTTTAATCTTTAATTATATTAACTCTTCCAGGGAGAAGCGGAGACCTAGGGCCTGTGGATTATTCCTTTATTGCATATTATCTCGGCGGTGCTTAATGAATATTGTTAACTTAATGCGGCGTTTGCCAGTAAGGGTCTGTGAGTGCGAGAGAAAGAGAGGGAGAGGAAGAGGGGAAAGGCAAAATCAGTATTGTAGTAAAGACATTTAGAAGAGTCAAAGTTATTACGCAAAGTTTAGCTTTCTCCGATCTCTCCGGAATAGAAATCTTTACTTTGGCAGATATTATTTGCTATTTGTTTTTTTGCTACAGCAAGTCACTCTTTGCACCCATGGTTAGAATTGTACAAAATTCCTACAAAGTTGTACAGATAGAGGAAGACAACGAAGGTTGGATACAGGACCAATTCTGTCTATAAATTAAGATCTAGCCATCCATCTATTAATCCCTTTTATCTATTTGTAAAATCTATCTTATCATCTCTGTCTATCTGTGTCTGTGTCCGTCCATCCATCCATCTGTAGTACATGTCTATCTATGCATCTATCTATCTATCCATCCATCCATTCTCCATTCATCTCTTTTCCTCCGATCTATCATTCTATCGCTCTCATATCTATCATTATCTATCTATCCATCCATCCTCCATTCATCTTTAATCTATCATTCTATCTATCACTCTCATATCTATCTCACTCTATCAGTATCTATCCATCCATCCTCCATCCATCTCTTTTCCTCTAATCTATCATTCTATCACTCTATCATATCGATCTCACTCTATCATTATTTATCTATCTATCTACAGTATCTATCTATATTTATTTCTTCTATCCTATCATCCATCTATCACTCTATCCATCCTATCTATCTATCTATCTATCTATCTATCTATCTATCTATCTATCTATCTACCTACCTACCTACCTACCTACCTTCCATCTGTCTATCTATCCATCCACCCAGAAGAAATTCTCCAGTTTTGTACCGACCAGGCTCAGCTGTGCTTTGAAAAAAAAAAAAAAAAAACCAAGGAAAAAGAATGCTAACCAGTATAAATTAATCTACTTCAGGTTGATATGACCATGAAAAAGCTCAGAGAAATTCTTTATTACGGCCAATGACACATTACAGACATAAAACGAGCATTAGTTGTGAAATTAATTAAGCGTGTCAATCTAACGGCTGCGCGTCTTGCATTTTACATGACTAAATTTGGCTCCACTCAAAGAGAGAGAGAGAGAGAGAGAGAGTTATTGGAACCCAAGACTGATGGTTGCATATAAAACTGATCAGAATGACTAGGAAGTTTGATTAAGTGGGAGGCGACCAGCTCAAGGTGGAAAGAGACATAAAACAGAGCGTGGAACAGGATGGATCTATTCTCCACCGAATTTGGTTTTTCTAAACGCTTTTACAATCTGGAGGAGACCCTGTTTCAGGTCCCACTTTGAGGAGTTTTTCGTGGGGGGGGGGGGAGGAGAAAAAGAGAGAAGAAAAGAGCAAAGGAAGGAGGGAAAATAACCCTCAGCCTATTTCAAGGAATGACACTGAAAGAGAGCTGATGATGTTGAGGTTCGATCAGGGCTGATTCCAGGGGAAAACCTCCATTTTGCCTTTCATAAATAAAAGCCTTTACTGGCTATATAAATTGATTAAATAAGCACATTACAAGCGGTGGTGGCGCAGTGGTTAGAGGGCAGTACTGGCTCAAGGTTGACTCAGCCTTCCCTCCTTCTGAAGTGGGTCAAATGAGAATCTAGATTGTTGGGGGCAGGAGGCTGACTCTGTAAACCATTTAGAGAGGGCTGGAAACCACTGGGAAGCAGCATATAAGTCTAAGTACTAGTGCTATAAACATATTTTAAGTCCGGAATTGAGGTATCTATCTGTCCGTCCATCCATCCATCCATCCATCCATCCATCCATCCATCCATCCATCCATCCATCATCTCTCTCTCTCACACCTAATCTAGCAATCCATCTATCAATCCAACCATACCTACCTACCTACCTACCTACCTACCTATCTTCTCTATCTATCTATCTATCTATCTATCTATCTATCTATCTATCTATCTATCTATCTATCTATCTATCTACCTACCTACCTACCTACCTACCTACCTTATCTATCTATCTATCTATCTATCTATCTACCTACCTACCTACCTACCTACCTATCTATCTACCTACCTATCTATCTATCATCTCTCTCATACCCTACATCAAATCTATCGATCTACCTACCTGCAAACCCATCCATCTATCCACCCATCCATTTATGACACCTCTCATTCATAGCACTTCTCTCTTTTTCCGTCCATCCATCCAACTCATCTGTCTATGTTTCTATCTATCTATCTATCCACCCATCCATCCCACATCCATCCATCCATTTATGTCATCTCTCTCATTCATGGCATCTCTCTCTCTCTCTCATTTTTATTTATTGTTTTAATGATTTCTATCATGTTTTCATTATAGTTGCCTCGGTGAGATGCTCATCATAGCAGTTTGATCTTTTTTTTACTTTTCATTTAAAAAGGGGCTAACCAAAGATTTGGAAAATCTGCTTGTCTGGATCACATTGTTCTAGCATCAAATGAGGGCAGCACTTGTCCAACTCCCCCCTTTCTCTTCAAACTACGATTAAACCTGGTTATATGGACTGTCAAATTTCAAGATCTGATCATGGATGCTCCACAGCACTCCCAAAATCTCCGAAGAGAGGGCTAGAAACCCAAAAGCAATTCCACAAAAAAAATTTCCCCTCTTATTCCCTCTTCTCCTGGTCTCTCATTTCAACCCGCCCCTCCCCAGGAAGTGCCATTTTTTAAATCATGTCCCGATTGGAGGATTCTGAGCCAGACACAAAACTTATTTCCTCACCCGGTAGGGAAATCCGGGGGAGGGGGAACGAGCAGCTCCTCTTGGAGTTTTAAGCAATTATTTAATTTCAACCCCTCGTTCCATTTTTCTTGTCAGGCTGATGGAGAATCATGAGCAAATCGGAGAGAAACTTGCTAACAAAGCACGGAGCCAGTTTTGTTGGGTGGGGAGGACGGCTGGGAAAAAAAAATCACATATATATGCATGCGTGTACACACACACACACGCACAGAACAATCCATCAGTCTGCAAATGATGGCAGCTAGGTGGGAAACTGAAAAGAAACGTACACTGTGTCCTTGCATGCCCTCATTCCTCTCTGCCCATCTCAAACTACTTCCATAGAGTGGCTTCATACTTCACAAAGATGCAGCCAGGACCCTCCATTAACAGGGTAGTAGCCCCCCAACAGCTTGACCCAATTCCCATGCTGCACCAAGCTGAGATGCTGAGCTTGTCGATCAGAAATGTCGGCAGTTCGAATCCTCAGCGCCGCGTCACGGAGTGAACTCCCGTTAACTCGTCCCCAGCTTTGCCAACCCAACAGTTCGAAAGCAGGTAAAAAATGCATGGTAGATAAACAGGGACCACCTTTGGTGGGAAAAGGTACGGGACCGCCTGCTGCCACCATCGGCCTCCCGCCGGCCAGTGCGCTCTCACAGGGTTGGCCTCCTTGGGGTGCCGCCAGCTGGACGATGCCGGTTGGCGGCCCCGAGGGTGCGGGCCTTCTCTGTGGGAGCATCCTCCCTTTGGAATGAGTTGCCCCCGGATAGATGCGGACTATCCCAAACCTGCGAACCTTCCGGCGCGCATTGAAGACCTATCTTTTCCAAGAAGCCGGTCTGGCCTAGTTTTTATTGGAAGGTTTTAATTGTGTAATCTTTTACCCTGCTTTTAGTAATTGATTATAGTTTTAAACTCAGCCACATATTTAATTCATTTTTAATCTATTTTTAAATTTTATGTTTGTCATTGTATTTAGTCGGGCTGTACACCGCCCCGAGTCCCACTTTGGGAGAGGGGGCGATATATAAATTAAATTAAATAAATAAAATAAATAAATAAGGGAACAGCATTCCATGTATGTGCCTTGGGGGGCTTAATCAGGCTGGCCACGTAACCACAGAGACATCTTCAGGCGCTGGGTTTTTGGCTTTGCAATGGACATGAGCAGCGCCCCCTAGAGCCGAAAACAACTAGCATGGTTGTGCAAGGAGGGGAACCTTTACCTTTTAGCTTGATCTAATGATGAAGGCAACAGGCTAGAAACTAGGTAAATTGTGATTTCTAACCCAACTTTAAGCATGAAGGCCGGCTGGGTGACTTTGCAGCGATCACCAGGGGGCTGTGAGTTCTAGTCCTGCCTTAGGCCCGAAAGAAACCAGCACTTCTGACCCACAAAAACCAGGATTCCTTTTGCAAACCAGGTTTCATTCAAATGCCTTTCACACATGCACACGGTGGACACTTACTGAGGTGGTAACACCAAGGTGGTGGGCTGAGCTTTTGGCCTGCGCTTGACGGAGACCCCCATCTGGTTTGCTGACCTCTTCAAAGACTGCTGATTCAGAAGACCAGAGGCCAGGCCAGTGTGATACTGTAGCTAGAAATAAGAATAAAAATGACAAATGCTGATGAGGTCAAGCGACAAAATACTACGAAAGAATCAGGATAGTTTCATCTTATATTCAGTAATAGTAACAACACTTTTTATTGGGAAGATTGTACTATAACAGTAGGATAGCTTGTTTGGTCTACTGGTTAAGGCACCAGGCTAGAAAGTGGGAGACCGTGAGTTCTAGTTCCACTTTAGGTATAAAAGCTGATTGAGTGACTTTGGGCCAATTACCAGGAGACGGGGAGTTCTAGTTCTACATTAGGCATAAAAGATTGTTGAGTGACTTTGAGCTAATCACCAGGAGACTGGGAGTTCTAGTTCCACTTTAGGCATAAAAGATTGTTGAGTGACTTTGAGCCAATCACCAGGAGACGGTGAGTTCTAGTCCCATCTTAGGCATGAAAACCAGCAGGATATTGGGAGTTCTAGTCCTACTTTAAACATAAAAGCTGGGTGGGTGACTTTGAGCCAGTCACCACCTCTCAGCACTGATCACCCACCACACAGGGTTGTTTTGGGAAAAACAGAAGGAGGAAGAAGGATTAGGTTTGTTTGCCAACTTGAGTTACTTGTAAAAATAATAAAGCAGGATACAAAAAAAAAAAGGAAAAAATAAATACTGACAACAGAAGAGCGGTTTAATAAAAGCGATGGAACCAGTTGAGAAGGCAAAATGAACAACTCCTCTCATTAGATTAAAAAAAAAACATTTGCACAATGTAACTCTCAACGGAAGCCTTTGTTGGACTTTTGGTAAAAATGGGGGCGGGGGACCCATACCAAATTATGACATGCGGATTTGAAGATTGGTAAAAAATGACTGACAGTTTGAAAAATGGACACCATAGTAGAATTCTAAAGTAAGCACTGAACTTAAGCTTCATTGATATCTTTCATAAAAGAAGTTGGAAGGGCTTTTTGGAGGGCTTATCTGTTTTTTGTTTCTTACACTCCTATGCTCTTTTTCTTTATTCTTTCTCTCTCTCCACTCCTCTTTCTGCTTATGTTCCTTTCTTTGTATTTTTTACGTTCTATTAAAAAAAAAAAAAAAAGCCTTAACAAGTTAGATTAAAAAGAATGAGGGATGTTCAAACACCAAGAACCCCCAAAGGGCTTCCTTTTATTTCATTCCATTGCTTCCTTAAGCCAGGATGGGGAGGATTTTGGCCCAGAAACTGAGCCTCGCTTCCCAAAAAAGTGCAAGCATTTCCCCTATAAAGCACGGGCTTTGGAAGAAACAGACCACAATTGGCCATATGGTATTTTGTGGTCTCTCTGGCCAAACGTCCTACGCTTTGTCTGGGAAATTGAAGGACTTTCGCAAACAGCGTAATCGGGCCTCCGACATCAGCAAATGACTGAGAAGATGACAACCAACCAACAACGTGGCCAAATGTTCTCCGGAGAGAGGTTTATTGAGGGAAGGCTGGCAGTTTTATTTTTGGGAAGGCAGGAATTTTCATCTGGCGACGAGGAAACTGCGCAGGGTCTGATTTACAGAAAATATTTGCAAGCAGAGGCCACGATGGATGGATGGATGGATGGACGGTCAGAAAGAGTGGATGGGTGGGTGGGTGAAAGGATGGATGGATGGAGATTTTAGAAATAGGGTGGGTGGGTGGATGGATGGAGATAGATAGATAGATAGATAGATAGGGAGGGAGGGAGGGAGAGGGAGAGATAGGGTGGGTGGGTGGATAGGTAGGTAGGTAGGGTGGGTAGGTGGATGGGTGGATGGCTAGATAAATAGGATGGATGGAGATGGATCCATCCATCCACCCTATATCTTATCTATCCATCCATCCATCCACCTACCCACCCTACCTACCTACCTACCTATCCATCCACCCATCCTATCTCTCTCTTCCCCCTCCCTCCCTCTCTCCCCCCTCTCTCTATCTCTATACCTACCCACCCTACCGACCTATCCATCCATCCATCCATCCATCCATCCATCCACACTATCTCCATCCATCCATCCACACTATCTCTATACCTACCCACCCCTATCCATCCATCCATCTATCTCTATACCTACCCACCCTACCTACCTACCTACCTACCTTTCCATCCATCTATCCATCCACACTATCTCCCTCCCTCCCTCCCTCTCTCCATCCATCCATCCATCCATCCATCCATCCATCCATCCATCCATCTATCTATCTAATAAAATAATTCAACACCTGCAGAGACAGTGGTACAGAGGGTTACCGATACTTACAACCAGTCGTATAAGCGACTGTTCTAAGTTTATTTTCTTTATGTCTGTATTTATATTTTCTATTTCTGAACCGCCCATTTACCTCCACAACTCTGTCAAACAGCACTGAAAAAAAGTGGTTTGCAATTGGTCCTCATGCTTAAAAACACCATTCCTCCGAGTCTGCTTTTTCAGAAGAACGGCCATAAACTAAGGGACGAACTAATTTGTGGAAATGCATGTTCTTTTGGCTCATCTCGATTTTTAGTCGGTAATTTAAAGGCCTTGGAGGGAGTTACCAACTTTGTTCTCTCTGCATTCCTCGTTTTTGTTTTTTTTGGGGGGGTGGGGTGGGGGCAAATATTTAAGTACACAGGAACGTCCAAAAGACGTCTTCCTTCCCACATTTGGAGAAAATTGAGCCAATTACAATCCTGAGGGTCAGCACGTACCCCACTGAAAGCGCCTCATCGTTTCAAAGGACTTGGAACGGGCTTGTCGGACCAATCCAAAAATGATAAATTAACTCGTCCCGGTTTCTTAACTGTACGCGCCACATAATCGGAGGCTCAATTAAGATAATGTGCGGATTACACATTTACAATTACAATTTGCAGCTGGAGAGCTGAGGAAGGAAAATAACTGGACCATTAAAGTAATGGATCGTGATTAGTCATAGGCATACAGTGGCTCAGGGAAGATGGTTTAAGAGGGAACGCCGGAATAGCAGAGGATGTAAGGAAGCCTGTTAGTACGTATAGATGTTGACTGGAAATACTACAGGAAAACCCAGTGTTGTTAATCTGTAGTCCTTGGTGCTCTCTGAGCTTGGTTGTTTGCAGACGTTTCATGACCCAACTAGGGAACATCATCAGAGCTAGTGAATGTGACTTGCTCCTTGTTTATATACAGTAGTTCTGAGATTTCTTGTTTTCTTGCAGACGTTTTAGTACCCAACTAGGGAACATCATCAATATTACATTAGAAAGGTGTGGGTGGAATAGAGGAGGACGACTGTGAGATCCTTGGTACTCTCTCAGCTTGGTTGTTTTCTTGAAGACGTTTCATCACCCAACTAGGGAACATCATCAGTGCTAGTGAGGGTGGCTCTCTCCCAGTTTATGGACAGTAGCTCTGAGCTTGATTGTTTTCTTGCAGACGTTTCATTACCCAACTACGTGACATCATCAGGGCCAGTGAGTGTGGATTCTTGCGTACGACTACACCAGATACAGACACATCTCAAGAAGACGCTTAGTTCCATGGTAATGTTTGTGTAAATGCTGTCCACCTTTCAGATCGAGAAGCAAAATCAAAGGAATGATCAAAAATCACGCCGGCAAGTCCAATTAATCGCGTCCCACTCACACCCAGCAAATGGGTCTCGTCCCACCCAACACCTGCAGAATAAAAATAGAAACAAAACCTCCAAGCCATCTATTTTTTTTTTCTTTTTTGAGACCCATGTTAGAAAAAAAAAAAAGAAAAAGAAATGGGATGAAGGGACGAGAGCAAAATCGTGCTTTGTAACAACGTTCTCGTTTCGGCAGACGATATATCACGCTGTCCAGGGGGCTGTCCGTAGACTTATTGTGTACTTAGTTCTTCTTTGCCGGAGAAGGGAAAGGTGGAGCGGAATCATTTCACCCCAAAACCCTTGCCTGGAGGCTGAAAAAATTTGGTGCAAATCTGTTTTTCTCACATGAGATGCCTGGAATGGGAAATCAATGAACGCAGGGGGAACGGTAGGAGTTTAAAAGACAAATGCTTCAAGATGTCAAACGCTCCTGGTTTTTTTCCATCTTCATAGCTAGAATTTGCAACACGAACCAACGTTATGGCTATTGTTTCCCACCCCCCAAGGAACAACGTCCTCCTCCCTTTTCCTTGCCTTCCTTCTCTCATCCTTCTCTTTTATTTTCCTTACTCTCCTCCTCCTCCTCCTCTCTACAAGCACCGCTTCCTTCTAGCACTGATGGTGTTACCTAGTTGGGTCATGCAAGAAAAGCCACCCAGCTCAATGCTTCTGTATATAAACAGAGAGAAAGTCCCGCTCCCTTCTAACACGGATGAGGTTACCTAGTTGGGTCATGAAAGGTCTGCAAGAATCACCCAGCTTAGAGAGCACCAAGGACCCCTCACTTCAACCCTGAGTTACAAATATTCTCCTTTACCAGAACCAATTCAAACCAACAGCAACGACTGAAGGAATCCAGGGATTCTGTGCAGACTATTCTCGCAAATCAAGAACTGGCACCTTAAGGCCACTCTCCCCTCCCGTGCCGTGTCAATTCTTTGCCGGGGCCCGTCGCCTCCGAAACAGATCAGAGAGACCTGGAGCAAAGCAATTCATGGCTTGCCTTTCGCCATCTTCTTCCAATAAAAGCAGCAACTCGCCATTTACCTGATCCCTTTACTCCGTCCTGTCACTCTGAATCAACCACAGCCAATCAGATCCCCCCCAAGGAATCTTATTATAGCAAATTTCTGGGCGGGAGGGAAGAGAGAGAGAGATGGCCCCGGGAATCTCTGAACACCTGCTAGGTAATTCTCTATTGCTGCTGCCATTGTGGACTTCTTCAGAACAGATTGAACCTGAGTGTCTACGGTAGACCACGTAATTTATTAGTTTAAAGGGCTGGATTGGCAGATGGTTTAACCCGCTTAACCGTTGTCGGTCTGTTCCCCCTCCCCCCCCCAAACCGTAAGGAAAGGAACAACTGTGTTCTTAATGGGTGGCAAGGTAAAATCCACGCCCGCTTGGACCAGAGGAAGCAAATTAGCAAGGAAAAAAAGCAGCCAAGACAGCTTGTGAAGGCGTCGGTGGGTTTTGCTTGGGAGCCGCTGCAACCAGCCGCCCCCAAAACAAGAAAACCACCGCTGTTTCTTAGGATCTTGCCTCTTAAGTTTCTAAGCCTTATGAGGCAGTCCAGATTGGATGTCTGACTAGAAGCACCAGGACTAACTTTGTTGTAAGGTGGCATTAAGAGACTCTTGCAAGCCTGGAATTACTTCTCTCCCCCTCCCCCCCTCTCGTCTTTACAGCCCAAGAAACTAGGGAGGGTCTCTTCTGAGATGTTTGCCACATCCCTTTTTCTTCTTGGGTGTGATGACCCTGGGGCCTGACACAAAAATAACCAAGGCGCAAAAATAGAATAAAGTTCCTTTAATGCCTCCAACTTGGCTTCAAAGCTCCAATTATCACTGACTGGAGAAAAAACTCCCCCACAAACTGTTGCGCAAAAGGAAGAAGTGCCGTTCAAACTCAAAATACATATAAATTATAAATAGACAAAAAAAACAACACAAACCACACTGAAGCAATTAATGAGACACGGCAGGATAAGGGCTTGAAGACGTCCACAGATATCGAAATACACACACTGGGAAGGACCCCAGAACTCAGATAAAACTGAAAGACTAGAATTATTTCATGCTTTGCTTCCAGCACTGGGCCATGGGCAGTCTGTCCTTTTAAACAGTCCTCACAGCTGCAGCCCATGAAGGGGATCAGGGCCCTTTCCTCCCCCGTAGATCACACCATTCATGTTTCTCCCTTCTCCGCTCCTTCCTGCGTGCCCTAGGATGAAGATGGGATGGGCCTGGGTCTTCCTCTGAATGTCCAGTTGGCCTGTACCCTTCCCCAGTTCCTCACAACCTCTGGAGCCACACTTCCACTCCCTGTTGGTTGTTTCTCCTCTCCCTCGCAGTCAGACTCCAACAGGGGCATGACATTGGAGCTCAACGGCCTTTTATCTGACCACCGCCTAGTTCTTTCAACTGGCTGCCAAGATACAAGTACACCAGACAAGGAGCTCAGAACTGAGTCAGAACTGAAGAAGCTTCTTGGATGAGAAGCAAAATGTCTTGAAGGAGAAACAAAGTCCAGCGGCCTTTTGAAAAAAAAAACAAAAACTTTTGGGACAGTTTGGAAAAGTGCCCAACTCCTGATACGGTCAAATCTTGTAAGGATTAGGAAATTCACATCAGAATTTTTGGCAAGATTTAAGATATAATAAGTTTTGGTGGGAGAACAATTCAGTCTCCCAAAATACAAAGAATTTGCCAGATTCTCAGAGTTTTATTTTTAAAAACACTTTTCATGTTTATTTTTTTAGATGGGAACACTTCCAGGGCTCGAAAATGTGGCTGCCCTTGCTGTAAAGTTTCCTCATGAATCATCTTTTCACGTCACTTTCTTTTATTACAAGTTACATTTTCACTCAGCAAAATATTCCACCTCTGGATTGGGTGGGAAATCGTTTCAGGTACAGGTCATAAGATCATACCTTGTCCGGGGGGTGACGATGGTAATAAAATTAAAAAATTATTGCCGTGCAGGAAGCCCCCTGAGATCAAAGGGACAGTTGTGTAACTCCGACACTGGGAAAAATAGTCTACGGAAACACCTGCCTAGGGAAGAACAGCAATATCTGCAGAAACATAAATCCACATCCTGCAATAATCAACATTTTTGTTTAGAAGATGTTGCAAAAAAGTGAGGTAACAAACCAAATTGCAAACAGGGAGAAGCAGATGAGGCTACCGCAGAGCGTGGTAGGGCTCTTCATAAATCAAGATCTATTTGTGTAGCTTAAAATAGTAATAATTCTGGGAATTCCTAGTGGAAAATCTGCAGAACAGGTGACAGGCAGTCCTCGGATTACGGCCTCAAATGGGGCCAGAATTTCTGTGGCTTAAGCAAGGCAGAGGGTTTTTTGTTTTTTTTTGCAAATCGTGTCATTGAGTTGTCTTCACCTTCCTTTGAGCCTGTTACTCCGCCAACCTTATGTTCACTTTTTCCACTGTCGATAAACCAGCGAAAAATAGCTAAAAGGAAGGCGGCATTTTGGGGCCAAATAAATAACACGGTTGCTTGGGAACAGAGGGTGGGGGAAAAACCGCTTCCCTGCAAAGCTGAGAATCTGGTTAAAATTGATTGAGAAACTGACCTGTGTTTATGGAGATTCTCAGTCATCCATCCAGGTCAGGGTTGTCCAAAAGGTGCTTCTTTGTTTTTTTGGTTTTTCTTGGAAGACGTTTCGCTTCTCCACCCGGAAGCTTCTTCAGCTCTGACTGAATACTTCGTTTTCCCCAAAATTCACTCAGAGCTGAAGAAGCTTCTCGAATGAGAAGCGAAACGTCTTCGAAGAAAAACAAAGGAAGTCCCGAAAAAGCACCTTTGGGAAAACTGACTTGTGGTAAAGGAAACTTGGTGGTTTGATTTCTTAGGACAGTCTGCATTGGTTCTGCAACCCAACAGGACAGACACAGACTTCAGAGGATAATTAGGACTGCAGAAAAAACAATTACCACCCACCTGTCTTCAATCGAGGACCTGTATACTGCACGAGTCAAAAAGAGGGCTGTGAAAATATTTACAGACCCGCCTCACATCCTGGACATAAATTGTTTCAACTCCTTCCCTCAAAACGACGCTACAGAGCAGAACACCAGAACAACTAGACACAAGAACAGTTTTTTCCCAAAAGCCATCACTCTGCTAAACAAATAATTCCCTCAACACTGTTCAACTATTTACAAAGTGTACACTACTATTACTGTTAATCTTGTCATCACTCCTTATCACCCATCCCCTCCCACTTGTGACTCTAACTTTGTTGCTTGTATCCTCTGTTTCCTAGTATGATTTGATGTTGATTGTACCCTATGACTATCATTAAGTGTTGTACATTATGATTCTTGATTCTTAACGAATGTTCCTTCTTTATGTATACTGAGAGTATTTACACCAAGACAAATTCCTTGTGTGTCCAATCAACACTTGGCCAATAAAGTATAAAGTATTCTATTACTATTGCTGTTAATTTTCCCATGGTGGAGGTGCTGTGATAATCGTAAGCAAGCCTAAGTCGCTCTTTTCAGCGACGCTGAATGAACTGTTTGTACGTCGAGGATCGTCCGTTATGGAAACACGGCGAGGACCTTTGATCAGACCCAGCGCAGGAAAAACCCACGAGGCTACTGAAAACCCCAATCTTATTCCGCTCTTTTAGCCCTCTCAGCATTATCAAATTCCAGGATACCGTTTGCCTCGCAGAACTGTCTGCTGGAAACAGCTCTAAATTTAGCACCGACCCATTAAAGCTCTTCAAAGTGTTAAAACGGGGTGGAGTTTTTTCTTTTTTCTTTAAAAAAATATTTAAAACCCATCAAGTTGGATTGAGGGGAAAAAAAAAACAGGTTTTAAGAAAGGCGGGGAGGGAAGTGAAGTGGCCCTCACCTCTTTATAATTCGCTTCCCTTGCTTTTTCTCTCTCCCCCCCTTTCCACCGCAGAAGACATAAATCAAAGAAGTGCTAAGGAGACCCATATATCACCAACTGGCATTTCAAAACTATTTACGGAATCCGTAATATTCTCGATGTGAAACAAGATGAAGGAAGGAAGGAAGGAAGGAAGGAAGGAAGGAAGGAAGGAAGGAAGGAAGGAAAGGGAATATAGCTGGAAAAGTCCTTGGGAAGGAAGGAAGGAAGGAAGGAAGGAAGGAAGGAAGGAAGGAAGGAAGGAAGGAAGGAAGGAAGGAAGGAAGGAAGGAAGGAAGGAAGAAAGAAGTAAAGAAAAAAGGAAGGAAAGAAAGAAGGAAGTAAAGAAAAAAGAAGGAAGGAAGGAAGAAAGGAAGGAAGGAAGGAAGGAAAGAAAGAAAGAGAGAGAGAGAGAGAGAGAGAGAGAGAGAGAGAGAGAGAGAGAGAGAAAGAAAGAAAGAAAGAAAGAAAGAAAGAAAGAAAGAAAGAAAGAAAGAAAGAAGTAAATCAAAAAGAAAGGAAAGAAAGAAGAAAATAAGGAAAAAAGGAAGGAAGGAAGGAAGGAAAGAAAGAAAAAAGAAAAAAAGAAAAAAGAAAGAAAAGGAAAAAGAAGGAAGGAAGGAAGGAAGGAAGGGCAAGCAAGCCAGGACCGAAGATGAAAAAAATAAATTAAGAAGCAATTACCTAGTCAATTAAATCAACATCTTCACCAAAACTGTCCAGATGTTTTTATAAGAACCTACAAACCCCAAAGACAATATATTTCTTGGTGCAAAACCAAGGGTCTGTCTGTTTTTTTTTTTAAAGATTATGGTCTCAAAATGCAGATGTTCTCCTCCTCCTCCTCCTCCTCTCGGCTGGGCTTGGGCTGAGGTTCCTCATCATTTTGCCCTGCCAACCCCCTGAGCTTAAGGTTTCCTCCTTATTGGCCTGGCCCTCCCAACTCCTCCAGAAAAATCCCAAAGGTGTTTTTTTTTTTTTTCAAGAGGCAACTGGACTAACTTGGTTTTTCTTTGAAGACGTTTTCCCTTCTCGTCCAATTTCGCTTCTCTTGAGAGCAGAAGAAACTTCTTGGATGAGAAGCGAAGCGCCGTCGAAGTAAAACCCAAGGAAGTCCAGTTGCATGGCCTGGATGACTGAGAATCTTTACAGACCTCCTCCAGAAAAGAGCCAACCTGGAACGAATTCCAACGATTATTATGTTGGAAAGAAAAAAAAAAAAGATGCAGTTGCTTTCTTGCAGATGTTTCCATTGCCGAAAATTGGGTATCATCACCAGGACTGGTGCCTAGGTTGGATGGTGAAGCATTGGTAGGAGTTGGCTCTAAGTCAAGGACCAGCTGTAGTGGAAACTTGAAACCAACTTCCAGCAGAGGTAGAGGGTCAAATCGCCCAGCAGCTGAGTTAAAACAGGGCTTGGGGTAAATACCTGTCCATCATCCGACCCAAATTTAAAACCGAAATAAAAGCGGATGAAATATAAATAATAATAATTTTTAAAAAATCACGTGAAGTGTTAATTAATACCGCTTTATAATACCTTGGTAAGGCCACACTGCATCCAGTTTTGGTTGCTTTGAGGTAAAAAAGATGTTGAGGCGCTAGAAAGAGTGCAGAGAAGAGCAATCAGGATGATGAGGGGACTGGAAGTTAAAACATACAAAAAACGGTTGCAGGAACTGGGCCTGGCTAGTCTAGGGAAGAGAAGGACCAGGGGAGACAGGAGAGCAGCCTTCCAGTATTTGAGGGGCTGCCCCAGAGAGGAGGGGGGGGGTCAAGCTATTGTTCAAGACCAGACAAGAAATAATGGATGGAAACTGAACAAGGAGAGATTCAACCTAGAAATAAGAAGAAATTTTCTGACAGTGAAGACAATCAACCCGTGGAACAGAAGTTGCCTTCAGAAGTTGTGGGAGCTTCATCCCTGGAGGCTTCCAAGAAGAGATCGGACTGCCATCTGTCAGAAATGATGTAAGGTCTCTTGCTTGAGTGGGAAGGGTTGGACTACATGACCTATAAGGCCCCTTCCAACTATTCTATTCCATTCTATTCTCTATTCTATTCTTCATTCCTATATCTATTCTATTCTCTATTCTATCTCTATTCTATTTTCTATTCTATTCTCTATTCTATTCTTCATTCCTTTATCTATTCTATTCTCTATTCTATTCTCTATTCCATTCTTCATTCCTTTATCTATTCTATTCTATTCTCTATTCTATCCTATTCTATTCTATCCTATATTCTATTTTATTTTCTATTCTATCCTACTCTAGCAATAAATCAACAAATTATAAAGAAAAACCAAAACAAACTCAAAGAACAAACTTGAGGGATCGTTAAGTCTTTTTCTGCTGTGGGTTTTTCTTTTTAAATGTTTCTAAATGAATTCATCTGGCAGGGGCTTCTCCGCCACTGACCACGATGCGTGTGGCCCCTTTGGCATTGATGGGGGAGGGCGGCATATTTTTGCATGTCGCCTCCCCCCCCTCCCCTGCCTTCCTTTCTCACGGCTCTGCTTTGCCACTAGAAAGCGTTTGGCATTTCATTATCCAGGGAACCTGAGCGTGTTTTGCAAATTAATTGAGGCGTGGGAGGAATGGCATCTGCTATTGTAAAAAAAAAAAAGAAGAAGAAAAAGAAACCCACGATTTAATGATTGCAGCAAAAATCAATTTTTTTAAAAAAAAATGGTGGGGGGGAGGAAATAAACCCTGCGATAAACTGTCAACAATTAACAGGTGGGGGCAAGGCCTCGGGTAGATGTTCCTTTTACAACCGATCTTGTCATGTTTCTTTGGGAATGGCGATAGTTTCTTCTTTGCCCCTTCATTAAAAGAGGGGAAAATATTTAGCAGGGGGAAAAAAAGTAGAACTGGAGAACAAGAACGATAGGATTTTTTTGGGGGGGGAATGCTGCTGGGCTAGGAATAGTTCCCAGGTGTTCTTTCAAGATATTATACTCATGGACTTATAACTATTTGGGGGAGGGGGAGGGGGAGGAGGAAGACAAAAAGGAGGAAGAGGAAGAGGGAAGGAGGAAGAGGAGGAGGGAAGAGGAGGAGGGAAGAGGAGGAGGGAGGAGGAGGAAGAGGAGGACAAAAGCGAGGAAGAGGATAAAAAGAGGGGGAGGAGAAGGAAGAGGAGGACAAAAAGGAGGAAGAGGAGGAGGGAAGGAGGAAGAGGATAAAAAGGAAGAGGGAAGAGGAGGAGGAAGAGGAGAGGAAGAGGAAGGGGAGGACAGAAAGAGGAGGAAGGAGGAAAGGAGGAGGAGTAGAGGGAGGAGGAAAAAAGAGGAGGGGGAGGAAGAACAACAGCAACAACAAGAAGAAAGAAAGGAGGAAAGAAATGTGGAGGAGAGGAATCTAGAAATTTTGTGTTCTGATATCTGGGGCTTTGAACGTGGAATGAATCCAGTTTTATTGTGCTTTATTCAGCAAGCCAGCGATAAAATAAATTTGGAATGAGCTTGTTGTGCCCGCCTATCTACAGAAAACATATTTAAATCAACCATGTGAAGATGACGCCGTGATTTTAATAATGGGCAATGGGGAGGAGAAGGCACACTCTTTCTGAAATACCTTTCTGCTTCAAATTACAGGTATTTTTCAGAAAGCCCCCTGAACAAATCTAGCAGGTGCTGTTAGAATTTTTATGTCCTCTTCCATTTCAATTTGAGGCTTTCTCACAAGGCAACTCAGACTCCTAATCATCTATCCTAAACTGAGAGATGCTTTCTTGTTTCGCTCCCTTGCTATATATCAATAATAAAAGAGTACAGATCTCACGGACAGCAGCAGCGCAACGTTAACAGGTACAAGCCAACCTGAATGGAAATGAAATTGTATATATTATCGGAGCCTTTAATGGGCTGGGGGAAAGGGGAGAGAAGATCTTAGCTGGAAAAGCCAATTTAAATCTCATTTTATGCCCCGCAGGCACCCAATCCTGTCAGTCCTTAAAATAAAGGTTTGGAAAAAAATAAGCCAAGGTGGATTCACCCTCAAGGCCAGCTTTGGTGGAGGGGAAGCAAGACCATAAGGGTGTGCCATTTATTGGGTCAAGAAAGTCAGGCAGCATTCAGGAAATACCAGGACCAGAAGGTTGAAAGGGCAATGAGGAGGAATAGAAAGGAGGAGGAGGAGGAGGAGGAGGAGGAGGAGGAGGAGGAGGAGGAGGAGGAGGAGGAGGAGGAGGAGAGAAGAAGAAGAAGAAGAAGAAGAAAGAAGAAGAAGAAGAAGAAGAAGAAGAAGAAGAAGAAGAAGAAGAGGAAGAGGAGGAAGGGGAAGGGGAAGGGGAAGGGGAAGGGGAAGAAGAAGAAGAAGAGGAAGAGGAGGAGGAAGAGGAAGAGGAGGAAGAAGAAGAAGAAGAAGAAGAAGAAGAAGAAAAGAAGAAGAAGAAGAAGAAGAGAAGAAGAAGAAGAAGGAAGAAAAGAAGGGGAAAGAAGGAAGGAGGAGGTTGAGAAGAGGAGGAAGGAGGAAGAGAAGAAGAGGGGGAAAGAAAAAGAGGAGAAAGATGAAGCGTTGAGAATGAAGGGGAAGAAGAAGAGGAGAAGAAGAGATAGAGAAAAGGAAGAAAAAAGAGAAGAAAGATGAAGAAGAGGAAGAAGGAAGGAAGGAAGGAGGAGGTTGAGATGAAGGGGAAGAAGAAGAAGAGGAGGAGAAAAGGTAGAGAAAAGGAAGAAAAAAGAGGAGAAAGATGAAGAAGAGGAAGAAGGAAAGAAGGAAGGAGAACTGCCAGAATGAGTGACGGGAAGCCAGAGGCATCGGCAAAAGGGCTGGTTCAGACAACGTTGACTTTGATCAAGACAAGCTGCCAATATTCTTATTTTATACGAGCATTTCCAAGAATTGTGTAAAAGCTGTCGTTTCGGGTCAGTCTTTATCGCTGGAAGATCAGAGTGGAGGCTGACACAGACAATGTATTAATCGTTATTAGTTTCACTTGGATTTTTCTTTTCTTTTAACAAGGTGCTATTTACTCACGCCCCAGAATCCCTCGGTTGGAATGGTTGAAGCCACAATCATCCAAAAGACAGAATCAAAAATAAAATCCCAGTTCAGAGCCCAATTTTTGCAGCCCATTATTATTTCATATACGTTTATCTCAGGTTTGACTAAAGAAAGAGAAATGAACATTAAAAGCATAGGGGTTACCTAGAGGGCAGGACGATGGGGTGTTATCTGAATGAGAATACCTTCATGGAGAGAGAGAGATAGGTAGGTAGGTAGGTAGGTAGCGATATAGATAGATACAGAGATAGATAGGTTGACAGATAGAGAGAGAGAGAGAGAGAGATACAGAGATAGATACATACATACAGAGAGAGAGAGGTGGTAAGATAGATGAGATATAGACAGGTAGACAGATGGGTTAATAGACAGAGATATAGATAGACAAGTAGATAGATGATATAGTAATATATAGATATAGAATGGTGATAGATATACATAGAGATGAGATACAGACAGACAGATAAATAGATAGATCTGTATGTATGGGAGAGAGAGAGGAGATATTCTCATTTGGATAGCATTCCACCGTCCTGCCCTCTGAGTAACCCCTAAGCCTTTGATTTTAATTTCTTTTTCTTTCATCAAACCTGAAGTAAACGTATAGGAGATAATAATGACTTCCTCATTCTCAGCAACCTATTTTGGGGGGGGGATTTTTTTTTTTTTTAAATTCCGTGCATGGAACTCTACTCTCTTTGACGTCCTTGGAATTCACCGGAGAAATCCCAATCGGATCTCAGGGGGATCGACCCTGTTTGTATGGAAGCCAGTCCAAAAGTAGATCTACGGCCATCCACTGTCTTATCTGGACCTCTTTTGTTATCACCAACTTGAAAAGGTGGTGTATCCATTCTGATCCTCAACACAATGTCCGATCAAGGGGGTAACACAACGCTGCGCACCAGAAGGCTCGACTGTAGAGTTTTGTACGCAGTCTTAAATTTACAACCGCCGCTGATCATTCCCCCCCCCCACCAACTTTCGGCTGCTAAGCGAGGCGTTTCTCAAGTGATCTCTGCCTCCGTCGCAAAACCGATTCGTATTTATGACGGTTGCAGGATCCCTCCGGGGGTCAAACAATCACCTTTTGTGACCTTCCTCACAGGCCAAGTCCGGTGGGGAAAGCTGGATTGACTTAACCACTGTCTCGCTGAGCGCCAGAAACTTGAGGCTCCGTCGCCGGTCACAAATCGAGGATTAACTGTAACTCAACCTCCCTTCTTCGCTCCACCGAGGGCCCAATACATCCGACAGCTTGACAGGCAGCTGGCTTTTGACGAAGCCGTTGAAATACGGCAGGTCCTTAAAACGCTTACGAGGGATTACAGCCCCTTTCAGCATCGCATTTAAGGATATCTAGATGCAGGCAACAGAAATATGATTTAGGACAGGAATGGGCTTTAATGGGTGTTCCTCACCCCCACCCCCCTGCCTCCCCACCCCAGCTCCCCTCCCTTTTCCGCTGCCATTAGAGCTTATTCAGCCCTGCTTCTTCAGTATCAGCAGGGAAGGCGCTGAAGCCGCCGTGTACGTCCTACGGTTTCGATGAAACTATACTATCCTCAGCTGAGCGAGGACAAGATGGTGTTAAGACCGAACAGACTGGCTTCGAAACAAGATAGGAGGATGGATAGATTAGATGGATAGATGGATGGATGGATATAGAGAATAGAGATGAGAGATAGATAGAAACAGACAGACAGATAGATGAGGGGTGTGAGAGAGAAAGAATGACAAAGGTAAGTGAAAAAAGGATGATAGATGGAGACACAGACAGATAGACAGACAGATGGACGATGGATGGATGTGGTGAAAGAGAAAATGACAAAGAAAAAGATGTGAGAAAGGGATGGTGATAGGTAGGCAGGCAGGCAGGCCAGAGAAAGAGATGAGAGAGAAAGAGAGAGATAAACGAGAAAGAGAGAGAAAGAAAGAGTAGATAGACGGACACAGAGAGATGATAGATATATATACAGATAAGATAGAAAGACATATACACAGAAAGAAAGATGGATGGATGGATGGATGGAAGGAAGGAAGGAAGGAAGGAAGGAAGGAAGGAAGGAAGGAAAGAAAGAAAGAAAGAAAGAAAGAAAGAAAGAAAGAAAGAAAGAAAGAAAGAAAGAAAGAAAGAAAGAAAGAAAGAAAGAAAGAAAGAAAGAAAGAAAGAAAGAAAGAAAGAAAGAAAGAAATTGTATCCTGTTGACCATTTTAAGAAAACGAAAACCTCCAGGATGATAATGCCCAGTATGAAACAGTGGGACAGAAACACCCACTCCCATATTCGCAGGAGAATAGTTTTCTTCTTGAATTTCAAGTCCAATTGATACAAATTTCTTTCTTTTTCTCTACGCCTTTCTGAATGCAGGAATGGGGAAGGGGAATATAAACGCCATCAAATTAATTAGAAATAAAGAGGCTTGTAAAAACATTCCCCTCACTTTTTTTGGGGGGGGGTGGCTTCGGTTTTGATTGCGTTCCACATGAGGGGAATTAAAATAGATTCGTCCAAGTCATTAGAAAGCTAGCGCATTCCACGGGCCTTGGCCGGGCGTGACAGCTGCCATTGGCCTCCTTCTTCTCAAGAATGCAAATGATTAAGGAAGATTAAATGCCTCCTCGGCTTAAATACTCTTGATAATGAGCTCCTTTCCTTCAGAAAGAAAAAGGGTGTTTCATCTTGGAAGCTGATGGAGCCTGCTTTGAATTCTTTTAATTCCTAACAGCTCCATCTGTTGTTCGGATTCCCAGGTTCACGAGCAGCGCCGAGATCCAACTTGGGGGAACGGAGGATTGGGAAGAATGTTAAAACCGAACCAAGCTAATCATCTTCTAAGAAGTGAATAATGAGAATAATGGAAAGGGGGTGTGTGTGTCTTCTATTGAATGCAGAATAACCGAGTTGGAAGGGACTGGGGAGACCTTCTAGTCCAACTCCCTGCCCGGGCAGGATAAGAGGTAATGGGTAGAAGTTTGTAAAACAGAGATCCAACCTAGAACTAAGGAGAAATTTCCTGACGGCGGGAACAATTTAACCAATGGAATAGCTTGCCTCCTGGAATGGTTGGTGCTCCATCATCAGAGATTTTCAGGAATAGACTGGACAACCATTTGACTGGAATGGTAAAAGGCTCCTTGGGCAAGGGGTTGGACTAGAAGACCTCCAAAGTCCTTTCCCACCTTCGGATTCTATGTTCTAATGAAAGAAGGCAATGTAGAAGAAAAGAATAGTAGAATAAGGAATGGAATAGTAGAATAGAATAGAATAGAATAGAATAGAATAGAATAGAATAGAATGAGTAGAATAGAATAGGAATAGAATAAGAAAGAATAGAATAAAATGAAAATAGAATAGAGTAGAATAGAATAGGAATAGAAAAAGATAGAATAGAATAGAATAGAGAATAGAATAGAGAATAGCATAGCATAGCATAAGGAATTAGAATAGAATAGAATAGAATAGAATAGAATAGAATAGAATTCTTTATTGGCCAAGTGTGAATGGACACCCAAGGAATTTGTCTTGGTGCAAATGCTCTCAGCGTACATAAAAGAAAAGATACTTTCATCAAGAGTCAAGAATCATAAGATCCAATACTTAATAATAGTCATAGGGTACAATAAGCAATCACATCAGATAGGTAGGTAGGTAGGTAGGTAGGTAGAAAGAATAGAATAGAATAGAATAGAATAGATTAGAATAGGAATGGAAGTAGGGTAGAATAAAGTAGAGTAGAAGTAGAGTAGAATAGGAGTAGAGTGGAGTGGAATGGAATGGAATAGAATAACGAAATAATAGAAAATAGAATAGAATAATAAAATAATAGAATAGAATATGAAATAATTAGAATTGAATAGAACAGAATAGAAAATATGGAATAGGATAGAGTAGGATAAGATAGAATACGATAAGATAGAATAGAATAACAGAGTTGGAAGGGACCTTGAAGGCCTTCTAGTCCAACCCCCTGCTTAGGCAGGAAACCCAATACCATTCCAGGCAAATGGCTGTTCTGGTCTCTTCTGAAAAACCTCCAGGGTTGCAGCACCCACCAAAACTCCCCAAGGCAAGCCATACCACTGATTTATTGTCCTGACTGTCAGGAAATGTCTCCTTGGTTGTAGGTCGGTCCCTTCCAACTCTCTCGCTTCTCTCAAGATAGGACAATGCCCTCCAAACCCGAGTCAGGCAGCAGCCAAATGATACGATACGCTGCGTTATGTTGAGGATCCTTCCTAATGGTAGGCTGAATGACGCCGTGTTTATACTCCTTAATGGGATTGTCCATGCCCTTAAAAAAGCTCGTTCGCCCGTTGAAAAGCTAAAGTCGACACATCCAGGAGACAGGAGGGAGATTAAGGACGGTTGGCGTCTCACACAGGATGGAGAGATGAGAAGGATGCGACCGGTGAAGATCGCTGAGTGACAGGATGGTAAAAAAAAAAATACAGTGCCTCTGGATCGTGCCACAGAAAGATTTAACAGAATAACGGAATTGGAAGGGACTTTTGAGGTCTTCTAGCCCAACCCGCTGCTTAGGCAGGAAACCCTTTACCACTCCAGACAAATGGCTGGTCCAATCTCTTCTTGAAAACCTCCAGTGATGGGAGCATCCACAATTTCTGGAGTTAAGTCGTTCCACTGATTCATTGTTTTCACTGTCAGGAAATTTCTCCTTAGTTCAAAGGTTACTTCTCTCCTGGATGAGTTTCCATCCGTTGCTTCTTGTCCTGCCTTCTGGGGCTTTGGTGAATAGCTTCACACTCCCTCTTTGATTTGATTTGTCGAGGGACGCAAACAACCCTTTCACGCCCCACTTTCTGACAACAATGTGGGTCTCAGACCAGCCGCCTCTGAAGGCCACAAAGAGCGAAGGGGGAAAAAAAAAATCAGATGGAAAGGCCAAGCACTCATTCCAACGTGGCACTCAAAAGCCAATGCACTAACGCAATTGTGTTGGAGAGGCAAGTCAAGGTCAGTGACAACAAACAAGAGTGCATATGAGTGGTCTTGTTGATCCTTAATTACCAGGGACTGGAGCCTAAAACATACGAAGAACAGTTGTGGGAATTGAGTAATGTCTAGTTTAATGAAAAGAAGGACCAGGGGATGACAGGAGAGCCGTCTTCCAGTATCTGATGAGCCTCGGTGGCGCAGTGGTTAGAGTAAAGTACTGCAAACTTACTCCTAATGCAATTTGGCAGATCGAATCCCACCAGGCTCAAGGTTGACTCAGCCTTCCATCCTTCCGAGGTGGGTAAAATGAGGACCCCAATTGTTGGGGGCAAGAGGCTGACTCTGTAAACCGCTTAGAGAGAGCTGTAAAGCACTATAAAGCGGTATGTAAGTCTCAGTGCTATTGCTATCTATGGGGGGTGCCAGAAAGAAGAAGGAGGCAACAACTTATTCTCCAAAGCATCTGAGGGCAGGACAAGTAGTAAGGGATGGAAACTTATCAAAGGGAGCTTTCCAATGGAAAGCTAAGGAGAAAATGCTTGATAGTGACAACAATTAATCCATGGGACAGCTTGCCTCCTGGAATTATGGGTGCCCCATCGTTAGAGGTTTTCAAGAATAGTGTTAGGAATCTGTCCACCAATTAGTTGGGTTGGCAATATATAAACCAACAATGTATGTTTGTTGCTTTAAGACAAAATCACTGTATTGATTTATACTATATTCCGACTGGTTGATTATATTGCAAATTACCATAAGAGGGAGCTAGAGATCATAGCTTGCTCTCTCTGACATTCTGTTGCTATCTAAGGTTCTCTGTTGTATTTATGCTGTGCTTATACTTCGATATTTTTGTTTACTGTAAATGACAAAGGCAACCGGTAAGAAGACTTTGTAATTGGATATTCTTTGGACTGTTAAACGTATAAGATCTGGACAGTTTAGTGGACTGTGCTATTTCTTAAAGTAAACTTTAACTCAATTTAGTGTATCTGTGTGTGCCTGAATAATTATTCATAAATGTTTCCATCTGCGTATCCTTGTTACTCAAGGGTTATTCTGTACATATCATAACAAATACGATGGACAACCATTCATCTGGGATGCTATAAGGTCTCCTGCCTTGGATTTGAAGACCTCCAGGGTCCCTTCCAGCCCTATGATTCTATGTTCTAAAAGAAGTTGAGTTGGAATCTGGAATTAAGGAGGAAATTTCCTGACATGGAGAACAATTAATCAGGGGAGCGGCTTTGCCTCCAGAAGTTGTGGGTGCTCCATCACTGGAGGCTTTCAAGAAGAGGTTGGATGACCGTTTGTCTGGAATGGGAAAGGGTTTCCTGCCAAGCAGGGGGTTGGACTAGAAGACCTTCAAAATCCCTTCCGATTCTGTTAGTCTGTTAAACTCTGCAAAAATAATCAGTTGCTGGGCAACACTTTCCTAAGAAGGTCAGGTGACAATCGCCATCCTGAAGCCGAACATGCATTTTAGGATGGCCTTTTTCTTCATTCGTTCATTCATTCCAGCTGCAGCCGGAGAATCAGCAGAGGTTCTGCAGCAGAGGTGTATCACTTGAAACAGCACAATGCCTACGTCCCTCACTACTCCTACATCAAAGAGCCTTGGGCCTGGCCTCCAGACCGTACCCCCCCCCCCCCAAAATGGTTACCCAGCTGCAATTTGTAAGTTAACAGAAGGCAAAGAGTACTAATTAAAGGCATGTGCAGGGTGGAATAATACCGCACTTAATTCTAATTACATTTGAACATAAAGGAGATGGAATTCAATTTCGTTTTTTGTCCTAGCTCCAGCAATTAAAAACTGTTTAATTGGGAGAGAAAAAATTAAAATCCAAAACGCAGAGCCGGTGCAGACTAGTGGGGAAGGTACCCGCCTAGAAACCAGGAAACGGTGAGTTCTAGCCCCGACTTAGTCATGAAAGCTGGGTGACTTTGGGCCCATCACCAGGAGAGAGCGAGTTCTAGTCCTGCTTTAGACATGAAAACCAGCTGGGTGACTTTGAACCATTTGCCAGGAGATGGTGATTTCTAGTTCCACCTTAAGTGAGAAAACCAGTTGGATGACTGAACCAATCATCAGGAGACTGGGAGTTCTAGTTCCATCTTTGGCATGAAAACCAGCTAGGTGACTTTGAACCACTCACCAGGAGATGGTGAGTTCTAGTTCCACCTTAGGCATGAAAGCCAGTTGAACGACTTTGAACCCATCACTAGGAGACGATGAGTTATAGTTCCACCTTAGGCGTGAAAACCAGCTAAATGACTTTGAACCCATCACTAGGAGACCATGAGTACTAGTTCCATGAAAGGCATGAAAGCCAGCTAGGTGACTTTGGGCCAGCCATTCTCTCTCAGCCCAACGTACCTCACAGGGTTGTTATAGTGTGGAAATTAGGAGAAAGAAGGTGTGGTAGATATATTCTCTGCCTTGAGTGATTTATAAAAATAATAAAGGCAGGATCAAAAATAAAAGTATTCTATTTTTTGGAGGAGACCTAATCACCAGGGGAATCTAGATTTGCTGACTTAACACCCGCAGTGATTCGCTCAGCAAACGTCGCAAAACATGTCATAAAATTGGGCCTGACTCACTGAACGACTGCCTTGCTTAGCCATGGAAAATTCGGTCCCAACATGGTCATAACTCAAGGAAAATCAAGAAAAACCTGTAACGCTTCAATCCATCAAACCTATTATCAGAATTCACCGCCACCCCGTTGTGTCTGCCGGGCCATAACAAGACTTCAGATTTGGCTTCTGAAATTGAACGCTACGAGGTTCCACTGTAAAGCAAACACACCAGCCAGCTTTGAGATCTTAATATGGCTACAGCTTTCGGTTACTTTAAATAAACCATCCATTTTGGAAAGTGCGCAGAATAAGGCAGGCGTTTCAAACGAAAAACCCAATTTTTTTTTAAAAAAAATGGCATTTACAGCAGGAGAAAGAGCAGGAGCATTAACTTGGCTATCAAGGCAAACAAAATGAATTTTAAGGAGGGAGGGAAAACGTTTTGCAAAAAGTGACTGCGGTTTTATTTCATGCACGACAAGGAAGGAAGCAAAAATCCCTCTTAATGTCACCCTTTCCATATAAAAAAAACATCTACTATTTTATGAAGGAACAGCGTCCACTTTCCAATGGAATTAGGGGACCGAAAAATAAGCTGTCAAGTGCCCCGGTACGCTTTAAACGTTTAAAAAACAACAACACAACCTTTTACAGTATTTGGCGTTTTTATTGTTAACGGTCGGCCTTAAAAGAGGAAATCAAGGAAGCCTATTAACAGTTTACACTCTCTACTGCCTAAGAAATTTTATAGTCCTGGCTTTATAGACGAAATTGATTTTAGCCAGTTGGGTCTAGTGGTGAAGGTGCTGACTTAGAAACCAGGAGATGGGGAGTTCTAGTCTTGTCTTCGGTAGGAAAGCTGTCTGGGTGACTTTGGACCAATCACTAGGAGATGGGGAGTTCTAGTCCCACCTAAACCATGAAAGCCAGCTGGGTGACCCTGGGCTGATCACCAGGAGATTGGGAGTTCTAGTTCCACTTTAGGCATGAGAGATGGGTATGTGTCTTTGGACTAATCACCAGATTGGGAGTTCTAGTCCCACCTTGGGCATGAGAGATAGCTGGGTAACCAGGAGATTGGGAGTTCTAGTTCTGGCTTAGCCATTAAAGCCGACTGGATCACCTTGCTCTCTCTCTCTCTCTCCCCCTCCCTCCCTCCCCCTCTCTCTCAGACAATCCTCTCAGTTGCAACCTTGATTGACTCTGGCAATTATGATCGCAATTTGGGATAGTTAGCAACACAAATCGTGGCCGTTAAGTCAAGGACTGCTGGCATAACTGCCAGTTTAGCTATAAAAGCCTCGAAGCAGAAAGCAAACAGGTGATCAGAAAGGATCAAGTCTGACTCGGTATGCTATCTGCTCATTTTTGATCTCATTCTTGCTGAGATTGCAAGCCGGGGTATTAAAGAATCAATAAGAGGAGCTTTAAGATTTTTCTCACTTTGAAAAGAACGATCTTTTCTCTTTAAACCTCGGATACCCTTCCTTATAATACACAGGTAGCCCTCAACGTACCACCGCAATAGGGCCCCAAATTTCCATTGCCCAGTGAGAAATTTGTTAAGTGAGTTTTGCCCCGTTTTACGACTTTCCTTGCCACGGCGGTTAAGCGAATCAACGCAGCTGTTAAGTTAGTAACACGGTCGTTAAGTGAATCCCCTCTCCCTCCCCCCAATTGACCTCTTTTCCCCCCTCCCAGAGTCTCCACGCATATTCTGTACTTACCCCCATCGAAAATGGGCCGCGTGGAGACTCCTGGGAGGGGCGTGGCCAACCGGTCAATTGAAACGCCCGGTTCGGCAAAGCAGATGTAACTTTAACATCCGGTTACCCAAACTAGTCCAAACCGGTAGTATCCCACCCCTGCGTCCTCCGTTCAAATGTGCTAATTCCCTTTTTTCTCAAAACTTTTGAGAACACCTGAGCGCCAAGTTGAAGCTTGGTGCAACCGGGATGGAACATGCTAATTTTGGAATCTTCTTCTTCTTCTTTTTTGGAAGACTCCTCAAAGCCAAAACTTTAAGCCATGAATATGTATTTTTGGACGAAGGGGGTTTGTTTGTGAAGGGAAGCAGCGGCTCGAGGAAATCCAAGTTTCCCTTTGAAAAGGGATAACTGAAATAGTCGAACACATGGTAAATCAATCGCTTACGCCTGCTTACGCTGGCAGGACCGGGAAAAGCGAGGTTTAGCAAACTGGAGCCCAGGAGGCGTTTTTCCTTCCCACCCTAAAATGCAGGTGTTTCTCTCTCTGTCTCTCTCCAGAAAAGAAAAAAAAGAAAAGATCAATCCCAAATCATCGCCATTTTTTTAAAACGGGCCCATCTGCCGGTTTGGAAATCCATCGGTCCAACGTCTGAAAAAGTTTGACGGCTTTTGAAAAACACCCGTTTCTCTTCCACAGCTGGGCAGCAGCACCCTGGCACGTCGGCGTGGGCTTCTTTCTGCAAAGCTGTGTGCTTGCCAATGTGTGGCTTTTTATTTGTTTGTTTGCGTTCCTCCATGCTGGACATTGCATGATTATCGGGCGCGACGATTCCGACATCCCAGCAGGTCACTGGCCCTCTCCTCCTCAGGCGTAAAAAAAAAAAAGTCAAATGTGCTGAATTACTGAAATCTGGAGGGCACCCTAGAGAAAGCGGCTCAAATTAAAGTCGAAGCAAGCTGGGCAGAAGCCAAAACGCGGTGACCGACGTCCTTTTGTGGATGCGCAAGAGGCCAAAGGCTTTTGTTCGAGGTTGGGCACAGGTGATTATTCGCAAAAGCAAGTCCCGCTCGCCCAGCTGGTGGCCGCTGAGAACAATGGTCTCCCGTAAACCCAATTTCGGCAAGGAACAGTAGGGCGCCATTAATGTCCAAACTGGCCCAGAGGGGAAGGAGAGAGTTTTGTGTTAGCTGTGATTGTCGTTAAACACCAAGCTTTTGTGCCTAAATAGCTTGACGCAGTTGGTGAATGGCTATCGGATCCTTGCGTGAGTTTTTAAACTTTCCATGGCCCAGTTGGTTTCTCCCTTTCATAAAAATCTACCTGTTTGGAGCCAGCTTCGTGCTGCCAATTAAGGGAATGTTTATGGCAGTGGTGAATAAAAGCCACAATCCTGATTCTCCCCCCCAACCCATCCCCGAAGAAAAGAAGATGAATTTCAAACCTGGTGGGTTTCTCTGGGAATCTGGTTGTGAGAATGATCCTGCAAGGATTCGCAACCTAAAATATACCCTGTTCATCCTTCTGACATTCTCTCCTTCCCTTTGGGGAATTGTCAAGTGTTTTCTTTTCTGGCAAAAGGATTGGACTGTCCAATATGAAATGCGAGCGGCACAAAACTGGAGAATGCAGCTGCCTGGGAATAACATGGGCAAACAGGTCAATGTAAGAGAAAATTGAGTTAGAAAGGACTAAAACGTTCTTGAGAATCTCCAATTTGGGTGTTTCTCAGCATTGGATCCTTTAAAGTGGGGGCGGGGGGGGGGAGGACACCTCAATTCCCAGAATCCATGCTGGCTGGGGAATTCTGGGAGTGGATCATCTGAAAGTTAAGTTAAAGATAAGATTGCTATCTTTAAAGGAAGTTAAAGATAAGGTTGAGAAACCCTGATGTAATATGTCCGTGTGTTTGATTTTGGACCCTATGACATTCGTAACGCCTGTCCGCACTTGGCAACCTCTAGTGTTGGGACTACAATTCCCACAATCCAAGGTCAGCCTGGCCAGAAACTTCTCCCTAAAGAAATCTCACACACACACACACACATAAATCTCCCATGCCTGCTGCAAGAAGGAACTTAAATTCGCTCAGGTAGAGATGGCTACCGCTTACTCAAAAGCCTCAAACAAACACTATTAATTGACACGGGACGTAAATATTTGCATATAAACATGCTGCTGTTGAAATGATGCGGTGTTTCACTGTTTATGTTGTGGTTTCAAGCCGCCATATGCCGACGTGTGTGAACATTCAAAGAAGCAGGATTTCCGTCTCTACCAAAATCACGCAGAGCAAACTTTCTTTCCCCCCCCCCCCCCCAGGAAAACAGGGAAAAAGCAGATCTCGAAAAAACCCCCAAAAAGCAGAAACGAACTTCGAAACACGTTTTGAAAATTCATCAAGTCGCCAATGCCGTATTAAATGACTCGAGCATTCGTGAAAGGGTGGGCTGGATCCCCATAATTATTAAAAAAAAAAAAAAACCACCACCAGCTATGCAGACATTTCTCCAATAAAACCCAGTTACTGCATTCCCACTCACGCTAGTAATACTATTACTAAATTTGCAAATGATACAACAGTGGTGGGACTCATCTCCAGGGGAGGATGAGTCTGCCTACTGAGATGAGGTAGACCGGTTGCTTTCGTGATGTGGAGACGATAACCTGGTCCTCAACACCAATAAGACCAAGGAGTTTTATATATATTTATATATAAGACCGTGGACTATAGGAGGAACAGATCAGACATCCAGCCCTTTGTTATCAATGGAGACCGAGTGGAGCAAGTGACCAGTTTCTGGGTGTTACCATAAAAGAGGACCTGACCTGGGATGCCCACATGGCAGCCCTGGTCAAAAGGGCCCAGCAAAGATTATACTACCTGAGACTTTTCAGAAAACAACAACTGAGTTAAAAACTGCTGGTGACTTTCTACCGCTCTATCATAGAGAGTATTTTAACTTACAGCCCATGTGTAAGGTTTGCCAATTGCACAGGGGCAGATAGGAAAGCACTCCTGAAGGTTAACATTATTGCCCAGGGGATCTTGGGTTGCCCTTTCCCCTCTTTGGAAGAGCTTTATAGCTTCCACTGCCTTAAGAAAGTTCAAAACATCCTCAAAGATCCATCTCATCCTGGACACCCTTTTTTTTTTAATTATTACCGTCTGGCAGACGGTACAGGACAACAATAAAAACAAGGACCTATAGGCTGCAAAACAGCTTAGTGCAATATTAATGCAATATCAGGGGTTTTCAATTCAGTGTATAAAATATGAAGGATGTTTGTTTGTGTTTATTTTCCTAGTGGTAACTTTTATACACTGAAGATGGTATTTAATTTTGTTGTACAAGGACAATAAAGTAAAGTAAACTAAGTGCGATGTTCACTTTGGGCCCTTGAAAAAGGGTCTGAAAATTTGAAGTATGAAATAGAAATAGGGGCTTTGTTATGTCCCCTTTTCCATGAATTTGGATAGTCCTTGACTCGCAACCTGTTCAAAGTTACAATGGCACTGGGGAAAAAGGGGGATTTGTGACCATTTTTTTTCACACTTGTGACCGTTGTAGCATTCTCCTGGACATGTGATCAAAATTTGGTCCATATTTAGATTAAAATGGGTTCCTATTTATGCCACCTGGGTGACTTTCAGCCAATTATTATTATTTGTTTAATATGTGTTTTATTTTTATTCATAAACATTTTGAATACAGTGTATTGTCAGGGCATATCATTTATGAAAAGGCAAACAAAAAACGAACAAACAGAAATATCAACATATATACTAATAACAATGATGATAATGTAACCAAATAATTTTAACTGACTTCCTTGTATTAGCTTATTTATGGTTCTATTAGTTACATCAACATGTTTCTGTCAACTCTCTTTGTATTTAATTCTTACACAACAATAATCTTTCTTCAACTAATTTCTACCTCTTATCCCCAGCCACCCGTAAAATTTATTCCATGTTAAGTAATATTCTGTGTCTTCCTTATCCTTTATTTTTAATGTCAATCTATCCATCTCTGCACAGTCTAGTATTTTCCGAATTACATCCTCATCTGATGGGATGTTCTCGTTTTTTCCAATGTTGTGTAAATACAATCCTTGCAGTTGTCAATATATGCAAAATTAAAATGTACAGTCCCTTTGTCATATCCCTCTGGCATTATACCCAACCAAAAATATTTCTGGTTTCAAGTCTATGTGTCGCTTAATCATCTTTTCCAACCGTGTATGTATTTTCCTCCAGTATTTTCTTGCTCTTATACACGTCCACCACATATGACAAGGAGTACCTGGAGTTTGATTACAACTCCAACATTTTGGTAGACATGTTGCTAAACATTTTGGCCAATCTTGCAAAAGATTTTGGGCCAATTTCAGGGAAAGTGAGCGTTTTACTCCAGCCTTAGGCACACGGCTGTAATAGTCATCTTTAGGTCTTCTTTCCACCAGACCAGACTGGTACTTTATGCTTTGTGCTGCAACGAACGAGATCTCTCAAGGACTTAAGGGATCAACCTGACTGTTTTGGCGTCTCCAGGTAAGCCCCATTCGCCACTGGGCCTCCTCGGTAAAGCTGACACAAAATCACTTTCCTTCTTTTGTGCAAAGTCACTCAGGAATTGTAAAATAAAAAATAAAAAAAATTTGCTGACTGGGAATGCTTGAAACTGTTCGGTCAATTCTCTTACTCATTTAGCAGCCGAGAAGGAGGACAACTCGTTCCGTCTGCCAGTCACAACCAATTTGAAGTCAGTGGGATGATGGATCCATTTTGGGGGGGAATGGGTAGATACCGCAAAGCTCCCAAGGGCGGGGGAAAGAGAGAGAGGGAGAGAGAGGGGGGGGATTCTTGTGTGGGAATACACAGAATTACATATAGATTTACAACATAAAGAGACAGATTTAACCCTAATTTCAATTGGGAAAATGGGAGCATCTTCGAGAAGGCCGAGTTCCCAAAAATGCCAGGGAATTTCTGGAAGCCTGGCGCTCTGACAAAGCAGCCGTCGACGGACACATAGATAGGAACAACATCTACAGATTGTGCAAAAGAGAGAATCAACCAGCCCAAAAAGGAAGAAAAAGACTCCAGGTTTAACTCCAAGGTTAACTTCAGACCAACGAGCAAGTAAGCCATACCCCACTCAGGAAATTGCCAAAGAATCTCTTAAGATTGCTCTCCACCCACTCAGACAGGGAAAGACACCAGAATATAATCTGAGAACAAACCACACTCCTTCCTAGCGCCGATGATGCTATGTAGTTTGGTAATGAAACATCTGCAAGAAAACAAGCAAGCTCACAGAGCCCCAAGGATCTCACAATCATCTCTTCCTCCTCCTCTCCCCCTCCTAAACCCCACTCCCTTCTAGCACTGATGATGTTATCTAGCTGGGTCATGAAATGTCTGCAAGAAAACAAACAAGCTCACAGAGCATCAAGGGCCCGTCATCAACAGAATGTCAAGCCTGAAGGGCATCTGCTCAGCTCCACCAGCCCTGACTCCACCCCGGAAAGAGTCAGAAAAGGAGATTTTATTACTTGGAAACCTGACACAGAATTTTTTTTAAAAATTTTTTTTAAATAAAATAAAATAAAATCCAACCTTTAGAGCTCCAAATCTGTTATTATGAGTCTACCAAGCCTTTCAGAGAAATCCAAATAATAGGATATGTTGCTTCGGGGAAAATATAAATCTCAGGCACATTGCCAGGTTTAAAATCCATGCGTTACCCACAATGCTAATTTATGGCTTAAATTATAAGTTGGGAGAGATCCTGGCTTCTCCGAGGCTGGCATTTAAAAACAGCCTCTTCTGAATTCAAAAAGAATCTGCGTCCTTTTACATCTTAAAATTCTGGGGGGGTAAAAGAAAAAAGAAAAGAAAGAAACTTTAATTGGCTTCAAGTCTTTAAAAAAAAGTGATGGGGTGCGGAAGGCAGCATCTCAGGCGGTCTTCGACTTACGACCACGACTGAGCCCAAAATTTATGTCGTGAAGTGAGGCCTTTTTTTACGACCTTTCTTGTTCCGGCTGTTCAGTTAGTGACACGGTTGTTAAGTCGAAACTGACTTTGCTGATCAGCAGGTCGCAAAAGGGGATCACGTGACTTTGGGAGGCAGCAACGGTCGTTAAGTAGGAATCAGTTGCCAGGCCTCTCCGTTTTGATCATGGGGTCCTTCAGGGGTACCACGAGGATGCTGCCGTGGCCCTAAGAATGAGGACTGGTTGTAAGCCACATACTTTAACCGGGAGGAGGGTGCAATTGTGGTTGGGTCCAAGGACCAGTTATTAAGTCATTTTTTTTCCCAGCGTCGTGACAGCGTGAACAGTCACTTCAGCCAGTGGTCGCCAACTGGTGGGCCGGGGACCACTGGTGGTCCACGAGAAAATTTTGGTGGTCCGCAGAGAAATTTCACCCCCCCCAAAAAGCAATTAATGCAGGCTGAGCGGGAACACAAGGCTGCGTGGCCCACATGGCCCACGGGAACACAAGGCTTGTGTCGCTTGCATTGCAAACAACACGAAGTAGTGAAGGGACGGGGGACAGGGGGGGGAACTTGCTCCATTCGCTCCACGCGCCTGGCCTGGCCACCGGGCTGTTCCTTTCCGCTTCTTTCTTCCTTCTGCTTTTGGTTGCACGCAAGGAAAGCAGCCAAAGTCTTTCTTTCTCTCCCTCAAACTCCACCAGAAATGAGTCTCTGGGACCCTGCAAGGCCTCCTCTTCCAAGAGGCTGCGCCAGAGCAACAAGTCTCACAAAGACTCATTTCTGGCGGAGTTTGGGGGAGAGAAAGAAAGACTTCTACGGCTTCTGCTGCTTTCCTTGCATGAAGCCAAAAGTCTCTCCTCTCTGTCTCTCTCTCCCCTGAGAACGGAGCTGGAGACAGTATCCTGCGATCCCAAATAAAGAATGATTGATTGGTAGGAAAACGGGGTGGGGAATTTTCCTGCAGACTTTTGGGGGGGATTTTCCCAGGGTCTCTGGTCTGCGGGATTTAAAATTATGAGTTTGGTGGTCCCTGAGGTCCAAAAAGTTGGCAACCCCTGACTTAAGTCAAGGACTTACCTGAATTGAACACTGCAAGGCAGAAATAAATTTTAGAGGGCCAGCGAGCTGCCCCCAGGTCTTTTACGAATGACAGGAAGGCTGAGATCTTGCCCAACGTTGTTGCATGAACATTTTTTTCCTACAAATCCCCACAAGATGAAAAGATAGTAAAACAACAACAACCAGAACGTGCAGGAATGGATAGATTAACACTTGGAATTAAAGAGAAGACACAGAATATTTTTGAAACGTGGGATGCATTTTATCTATGGTTAAATAACTGAAACGGAAGTTAGAATGTTTAAAATTATAAGTGAAGGATTAATTTTACCATGAGGGTTTATTATATGTTTTATTATCAATATGATTTAGTATTAACCATTAAGTATTAATATTATGTGCAGAAAATCATGCTCTTTATATGATCACTCCTAATGAACATGATGATGATGAAAATGATGACTATTGCTCAAACGGTAACCAAACAACAGATTGTTTATAGAGAGATTGAAATAGTTGCTCTTTCTTTGTATAGTAAAAAAAAAAAAAACAAAATATTGGGGGTGGGGGAAAGGACTTTTTTTTCCCTGCCAATCCCAATTCCTCCCCTATCACAAACTCAGCAAACAGAAACCAGGATTTTTGCTTGGGCTTTGCAATCCCTTGTCTGTCCCTTTGAGGTTTTTCTTCCCTGGGGAGGGGGTAATATAAAATATCAAAAAGCCAGGGCAAATTATTAAATCTTTAGAGAATCACCCCCTTTCCCTGTGGCCCTTCTTGGCTCCCACTCCCCACAATCTGATCTCAGCCGTGTGTTTAAGAATACAACCGTTAACAGTCTGGAGGCGCCGAGAATGCCTTGCGCCTCAGCTCATCAAAAATACAGGAAGCCAGCCGCCAAGGATTCGAAAATTAAAAATTAAGTACAGAGAGCCCTTCGCAAGGTAGCAATCATGGACTACAAAGCCCAACGAATGTGTGTGTGTGTGTGTGTCGAAGAGGCTGCTCAATTATTCCAGATGCTCTTATTTAAAACAGCTGCGGAGGCTACCGCCAAGCGACGCAACTCAAAAAGTGTTGCATCATGTCACTGCATTGTGAACCCAGCCA
Source organism: Bungarus multicinctus (assembly GCA_023653725.1). Classification (NCBI taxonomy): domain Eukaryota; kingdom Metazoa; phylum Chordata; class Lepidosauria; order Squamata; family Elapidae; genus Bungarus; species Bungarus multicinctus. The sequence continues at coordinate 12,763,684 of CM042845.1, read as the reverse complement.
AAAGCCCAAAGCCGGCCAAGGAAGGTAACATTTAAATCTCAGGGTTTTCGGAGAACGGCGGAGAGGGAGGGATGTTTTGCTGAGGAAGTTCTGAAGCCTTCAGTTGGATTCCAAAGTCGGGGTGGATTTCAAATAAAGGAAACCACGGTTAAGTCTCCCAGCCAAAGTTAGGTTTCAAAAGGACTCGCCGTTTCGGCTAAGCCGTCTTTCGACCTTGGCCCCCTGGCCACAAGAAGGCGGTTTACAACAATCCTTGGTGCTGTGCTTGGTAGCTGGGATGTTTCACGACCCATCTAGGTAACATCATCAGCTTGTTCCCTGTTTATATGCAATAACTCTGAGCTTGGCCATTTCGCTGTCCCAACTCTTTTCCCTTTCACAATTGAGAAGGAAGGAAGGGAGGATTAAAATCCCCCTGGCAATTCCCAATTAATCCCATCCTACACCCACCCAGCAAATCGTCTCATCACAACCAGCAACTGCGGAAAGGAAAGGTGTGAGCGGCGCATGAGAGATGTGGGGCGGATCAGAGAGGGTGTGGGAGGGTATGGATCGGGGTAGAGGTATAGCTTTGCAGGTTGAGGTACAGCAGAGACTGGGGAGGGTGCGAGGGGGTGCATGAGAGTTTGGGGAGTGCAAACAGGAGTCAGTGGCGTTGGGTTGGGTTGCATAAGTGGAGAGGTGTGAGTGAGCTGCACAGCATATCCATCAAGGGTCTAGAGAAGGGTTGCACATGTGGGGCAAACTTACTCCCAGCAACTTGCAACATTCCCCACGGCTTCCCCAATGACAGTCCCTGGGGAAGTCAGCAGGAAATGGTCACAAACATTCCCCATGGCTTCCCCAACGACAGTCACTGGGGAAGCCGGCAGGAAACGGGTCACTAACAGTGATCACATGATCACAGGGCACATTGTCAAGCGCCCAGATGACGATGACATAAGCGCAGAGGCGCTGGGAAGATCAGAGGACTTGTGATAACCCCCATGTTATCAGCCCCATCATAACTCTGAACTCCGAGAGAATGTTCGTTAAGTCAGTACACCTGACTGTACATATAAACAGCCAACAGGTCATTATAGAAAAGTAGAACAGGCACACACGGATTCTCAAAGGACATTTTTCCCTTTCCTTTCTCTTCCCTGTAGTAACGCCGACGGCAAAATATCTTTCAGTTTGTTGAATGTCAGTGACAATTAACATTAACACCTTATGGATAAAGTCATGGATGATTTACCTTATTTGACCATTTATAGGCCTGGAGCAGTTGACTATAAAGGGGTGTTTTGTCTTGGACAGGGTCGAGACTCAAGAGACCGCTGTTATGGAGGGGATGGTTTTCGGATGGTTTGCCCACCAAGTTACTCAAGCGTTCCAACTCCCTAAAATCAAATCATGAGAAAAACAGCGTTAGAAAGCATATTTTACACCCCATTTCCATGAATTCACCTTGGGGGTGTAACTCGACAGTAAATCTTCGGTCTGCACTTTCATATTCTTAAAGGTTTTTTCTTTATGGACACTGAGAGCATTTGCACCAAAAACAAATTCCTTGGGTGTCCAATCACACTTGGCCAATAAAGAATTCTATTCTATTCCTATTCTATGCTATTCTCTCTTCTATTCTATTCTCTATTCCATTCTATCCTTATTCTATCCTATCCTATTCTCTTTTCTCCTTTTCTATATTCTATTCTCTCTTCTATATTCTATTCTATTCCTTATTCTACTATTCCATTCTTTCTATTCTATTCTAATTCTATTTTGTGCTATTCTATGCTACTCCATTCCATTTTCTCTCTTCTCTTCTCTCTTCTCTTCTAAGATAGAAGAGTTGATGGATATAGATGAATCCTTCCATCAATCCATCAATCCATCCGTCCATCTATCCAACCTTCCATTCATACCTCTTAATGTTTATTGTTCTGGCTCAATGTTACCTCCAAATCGCTTCTCTCTTTTATTTTCTGTATCTGCACTGGCTACTTCTGTGTTTTCTCTGTTTCCGTTTTCTTTATTTCCTTATCATAATGTTTCATTTTATTGTTATTTCATTTTATGGCTATTTTTTCCAGTCATTATGGGTATTTCTGGTGTGTTCTGCTTGGCTCCTTTCAAACCAAGGCATTTCTCCTTGGTCTCTGTTTTGGAGTCTTTTCGAATCACCACACGTACAGATGCAACCGGGAACCACAAGACAGCCAGTCCTCGACTTACAACTGTTCCTTTAGTGACCGTTCGAAGTTACAACGGCACTTTAAAAAAAAGCGACATGTTTTTCACACTTACGACCATTGCAGCATCCCTGGGGTGGCACAATCAAAATATGGACGCTTGGCAGCTGGCCGGTGTATAGTCCTTGATGTACAACAGCTCATTTAGTGACTGTTTTTGAGGTTACGACGGCCCCGAAAAAAATATGACCTACAGCCGTTTTTCAGAGTTACAACCTTTGTGGCTTCCCAGTGGTCAAGGCGACCCAAATTCAGGCGCTTGGCAACGAGTTCATATTTACGACGGCCACAGGGTCCCCCTTTTCTGACAAGCCAGATGGCCGTAAAATGAGGCCCAAAGCTCACTTTCCAACTGTCTTTGCTGGGTAATGGAAATCTGGGGGGTTTCCATCGCGGCCGTAAGTTCGAGGACTGGATAGGGAGGCTCTACCAAGGGCAAACCAGCCTACTCTCCTCCCACCCCGAAATAAAGACCCTCATGCCCTGCCCTGCCGTGCAGCATGGAAGCCACAGCTCTATCCCACGCCTTGCCAGCGGATGGACAGGGATGATGGGCCAGGGGGTCCCCACACCGCCTGGCGAGCAAGGAAGCAGGTGAGGCAGGCCAAGCCCCGCCCCCCTTCCCTCATTATCCTACTCGACGCCAAAGGAAAATAGAAGGGGCGTGGCCTCCTCCTCCTCCCCCCCCCCGCCCTCGCTGCTTGCCCCGCCCTCACCCCAAGTCCCGGCTGACGGAGTGGAGGCTCTCCTGGAAGCTGGCGAGGAAGCCCTTCTCGCGGCCCTCCACGGCCTCCTTGTGTCGCCGGCCGTCCTTGAGGCAGTCGAAGACCCGCGTCACGCTGGAGCGCAGCGCCTGGATGGCGGCTATGGCCTGCGCGAAGGCCTCCAGGTTCACGCCGGCGCTCAGCACCCCGTCCGCCATCTTGCAGGGAGAAAACGGCTCCTTCCCCTCCTCCTCAGGCCGCGGGGAGCGCCGGGAAATGGAGTCCGCCGCTTGCAGGAAAGGACGCCCGTCGCAAAGCAGCCTGGGAGCAAGAGCGGAGGGAGAGATAGAGACTTATCTCTCTTAACCGCGGGGCCCGCCGGGAAATGTAGTGCACGGGGGAAGGGAGGTTTTCAGGTGCTGAAAAGGGACAGCTCCTCCTCGCCTTTGGGGAACATTGAAGTTGATTTTCTCCGGCTGAATTTTTAAAAATTTGTTTTATTTTCATTTATGGCGGGATTGATCACTTTGATTTGGCTGATTTCAAGTGGCCTTCACCGTTGCTTCCTCCTTAATAAAGAAAGGCCAATACTTAACAGACAATAAGGCTCCTTCGGAGGAAGCTGCATTTAAATTAATGTCTTTATTTGTTGTTGATTTTCTTTCTCTTTCCCTCTCCTCTATCTCTTCTTACCTTCTTTTGTCTCTCACTCCTTCCTTCCTTTTCTTTCTTTTTCTTCTTTCTGTCTTTTTCTTCCCCACTGTCTTCTTTGCTTTTTCTTTTTTCTTCTTTTTATCTTTTTCCTTCTTCCTTTCTCTCCTCTCCCTTCTTTCTGTCTTTCCTTCATACCTTCTTTCTTTCTTCTTTCTCCTTCTTTCCTTTTTTCTTCTTACCGTCTTTCCTTCCTTCTTCCTTTCTCTCCTTCCTTCTTTCTTTTTCTTTCTGTCTTTCCTTCCTTCATACCTTCTTTCTTTCTTCTTTCTCCTTTCCTTTTTCTTTTTTCTTCTTACTGTCTTTCCTTCTTCCTTTCTCTCCTTCCTTCCTTCCTTCCTTCCTTCCTTCCTTCCTTCCTTCTTTCCTTCCTTTCTTCCTTCTTTCTTCCTTCCTTCCTTCCTTCCTTTCCACCCCCTCTCTTTTCTTCCCTATACTTCTTATGGCTTTGGCACAATGCTATCTCAATACACTTCCTGTTTTATTAACTCTGCCTCAATTTCACACTTTAGTTGCATTTCTCTGGTTTGCTTTCTTGCTTTGACCTTTATTTTATCTTATCATAGCATTGATTGTTATATTTTATAGTCATTTCTTCCAGTAATGATGTTACTTCTGGTATGTTCTGTTTGGTTATGGTCAAATAAAAGCATTCCCTGAGCTGCGTTTTGGTCTCACTGGTAACATTTGTATTTGCCCTTTTATTTTTTTTCCAATTGCAACTTTAGTTGCTTTTGCTGCCTATATTTGTTCTTGCCATTTTAGTGATTTAGACAACCTGTTCTTTTTCGTTGTTTTTATACTCATGGCAGCTCCCCAAAGAAGATGCAGATGAATTCAAGGGACTTCCAGCAAGTGCACAAATAAAACCATCTTAATCACACTCATTTTCAAAAGTCCCAGATCGGCTTTTAAAATCCACAGTAGAGGAGGGAAGCGTTGTAAAAAAGAAAGGGCAGCGGAGTTAAATTATATATTTCTTGGGCCCTAAAGGTTGGGAGCGAACTCAAATAAGGAGTAAATTACACAATTTGCAGCACAGATAATCCTGGACTTCACAACTATTTGTTTAATGACCATTCAAAGTTACAACCACCTGGAAAAAAGGGGACTTGTGATCTGCACGACAGTTGTATGGTCATGTGATCAAAATTTGAAGGGTTGGCAACTGGCATGTTCTTATGACTGTTGCAGTGCCCCGAGATCATGTGACCCTCTTATGCAACCATCTGACAAACAAAATTAGTGGAGAAAGCCAGATTCGCATCACAACTGTGTTGCTAACAACTGCGGCGAGTCACTTCATACCTGTGGCAAACGGGTCATAAAACAGGGGCAAAAACTCACTTAACAACCGTCTTACTTAGCGTCGGAAATTTCAGGCTGAATTGTGGTCATATGTTGAGGACTACCCGTGTTTTATGTGGTAGAGATCTGGAAGGAAAAGCTAGCTTGCTCAAAAAACTGAATAGGAATAGCCGCCACTTTCGCCCACGGGAGCCAAACTCCGAATCGAAATTTCTGCAGTTCGTTTTTTTTTTCCTTTTGCAATGCGATTCGTGAGTAATGATTGTTGGGGATGTAACAACAGATTTGGACAAAGAAGTGCCCGTGCAATGAAAGGAGGTGTTGGATGGAAAGAGGAATGGCTGAAGGTAGAAAGAGAAAAGAGAATATCCCAACAGTTACCTTCGAGTTAATGGTTCTTTCGTGACCGGCAAAATTTTACACAAAAGAAAATAAACCTTTAAGTGCACCGGCGCTCTGTTCTACGAGCATTTTCAGTTCTTTGTGTGAGCATGGAGTATATTTTGATTTGGGAGACATTTATGGTCCTCTGGATGTCAACCATTCAGAGCAGGAGTTGAAAAGTGGGAGGATGCGCTTGGTTAGGAACACTTCAAAATAGATTAACAGCTGCAAATTCGAAACTTGAGTAGGAAATACACGGGCATCGAAGCGTATGATTTTATAACGTGTGTGCAAGACCAAGTTCTTATTTGTGTTTTATGTGTTGGTTGTTTTTTAAAAATAATTCAAGATACCCAGCACACTTTCCTCCTTCCTATTTTTGCCACAACAGCGATCCTGTGGACATGAGAGAGAGAGAGAGAGAGGAATTGATGCAAGGTCACCCACCTGGCTTTCATGCCTAAGGCAGGACTAGAACTCCCCCTCTCCCACTTTCTAGCCTTGGTGCTTTAACCCGCTGGATTAAACCGGCTCTACTAACCATTCTGCTTGTAAATCAATAATTCTGCTGAAGCAATTCCGCAATTTGATTTCTGACTTCCCAAAGAACGTCTAATTTTCGGGTTCCTGTATCTTAATAAAGCTATAGCCCAGCAGCAAACCTGAAAACGTGGAATGGCAACAGATGGAACACAGCTATACCTACACGGCATGCTTGCCAAAGAAGACAGTGTTGTGGTCCGTCGGCAGCCTGTGCAGGGGGGGGATCAGCCAGGGAGTCTGGAGAGGACTCGGACGAGGGTCCTGCATCCAATGCAGAGATGGGGCCAGGACCATCTGGGAGTGGGGTGCTGCCTCCAGAACCTCCGGAGTCTGGCAGCAGCGAGGCAGAAGAACAAGGGGAGCCTATTCCCAGTGCGTGTGTGCACAGAGCTGCGAGAAGGGCAACTTGGAACAAAAAGGGCAACTTGGGAGTAAGGCTGGGAGGTGATTGCCCCTCCCATAAGGGATAAAAGACAGGCCAAGGTGATGAAACCTTTGCAGGAAGCAAAGTCGTTTGTTCTATTCAGATTAATCCTTGAAGCTGGGTGGACTTTGTACTTCGGTTGGTTTTTTTATAATTCATTTGGCACTTTACTTGTTGGCAGCAATTCAAAGGAGAGAAAGGTGGGTGCTTATCTTGAGGGACTGTTTGGGACTCATTACCAGCTGGGAATGTACATAATTCCCAGCGGTGAAATAAAACAAGAATTATTTTAACTCAGCGTGGGCTTAATTACGGTCTCAGGAAGCCTTGGTCAGAACACACAGAGAAGAGTATAGATAAGTGATTCTCCAGGACAAAAGTTGAGAGACAAAATTAACAGTCAAAGTATAGGGAAGTCCTCGACTTAAAACAGTTCATTTAGTGACTGAGGTTACAATGGCACTGAACAAAAGGACTTGGGACTTTTTTTTTTTCACATGACCATTGCAACCTTCAGACGCTTGACAACTGACTCATATTTATGACGGTCTCAGTGTCCCAGGGATCAAGCGATCCCCTTCTGCGACCTTCCAGCAAAGCAAAGTCAACGCGGAAAGTCCAATTCACGTCACAACCGGGTTACTAACTTATCAACTTGCAGGGATTCACTGGACAACAGTGGGAAGAACTTGTTGTAAAGTGGGGCGAAACTCCCTTAACAAACGTCTCGCTGAACCACCGAAATGTTGGGCTCCGTTGCGGTCAAGGACTGGCTGTACTTCTTCCCTCCAAGGTCAGCTAAGGTTGCAGCTGTCTATCCTTCCAAAAGGGGAGATTATACGCAAAGCCCTGCTTTAAGACTTTAACTGGCTTAGCCCTCTGTTGTCTGCTGTTCCCTTTCCCAGCAACCCACAGCCTTTCGAGGCTTAAGAAAACTGGGCTAAAACCGAACGATTTGAAAGCAGTTGTGGCTGGGAAGAAGTCTGGTTGATACAAGCCAAGAGATTTGAGTTTTTTGGTGGATAGGAATAGAAACAGAACAGAATAGAATATGGAATAGAATGGAATAAGGAATAGAATAGAATAGAAAGAAAATAGAATAGAAAGAAAATAGAATAGAAAGAAAATAGAATAGAGTAGATTAGAATGGAGTAAGAATAGAATAGAATTAGAATAGAATGGAGCGGAGTAGAGTAGAGTAGAGTAGAGTAGAGTAGAGTAGAGTAGAGTAGAGTAGAGTAGAGTAGAGTAGAATCAGGAAAGAATAGAATAGAATAGAATCAGGAAAGAATAGAATAGAATCAGGAAAGAATAGAATAGAATCAGGAAAGAATAGAATAGAATAGAATCAGGAAAGAATAGAATAGAATATGGAATAGAAAACAGAACAGAATAGAATAAACAGAGTTGGAAGGGACCTTGGAGGTCTTCTAGTCCAACCCCCTACTTAGACAGGAAACCCTATAGCATTTCAGACAAATGATTATCCAATCTCTTCTTTAAAATTTTCACAACTTTTGGAGGCAAGTTGTCCCACAGATTAATTGTCCTCACTGTCAGGAAATTCCTCCTTAGTTCTAGGTTGCTTCTCTCCTTGATTAGTTTCCATCCGTTGCTTCTTGTCCTGCCATCTGATGCTTCGGAGAATAACTTGGCCCCCTCTTCTTTGGGGCAGCCCCTCAAATATTGGAAGAATGCTATCCTGTCACCCCGGTCCCTTCTCTTCATCAAACTGGACCATCCCAATTCATATATTGGAGAGCCGCCACCTCCAATATACATTACATAAGCATGACCAAAGACAGAAATACAAAATTATGCACACACCCACCTCTATTATATGACACAGAGAGACAACGCAGTCTAGTTCAGGTGTATACACGTACATGGCGAGGGAAACGGATCTTGTGAGTTTGCCAGGTGGATGGCCTAGGCCAGGGGTCTCCAACCTTGGCAACTTTACGACTTTTGGACTTTCAACTCCCAGAATTCCTCCACCATGAGGAATTCTGGGAGTCGAAGTCCACAAGTTGTAAAGTTGCCAAGATTGGAGACCTCTGGCCTTGGGAACAAAGCTGTTCCAGGATCAGGTAGGCCTGCTAGAAATAGTCCGAAACCTTCCTCCCAAAGAGAGCAACGGAAAGAGACAACTCTGAAATCCTCGAGTGAAGGCGGCGAGTGAAATCCTTGCCATCTGAACGTCACCGCAAGAACTTTGCACCTTATCCTTCCAAGATTCTTCGCTCTTGCATTGAAGAGATGAAAAATAGAGAAACTTTCCAAGAAATATTCGTCAGGCTATCCCTGCACAAGCAAGGCCCGGTCAATCCCCAAACCTTGGTGCATTTTTATCGGCAGCAATAATCGGCTTTTATGGTCGAACTGCAAGTGCGTTATAAAAAAGGACTCGGTCTTTGCAAATTCCTCCCCTGCTCCAACCCAGTCCCCGAAAGCTGAAGAATAAGCAAATTATTCTGGAATTTAGGAGAGAGCATCAAGCCCGCCATAAGAGTGAAATATTTTATTATTATCCAGGCAGAATAATTGCTTGAAAATATAGAGCTGCGAAGACATTTGAAAGAGGAGGAGGGAAGGCAAAAAAGGAAAACAGAACTCACAGATGGTTCGGATATAAATCCCAACTGCAGTCAATCTACTTATCTCCCTCCCAAATGGAGGGGAGAGAAATTTCCTTTTCTGCTTTTCTTCCCCCCTGCCGAAAAGACTCCGAAGCATATGTGCTCTCCATTCCATCAAGAGGTGGGTTTTGACTTCTGCTGTTTGCAGGTCACTCCTGTTAAATAATCGGCACCTGTGGATTTTATTTTTAAAACACACACACACACACACACACAAAAAAATATGTAGTTTACATTTTGAAAAAAAGTAAAAAGACCTAAGAGGCAGAAAAGGGGTTTTTTCCGAGCAGTTTCAGGGAACAGCGGCTGGAAGTAGATTTGACCTCATGTCAGTAAAGAAAAAAAAATGATTTCCCCCCCCCCCGCCCCCATATTTTCAACAGCTATCACACAGCACAATAAAGATGCCATAGTCAAAGGCAGTCTATCTTAAACATGCGAGAGTGGCAACAACAACAACAACAAAAAAGGCAGATTGTAATCTTTCTTGCCCTGCCAGTTGGGTCTAGCGGTTAAGGCACTGGACTAGAAAGTGGGAGGTGTGACTTTTAGTTTGGCTCTAGCCATGAAAGCTGGCTGGGTGACTTCAACCCAATCACCGGGAGATGGGAGTTCTAGTTCCTCTTAGCCATGAAAGCCGGCTGGGTGACTTCAACCCAATCACCAGGAGATGGGACTTCTAGTTCCTCTTAGCCATGAAAGCCAGCTGGGTGACTTCAACCCAATCACCGGGAGATGGGAGTTCTAGTTCCTCTTAGCCATGAAAGCCGGCTGGGTGACTTCAACCGAATCACCAGGAGATGGGAGTTCTAGTTCCTCTTAGCCATGAAAGCCGGCTGGGTGACTTCAACCCAATCACCAGGAGATGGGAGTTCTAGTTCCTCTTAGCCATGAAAGCTGGCTGGGTGACTTCAACCCAATCACCAGGAGATGGGAGTTCTAGTTCCTCTTAGCCATAAAAGCTGGCTGGGTGACTTCAACCTAAACACCAGGAGATGGGAGTTCTAGTCCCAATTTAGCCATGAAGGCCAGCTGAAAATAGGAGGAGCAAAGTGAGTTGGATCTGTTCGCCGAATTGAATAATTTGCAAAAACAATCAGGGAGAGATATCAAGAAATAACGTAGAACGACCCCTTGCAAGAGCCCAGGGAAATTAAATTTAAGAGTGCAGGTTCATGAAACTTTGTTCAAAATGAGAGGGAAAAAAAGGTGCCATTTATTATTTAATTTTATTTTATTTTATTTATTATTTTCAAATTTATTCCGCTGGCTCATCTACCCCCGAATAAGCGGAGAGCTCCAAAATCAGGCGATCGTTTAGCTCCGGCGCCCATATTTCCATCCGCTGAAAGGTTTCAGGGTTACAATTGGTATTCAAGCAGCAAAATATTTTTTCAGCACTGCTTCGTAGCCGTAGCGATCGTGAGACGGACGCTCCAGATTTATTCCCTTTTTTCTATTGATTGCAAAAAGGCAGCCCTGCCAAGAACAGACTCGGATCCAAAAAGCAACGTATTTGCAAAGAAAATCGGGGGGTGGATGGGGGATGGGGGAGGCAGCTTCATAGATAGGACATTTTGGTGCCAATTCTTTCCCAAATTCACTGAAATATTCAAGACTCTGCATATTACAGGTAGTCCTCGGCATACGACCAAAATTGAGCCACAAATTTCTGTTGCTAAGTGAGACAGTTCTATTTGTCTGTCTATGTATGACCTCTATCAATCTCATCTCTCTCTCTCTATCAATCTCATCTCTCTATCTATCTTCTAACTTTCTATCTCATCTATCAATCTCATCTCACTATCTATCACCTAATTTTCTTTCTTTCTCTCTCTCTCTCTTTCATTCATCTCTATCTATCATCTAACTTTCTATATATCTATTTATCTATCTCATCTCCCTCTCTGTCACTCATCTCTCTATCTCTCTATCATCTAACTTTCTTTCTTTCTATCTATCCCATCTCTTTATCTATCAATCTCACCTATCTGTCTCTCATCTAACTTTCTTTCTATCTATCCATCCATCCATCCCTCTATATTTAATTAGCTAGCTAGCTACCTTGTTTATGCATTTTCTAGTTTTGCTCAACTCTTATTGACCAGTTTTTTGGGGGGGTGTAAAATGAGAGAAATGCGATGGGATGCTTTAGCTGATTTATTTGAAACTTATCTTTTCTCCTTCTGCAAAACTCTAAGCAGATAGGACGTTGGTGATGTTCAGAGCATCCAGGAACAAAATCTTCGAAAATCTATCCTACGGTTGGCACTTATTTCTTACTTCTATCCCTTTTCATTTCCTATTGCACATTTCACTTCCCTCTTTTCATTTCCTGCCTGCCCATCCAATCAGCATTTCTGTGTCTCCACCCCACCCCAAATGTTTGGGGCTCTCTATCAATAAGAAAAAAAGCTTTTCACCATCTCTGCCCTCCCCAACATCTGTTTTCCAGTCTTGTCCCTAAAAATAGAGGGTTCTTCTAAAATAACATAAAATAAATATCAGAAATATTTATTTACTTTTTCTTGAAAGAGTGCCTTAATCAGATGATGAATTCCAAATTTAATAACGTAGCAACTTCTTTTGTAAGAGCCCAGATTTTTATCTGCGGGGGTGGGAAGGAGAGGTTTATTTGAATTTGCATGGAAATCAAAACTCATAAGTATTTCTTGGCGCTCTTGGAACCTCTGATGTTTCATAAATCCATAACAATCTTTTCTTCTCTGAGTGCGGCATATGCATGCATACATGCATGGAACAAGAACAATTGAAAAATTGCTGAAAAACATAAAAGAGAGAAATTTCTTTGCATTTTTGGACTTGGCCTGGTTTAGGATGGTCACATTTTCTCAACTGAAATGATTGTTTTATTATAGATAGATAGATAGATAGATAGATAGATAGATAGATAGATAGATAGATAGATAGATAGATAGATAGATAGATACTTTGTGTTATTTATCAGCTCAAAACCTTACACACACACACACATATATATAACATTATACAATATTCTCTCTCTCCCCCTCTCTCCCTCTCTCTCTTTGTATTAACTATAGTTTCAGTTAATTTTCAGTTCAAAATGCGACCATCCTAAATCAGCCAAGTCCAAAAATGCCAGGGAATTCCTAGAAGTCTGGCACTCTGACAAAGCAGCCATCCATGGACACATAGACATGAACAACATCTACAGATTATGCAAAAGAGACGATCACCCAGCCCCAAAACGAAAAAAAAAGATCCAAGCACCTTTCCACAAAATGAACATCAGACCAACCATCAAGTAAACAATACCCCAGCCCAGAAATTGGGCCATCAATAAACAGCCCAGCCAAAGCATCTCTAAGAGCAACCCCACCAACACTGTCACGGAAAGACAGCAGAATATAAACTGAGAACAAACCCCACTCCTTACAAACACTGATGATGTTACATAGTTTGGTAATGAAACGTCTGCAAGTAAACAAGGAAGCACACAGAGCCCCAAGGACCTCACTATCATCTCTTCCTTCTCCTTCTCCTCCTCCCCCTCCCCCTCCCAAACCCCACTCCCTTCTAGCACTGATGATGTTACCTAGCTGGGTAATAAAATGTCTGCAAGAAAACAACCCAGCTCACAGACCACCTAGGACCCCTCATTTCAACCCTGAGCTGCAAAGATTCTTCTCTATTGGTATATTTATGATCGTAGCAGCATCCCCACAGTCATGTGATCAGAATTCAAATACTTGGCAACTGGTTCCTATTTGTGACCGTCGCAGTGTCAAGCGAAGTCCATGGGGAAGCCAGATTCTCTTAACAACCATGTTACTAACTCTCTTAACACCCGCAAGGATTCACTTAACAAGGGTGGCTAGATAGGCAGCAACGTGGAGCAAAACTCAACTTAACCTTCACTTAATTTTGGGCTCAGTTATGGACGTAAGTCAAGGACTGTCTGTAATCTCAAATCTGGGTCCCAGACTGAAGCTGGACTTCACTTCAAATCCCGTTGCAATTCAGGCTAAGATAAATGAAGTGAATACGTTAACCTGGGTTTGCCTTATACAGTTCATGGTTTCGCTTTCTCGCCTTAAAATTTTTTAAAGTTATTTTTGGAGAAGGTCATTGGTGTGAGTATATAGAAACAAGCCCGGGTAATTGTAACACGGAGAAACTGAGATTGGTGGCATGGCCCCTCAGGAGCTGCTGGTTATAAAAAGACAGGATACAACATATTCTACATTTAGAGTTGAGGAAACTAACATGTACTGTTTAATAGGATTTTTTTTAAAAGGACGATCTTTCTTAGAGAAAACAGGTTACTGTATGCAGCCCAAAAGATGCTGCAGCATAGAATTCAGCTGCAAAATCATCATTTTTAACCTCACAGCTTTGCTCTCCCATAATAAATTTTGCCTACTTGTTAAGTGGGTTATATCATTTAAAGAAACAAAACTGACTGAAGATTGCCAAGAAACAGAAGCCAATTATGAACAGGCCCATAACAAGAAAAGTGTTATAATCTCTATAGAGATTATATTATAATTTAAGTTAAGAATCTATAATTCATCAACCAATCAATCAAATCTTCATGACACTCAGAGACCAAGGAAAGAGTGGAATGCAAACGATTTTAGAGTGGAATACAAACAATTTCAAGAGCCAAAACATGTAAAATATTATAATTTTAAATATATTTTTTATTAAAATGTTGGATTGCTGTTCCAATAGGGCATAAGATAAGGCTGCTGTCCAGGGTCCTGAGGTCAGTTTTATATCTATCGTCAGCTGGAGAACTCTGGATCTGAACCCACAAATTTTTCTCATGTGTAATTATAGTTATTCCACAACAAGATGGAGAAAAGGTCAGGACCAGAGAAAAAACACAGAATCATTGCACAAAACGACAATGGATTAAAAAAAGAAAAAACCCAGACAGCCCATAATGTAGATTGCAAGGTGTGTGGCGACTCTAAAAAGACTATAGAAACATAGTTGTTCATGAAATATTGCCAAGTCTTGTTTTTATCCAGCATGAAGACTAAAATATTCTTCACTAAAAAAAACTAAAAGCCACAAAACCACACTTTCTCTCCCACCTAGCAAAAGAGAGTGGGATAAGAAGGAGCCCAACAAATTAGAATGACACCAAATTGAGAGGAACTTAGTGAGTTATGGTTGCATAGAGACAATTTGGTACAGTGGTTAAGGCACCAGGATAGAAAATGGAAGTTGGTGAGTTCAATTCCTGGAGACTGTGAGTTCCAGTTCCACCTTAATCATGGAAGTGAGTTGGGTGACTTTGGGCCAATCACCAGGAGGCTGGGAGTTCTAGTTCTACCTTAGGCATGAAAACCAGCTGAGTGACTTGAGGCCAATCACCAGGAGATGGTGATTTCTAGTCCTACCTTAGGCATGAAAGCTGGCTGGGTGACTTTGGGCCAATTACCAGGAGATGGTGAGTTCTAATCCCATTTTAAGGCATGAAAAATAGCTGGGTGACTTTAAGTCCCTCTCTCTCATCCCAATCCACCTCACAGGGTTGTTGTGAGGAAAATAAGACAAGGAAGGCATGTCAATTATATCCGCCACCTTGAGTTATTTGTAAAAAGAATAAAAGCAAGATACAATCCCTATTATTTTTTTTAAAAGAAAAAAAAATAGAACAGCAGCCAGATTTTAATTTGCCAGCTACAGAATTTTATCCCTCTCTTGCATTCGCTCAATTCCAGCCCACTCTGAGCTGCACGTAATCTGAGCAGAATGCTAAAAAAGAATAAGAACAAGCCAGAATATTACGACCTTCTCCGGGGATTGGAATGGAAGCAATCTCTCCTTTCTCAGTGCAAAAGGCTAAGATCCAGTTTAAAAGCCAAAACTTCGACTCCCTGGGGAAGTTGAGTTTTACAGCTCCCCTACTGTCGATTTAAAAGAATAAACGGATCATAGCCAGCAAACCAAAGTCCACCCGTTAACATCGCTGGGTGGGAGGGAATGTGGAAGAGCTACACATGGTTCTATTGATTGCATTTCAACCGCAGCAGTCCTTGACTTACGACCGCAATCGAGCCCCAAATTTCCGTTACTAAGCGAGGAGTGAGTTTTGCCCCACCTTTGTTGCCACCATTGTTAAGGGAAGCACTGCAGTTGTTAACTTAGCAGCATGATTGTTCAGCAAATCTGTTTTTCCCCCATGGACCTTGCTGGTCAGAGGGTCACCGTCATAAATACAAATCCATTTCCAAGCATCTGGATTTTGATCATGCAACTGTAGGGATACCAAAAGGCCGTAAATGGTAAAATACGTTTCCCAGGTCACCATTTTCAGTGCCGATGTGAGTTCGGTCACTAAATAAGCTGTTGTAAGTTGAGGACCGTTGTCATGCCCCTGTCGGAGTCTGAATCCAAGGAGGAAGACGAACAGCTGACAGGGATTGGGAGCGTGGCTCCGTTAGCTGTGGAAGAAACTGGGGAAGGGCACAGTCCAGCTGAGCAAAGTAGGGAAACAGTAGAACAAGGGAGAGAGGGTTCAAAGGAGGACCAAGGCCCACCCCCTCTTCATCCTAGGGCATGCAGAGAGGAACGGAGAAGGGAGCAACGTGGGTTGCATGGCTTAAGGGGGAGGAAAGGGCCCTGATTCCCTTCATTAGCCACACCTGGGAAGTGAGTTTAAAAGAGAATGCAAGCTGAGAGTGGCGTCTGCTGGGAGCAAACATGACTTTATCCTGTGTTGTCTTTGGTTATCTGTATTCCTGGAGCCTTTCCAACTGTGTTGAGTTTTGCTGTACCTTCGCGTCTGGAATTCTTGCTCCTAACCTGCTGGATTAATGACCTCATCTTGCCTTGATTGGAGTTAGAGTTAGAGTTTTTGTTGACCATGTTTTGGACTTGATTCTCTGGGAGAGTTTTTCTCCAGCCCAGAAAGTAACCAGGACATTGGGGGCAAAGTTGGAGCTAATAAAGGGACTCCTACTGATCACCTGACTTGGTTGCCTTTGTGCCATGCCCCTTTGGGTCATCACAATTGTCCTGTACTTGGTCAGTCTCGTTTGCTTGTAAGGTGAGCAGGAATCAGACCTACTTTGGTTCCTGAAAGGAAAACCAGCCACATCGATAAATAAAATCATTTCAAGAGTTGTAGACCAAACTTGGAAGACGAAAGATTTTGTAGAAACAAGAAGGACAGAACAGTTGTATAATTGTGGGGAAGGGACATAAGTTAGGGGGGAACATAAGTTAGGGCCCTCTGGGCACTAGGAGTTCAGTTTTGACTTAAGGCAAAGTTTGTAACTACCTTTAAAAAAAAGAAAAGAAATCCATGTTACACAAAGTATTTTCAAACTAACTTAGCCTCAGGTTTCCATCGCTCTTTTAAAGCGGGAACAAACACTTCTGAAACCATTAGCAATCCATTATTTACTGCAAAACCACAAAGAAAGCTTTACATTGAACTATGAGTTCCCTTCCTCTAGGGATTGGGGTAAGAGAGGGAAGTGTTATGCTCAAGTCACAGGAAAGACATATTTTTTTTTCCCCAGCTAAAAACAGGCAGTTCTTTAAGATCGTAGTCTTTGAGCCTTTAAGTTTTCAGAACTAATGCTATGGCAGTCTTCCGGCAGAGAAGGAGACGTGAAATAAGGACTTGTGTCCTTCAAAGATTGGTATTTAAAGCTATTTTTAAAAGTATTAGTTCTTCCCCTATCAAGAGAGCTCTCTGGTGTAAAGAGAAAAAAAATAAGTCTACCCTAATGGCACAAATAACTTTCTAGGAAGAAAAACAGTTCGACATTAAACCCCAAGATAAACAAAAGGTTTTCCAGCTGGGGATCCTATGAGCAATAGTGATGTCACCGTTCAATCCTTTCAACCCACTTTTGACCCGAATGTAGTACTAGCATGTTGGAAGAAAGAACGCATCTGGTTCAGTTCCAAGCTGGGAGAAACAGGGAGGTGGGTTGGAAAAATGGCTTTGTTGATGATGCGGAACCATCAAGCACATGTGATTCTGGGTAGCTGAGCCCATGGAGTTGAGAGTGAAGGGTTTTTGTACCTTCTCTTGGGCTTTGAACTTGAGCTTCCTGTTCCTGTACAAGGACATGTATTCTGTTGGTTGTTGTAGGGGGTCATGTAGGGGTCATAGCTGGCTCTATAGGTTGTCTGAGAAGTTTGGTTGAAGTTTCTGCGGATGAAGCAATGTCCTTAGGAGATTGCCCAGTGTAGTGAACTCTGGGTCTTAGTGGATTAATAATCCTATTATGTCCTGAAGGGATTATGTCTTAATCCCTTCACCCCAGAGTGAAGGCTTTTTTGTTTTGTAGATAGGCTGGCTCAATCTTTCTCAACGGGCACAAAATATCTGCTGGAGGAAGGGAGATTGAATCTGCTTTCTGGCTTTTGAGAAAAAACACGTGTCTCCACTTCTCACTTAGGGAAATATAATATTCTGCTTTTTTAAATCTTCCTCAAATATAATATTCTGCTTTTTAAAATCTTCCTCAAAATACTCTATTCTTCTAGGAGGAGTGGGTGGGTGCTAACTTTCTACAAGTAGTAGTAGCCACCGAGAGTTGGCTGGTGCTCACTAAGAAAATATTTTTTGAAAGGACCACCAGAGCATTAGTATTTCCTATATTATTATTAACACACTCTGATGCTTCTACTCCCCCTCCCCACCTGAAAAGAAATCTGTTCCAAATGCAAAACACAAGCAGAGGAGAAGAGTTTCAGTTTCACAGTACCAAGCAGCTTTAGTAAGAACAGTTGAGCTAAGCCACACCCAGGCTCCTTGCTGTCTCCTCCTTGCTTACACAGCAAATACTGTTTCACTTTCCAAACAGCCCTCAACTCTCTCACACACTGACAGAACGCTAGCCGGATGAATACCGATGGATGCTGGTAGGCAGAGGCAGAATTTTCCCCCTTATTTTCCTCCCAAAAAACTAAGTCTGCTCACATAGTTTCATAGCGAAGCACTAGGATAGATAGATAGATAGATAGATAGATAGATAGATAGATAGATAGATAGATAGATAGATAGATAAAACAATTAGCAATCTTCTTTACTTATCCATATGCATTGGGTTAAACTTAGATACAGTTGCTACGATTGAAAGAAAAACATGAGACAACTCATGCTAGTTTCTGCTGTAAACAACCAGTTAGGTAAGAGATGGAGTTGGCAGCTCTTAACCAAGATGTGATAACACCAAAGTCAGTTCTTCTCCTCCCAGTTCTTCAGAATTTTGGACAGGGTTTTGGGGAAGAAGATGACTTCATATACCACCTCCAGCTTCCCTTGATGTATTTTGGTCTTTAGAAAAGTGTTGCTGCTATCAGGATGAAATGAATCCCTTTCCTGAATGACAGGATTCCAAATGGGAATTCATTCCAGGATGCTGGGTCCAAGGAGGGGAATATTTTGACGGGAGATCAACCCACAGGACCTTCTTAACCCCAGCCCAAGCGTGTTGGGCTTCAGTTCCCAGAATCCTTCGGTAATGTGGGGATTTGGGGAACTGGGATCCAAACAGATATGGAAGCTAGCAGGTTTATTTTATTTATTTATTTATTTATTTGATTTGTCAATCGCTTACAAGATGATAAGTATAAGAATAAATATGAGTATGAATACAGGAAATAGGTCTGGATAAATGGGGACAAAAGGACAGGGACGGTAGGCACGATGGTGCACTTATGCACGCCCCTTACAGGCCTCTTAGGAATGGGGTGAGGTCAATAGTGGATAGTTTGAGGGTAAAGGAGTGGGGGCATTAGAGGATGTAACAACAGCGTCAGGTAGTGCATTCCAGGCATTGACCACTCTGCTGCTGAAGTTGTACTTTCTGCGATCAAGTTTGGAGCGGTTTACATTGAGTTTGTATCTGTTGTGTGCTCTTGTATTGTTGCGTTGAAGCTGAAGTAGTCGTTGACTGGTAGGACATTGTAGGAAAAGGAAGAGAGTTTAAAAGAGATGCAAACCGAGAGCTGTGGCTGCTGGGAACAAATGTGAGTTTATCTTGTGTTGACTTTGGTTATCTGCGTTCCAACATCCTCCCAACTGGGTTGAATTACTGTCATTCCTTCACTTCTGGACTTCCTTCTCTTGCCTTGCTGGACTAATGGCCTCATTTTGCCTTGATTGGACTTCTAGTTACAGTTTTTGTTGACCATGTTTTGGACTTGATTCTCTGCAGCCAAAAGCTGATCCTGGGAGAGTTTTTCTCCAGCCCAGAAGGTAACCAGGACATTGGGGGCAAAGTTGGAGCAAATAAAGGGACTCCTATGGATTATCTGACTGTGTTGCCTTTTGTGCCACATCCCAGGTCATCACATCAGCCCTCCACATTCCTTCATCCCCAAGTCTTTGAATCTGGTTAATGGGAAGAAGAACCGTTTATTGATGTGTAAGCCGTCCTGCGCACTTTCCTGGAATTTAAATGTCCTGTGTAATGTCACATTTGCAGACCCCGGGGGTTGCCGGGGGGGGGGGGGTGACGGAACATTAAAATGGAATTTGGAGCCAACTCTGCCAGGAAAATAAAACTGGGGCTTGAAGGGGAGGAAGGAGGAAGGGCCAGGCCAGGTCCTGGCAACCCTCTCCACCTGTGCTTGGTACCAAACTTTTTTAATATTCTCAAAGGCAACGGAGGCGAGAATGGGATTCTTGACCCGAGAAATTTCTCCCTTTTTCAGGTTTGTGCCAACGTAGCCAAACTGGGAGCCCAATGGAGTGTTGACCTGCACCTCTGGGGCGAAAACTGAACCAAAAATTGCCTTTATTTTTTTTTAACCAAGCCCTGGAGCCATTTCGGATGGCCAAGGGAAGGCACGTGTGTGTATGCAGGGTAGAGGGGGGTTGTTAGCCATCTTCCCTCCCAACAATTAAGAGCCGAATTTCCAGAATTTGCCCGTTTGCAGTGCTATATTTTAAACTCTTGACGTTCCAGTGATGTGTCTGCTGAATATTAACAAGACTGCAAAGATCCCAGCGCTATTGCTGTCAGGAGAAGGGGGGGGGGGGAGAGAGAGGCCTGGTTTCTTGCGGTGTTTTTAAACCGTCTTTTGCTGGTCCAGGTTTCTGGCAGTTTGGAGCTGCAGGAGAGGAGAAATGAGTCAGGGAACTGGGCAAAGGGTGGAGGACTTCAGAGGTAATGGAGGGAAAATCAGCAGCCAGTCCACCACAGGAGGGAATGCCTCTAGCCATGTTTGCTTAATCCTGGCTTGTTGGACCACCCGGAAATAGGTGGGCTTCACAGCCCTAAATCTGAGGTTTGGTGAAGCACGGGGGAGCCCAGGGGCCATCTTTTGCTGCAAAGGATGCTACTGGTTTGCTACAGCGTGGGGGTCTAGTAGAGTGGGCATGATCTCAGATCATGTGATCTGTGTTTTGTGTGGGGGGGTAGGACCACTGATGGAGAACTAGTTCTGCCATTAACAGTCAAACTGTTGCTCAGGTTTAAGGGATATTTAGTCAATCAGCTTTCTTCAGCCTGCCCTAGGAGATGGACTACACAGCTTCTAACACAAACACACACCACAAGTACTGGTGGGAATTGTACTTTTGTTTGATCTAATGGTGAAGGGACCAGGGTAGAAAGTGGGAGCTGGGGAATTCTAGTCCTGCCTTAGACATAAAAGCTGGCTGGGTGTCTTAGGGCCAATCACCAGGAGGTGGTGAGTTCTAGTCCCACCTTAGGCATGAAAACCAGCTGGGTGACTTGAGGCCAATCACCAGGAGATGATGATTTCTAGTCCTACCTTAGGCATGAAAGCTGGCTGGGTGACTTTGGGCCAATCACCAGGAGACCGTGAGTTCCAGTCCCACCTTAGGCATGAAAGTGGGTGACCTTGAACCACATCACTCTCTCGCAGACCAACCCACCTGACATGGTTGTTGTTGTGGGGAAAATAGGAGGAGGAAAGAGGACTAAATATAGTCACCATTATTTATAAAAAAAATAATAAAGGTAGGGGAATGAATAAATAAATAAACAAATAAAAATATCTGGGCCAGGAGCTACAAAGCCTTGACTGAAATCTCCTGCTAATTTGATCACAAGTCGCTGAAATGTTTTCTCTCTCCTTGTTTGGATGGAAGAAAAAGAAAAACCTGTACAGATCCAACAGCCAGACCTCTCTGGTGTAAAAAAAAATAAAAATAAAATAAAATTTCTCTTTTCAGAAACATTTCCTTTTGTATCTCCCCTTCTTCGACATCGGGCCGGGCATAAACTAGCCATAAAGGATGACCTTGTGTCCTTCGCTCTTGATTCACAACAAATATTGCCGCATTAATCCTATTTCAGGGCTCTGCCGTAATGTCAGGGCGCCGGGAAGATGTAACACAGGAAATGGTTTTGGGTTGGCTCTGTTTTTGGTGGCGGTGCCAGACAAAGAAGGAAAGCCTGAGTTAGCTGGTTATCCCGTGACTTTTATTATCTCCCCTACAAAGACGATAAAAGAATCCAGAGGTTAAATCGTACGATGGATGGTTGAGGAAACCAGCTTATGTCTAGTCTCAGGAAGGGAAAGACTAGACATGATAGCTGGGGGGGAGGGGGAGAAGGAGGAAGAGAAGGAGGAGGAGGAGGAGGAGGAGGCCTGTGGGGTCCTGGGTGCTCTCTGAGCTTGGCAGATGTTTTATTACCCAACATCATCAGTGCTGGCAATGAAATCACCATCACCACCTCCTCCTCTCTTCCTCCTTTACCCAAACTGCATT
The DNA here is from genome assembly GCA_023653725.1 of Bungarus multicinctus. NCBI lineage: Eukaryota > Metazoa > Chordata > Lepidosauria > Squamata > Elapidae > Bungarus > Bungarus multicinctus. The sequence goes on along the minus strand of CM042845.1, from coordinate 12,742,031 downwards.
CCCTTCTATGCACTGATAATGTTACTTAATTGGGTCATGAAATGTCTGCAACAAAACCACCAAGCTCAGACAGCACCAAGGACCCCATAGTCCTCCTCTTCCTCCTTTTCTACCCCTTCCCCTTCCTTCCTTCCTTCTCCCATATCCAACCAACCTTCCTTCCTTTTCTTCCTTTCTTCCTTCTCCCATATCCAACCAATCTGCTTCCCTCCCTCCTTTCTTTCTTTCCTTCTCCCACTTCTAACCAACCTTCCTTCCTTCCTTCCTTCCGTCTCCCATATTCAACCAATCTCCCTCCTTCCTTTCCTTCTCCCATATTCAACCAATCTGCCACCCTCCCTCCTTTCTTTCTTTCCTTCTCCCATATCTAACCAACCTTCTTTCCTTCCTTCCTTCCTTCCTTCCTTCCTTCCTTCCTTCCTTCCTTCCTTCCTTCCTTCCTTCCTTTTTCCATATCTAACTAACCTTCCTTCCTTCTCTCACATTCTTCCTTCCTTCTCACAGTTCCTTCCTTCCTTCCTTCTTTCCTTCCTTCTTTCCTTTTAATCTTCTTCCACTCCACATTTTTCTTCAGTGCACCAAATATATATATATATTTCAAACTGGCGTGTCCTTCTTGATCAAAACACAGATTGCTGGGATTTTCCCCCCTTTTCTGGGGCACGTGTTTTCCTCTCAAAATAAGCATTTGAAAATGTATCTCGGCCCTTTTTCCTCCCCTTTGGCAGCCAAGAACGGCATCTGAACATATGGGGACAGGAGGGGGCTGGCCTCGAACTAGGCTTCGCTTCACACTTTGATCTGGGAGGGAAGGAGGATCGCATCAGCAATGTGGCAGAATTCACCATGCTGGAAGATAAAGCAGCTTCCAAATCCAGCGGAAGTCCTAAACCCATCTTCACAGCACCGCCTGCCCATCACTGAAGTGAAGTGCCCTCGTTTACAGGCAGTCCTTGACTTACATTGGTTCATTTAGTGACCAAAGTTACAACGGCACTGGAAGAAGCACAGAAGAAGAAAAAATGTGAAGAAGGCACCGAAGAGGAGGCTGTACTTTCTGAGAATTCTCAGGAAGATAAATCTATCTCAGCATCTAACTTCTGTCCTACTACTGCAGCACCATGGAGAGCGTCCTGTCATGATTTAATTGCATGGGATGGGAGCAGCTCTATAGTGGACAAAAAAGGCTCTACAGAGAATCATTACAACTGCCCAGAAGGCTCCAGCTCTTCTTCTTCTCTTCTTCTTCTTCTTCTTCTTCTTCTTCTTCTTCTTCTTCTTCTCCTTCTTCTTCTTCTTCTTCTTCTTTCTTCTTCTTCTTCTTCTTCTTCTTTTCTTTACTTCTTTCTTCTTCTTCTTCTTCTTCTTCTCTTTCTTCTTCTTCTTCTTCCTTTCTTCTTCTTCTCTTTCTTCTTCCTTCTCCTTCTCCTTCTCCTTCTCCTTCTCCTTCTTCTTTTTGATATTCCATTCTTCTTCTTTCTCTTCTTCTTCTTCTTCGTATTCTTTTCTTCTTTCTTCTTCTTCTCTTCCTTTCTTCTTCTTTCTTCTTCTTCTTCTTCTTCTTCTTCTTCTTCTTCTTCTTCTTCTTCTCTTCTTTCTTCTTCTTCTTCTCCTTCTCTTCTCCTTTTGTAATATTCCATTCTTCTTCATTCTTTCTTCTGACTGCTTCTTTTCTTCTTCTTCTTTTCTCTCTTCTTCTTCTTTCTTCTTCTTATTCTCTCTCTTCTTCTTCTTCTAGTCCTTCTTCTTCTTCTTCTTCCTTCTTCTTATCTCCTTCTCCTTCTCTTCTTCTCTCTTCCTCCCTTCTTCTTCCCACCAGCTCTTTGCTACAGGCAGATGGTAGTTGTGACACAAGTTCCACTGGACCATCTGAGCGACTGTGTTGTGACGTTGTTTGTAGTCAGTCTGAGCGATTGTCTTGCAACACCTCAGTATGTGATCGATGGTTTCATCTGCTTCTTTGCAGAGTCTGCATCATCATCATCATCACCATCATCATTATTACCTTTATTGTCAGAGTACAACATGCGTACAATGAGATTGGCTGAGCCTCTCTTCGTGCTTGGTCTGTTGTGTGGATGCTTGTGTGTTTTTAAGGGACGGGGAATTTTGGCGGGTGGGGGGGTGTTTGGGGATTGTCATGTGTGTGTGCGTGTTGGGTCTGGTCTCTGGGTGTTATGTGAATTCCGTTGTATGTGTGTACTGTGTATATAGGTACAAGGACAATAAATAATTCAATTCAGTTCAATTCATTGGCCCAAAGTCACTCAGGCACATTTAATCTCTGAATTGGGACTAGAACTCCCCATCTCCTGGTGATTGGCTCTAAGTCACCCAGCTGGCTTTCACACACAATGACAATAAAGAATTCAAATTCAAATTCAAAAGCACCATAGGGCCCTTTTTCATCCTTGTGACCATTCCAGCCTCCCTATGGTCAGCCGCTTGGCAACCGACTTGCCTGTATGACAGTGGCAGTGTCCCCTTTTACGACCTTCTGACAAGAGAAAGCCAAGATTCGCTTAACAACGGTGTGTCCAATGTAACGCCTGCAGGGATTCCCTTCACGATGGTGGCCAGGAAAGCCGTCAAAAACATTTTTATTTTGCCCCAAGAAAATGGGGCAAAACTCACTTAAACTAATGTCTCGCTCAGCCAGTTGGGCTCAATTGCGGTCATAAGACGAGGACCAGTCATTATACGGGCCAGGTTTCTGCTCTAGTGAAGTCATCCTTCGATTTTTTTACCCGGAATGAATGTGTTGCTGCCAGGAGGTTGAATTAAACCAAAAAGTCACACCGCTTTCCTTAAGTAGTTGACCTTTAGCAAGCAATGATTAGGGCCAGTTTTCAATCTGATCGTTTAAGGAAGACCTTCTGTTGCTTAGCAATTTCCCAGCTAGCCATGGCCCTTTTCAGACATTCGCCCCCTCCCTCCCTTCCCCTGCCCCACCCATTGGGGGTCTTTAAAAAGAAATGTACTCTTTTTTTAAAAATCTGGCATTTGCTCTAAGGAAACCACAGCTAAGTGGTAAATCATCAATAAAAGTCGTCCTTCCTTTATAACAGTTCGTTTAGTAACTGTTCAAAGTTACAATGGCACTGAAAAAGGTGACTTGTTGGGACCATTTTTCACACTTACGACCGTTCCAGCATCCCGTGATCAAAATCCAGAGATTTGGTCACAGACTTGTATTTATGACGGTTGCAACATTCCAGAGGTCATGGGTCAAAGTCAATGGGGAAGCCAGATTCACTTAACAACCGTGGAGTTAACTTAATGACCGCAGTGATTCACTTAATAGCTGAGGCAGGACTAGAACTCACCATCTCCTGGTGATTGACCCAAAGTCACCCAGCTGACTTTCATGCCTAAGGACAGGACTAGAACTCATCATCTCCTGTGATTGGCCCAAAGTCACCCAGCTGACTTTCATTCCTATGGTGGGACTAGAACTCTCCATCTCCTAGTTTCTAGTCTGGTGCCTTAACCAGGACACCGTCTTGATAAATATCTTCTTAGCCAACCCTTTGGCTAAGAAATGATTTAAATGTCATTTAATAAAGAAATGATTTAAACGCCACTTAACAAATAAATGATTTAGATGTCATTTGTAAGATTTCCACCTAACCACCAGAATAAGCATGGAAATCTTCACATTAGCTTCCCTGAAATCCTCTTGTCCTCTACAGTCATAAACCTTCTTTCTTTCTTTCTTTCTTTCTTTCTTTCTTTCTTTCTTTCTTTCTTTCTTTCTTTCTTTCTTTCTTTCTTTCTTTCTCTCTTTCACTCTCTCCCTCCCTCTCTCTCTTTCTCTTCCTCCCACCTCTTCTTTCTTTCTTTCTTTCTTTCTTTCTTTCTTTCTTTCTTTCTTTCTTTCTTTCTTTCTTTCTTTCTTTCTTTCTTTCTTTCTTTCTTTCTTTCTTTCTTTCTTTCTTTCTTTCTTTCTTTCCTGGTGTATTTATTTATTTCCCCCCCATCAAACCCAATGAGAACAAACAAGAAGCCAAAAAAAAAAAAAAAAGCCACCTGCATTTTTCTACTTTGTACTTTGAAAAGTGATAGTTCCCCACCCCCCAAAAAAGAGTTTTTCCAAACTCCTTCCTTAACTGGTTAAAGAGACAATAGTGTTCGCTGCCAGAAAGGAAGGGATGTAATGACTCGACTGTATTGACTCTATCGGAGAGGGGGGAGAGAGAGAGAGGGAGGGAGGGAGGGAGAGAAAGAGCAAGAGAGAGAGAGAGAGAAGAGAGAGAGAGAAAGTGAGGGGGGGAAAGAGAGAAAGAGAGAGAGAGTGAGAGAAAGAAGTGAGGAGAGAGATGATGGCGGGAGAAAGAGAGAGAGGAAGAGAACGAAGGAGACGCAGGGCGGGAGGAGAAAAGAGCAAAGAAGAGTGTGGAGAGAGAGAGAGAGGAGAGAGAGAGAGAGAGGGATAAGAGACACGAGAGAGATGGAGGGAAAGAGAGAGAAGAGAAAGAGCGAGAAGAGAGCGAGAGCGCAAGAGAAGAGAAGGAAAGATGAGGAGCACGGAGAGAGCAAGAGGAGGGAGGGGAGAGAAGGAAAGAGGAGAGAGCAAAAGAGAAGAGGGAAGAGAGAGAGAAGAGCAGAGAGAGGAGAGAGAGAGGAGAGAGAGGGAGGGAGGGAGAGAGAGAAGAGAAAGAGCGAGAGAGAGAAAGTAGATTTAATGGCAAGTCAAAACTAGCGTAATAGGAAGAGTTGAGTAAATTGCCCGCGAATGTGCAAATGACATGGAAATGCCCTCCATTCATTTTCAATCTCCCTGAGCAAACTCTTTCTGCCTCCATCAAAAGAAACGGAGACTTTTACGAGACCTTTCCTCGGCGTGGCCTTCGCTTTAATTCTGGCAGCCATAAACGTGTTAATTCAAACAGTTATTTCTTCCCCTCGTGCAAAAGGGAAGGAAGGCTTCCAGAGTGGTCGGTCGGGGAGAATCCCACCGTCCTCACAAACCTTCGGATTTAAAAGATGGAGAAGGAAAAAAAGTTGTGGCTGGCAGGGTGTGTGTGTGTTGGTTTTGGATTTCCAGATCGGAATGGGAAGGTGTTTCGATGGTTCGAGGATTCAACCATCAAGCCCAATTGAATCACCAAACCAAATCCGGTCTGGGTCACCTTGGCATCCTGGGGAAGCGTGGATTAGAACAGTGGTGGAATTCAATAATTTAACAACCGGTTCTCTGCCCTAATGATTTCTTCCAACAACCAGTTCACCCAAACTGCTGAGAAAGGTAACAACCGGTTCTCCTGAAGTGGTGCAAACCGGTTGAATCCCACCACCGGATTAGAAACAGATTGGACTCGAAACAGTTTGATTTTGAGGGATCCGATTCAAGTCATATGAACGCTCCAAACTGCATCGGAGGAACCGATCTACAGTAGAGAAGAAGGGCCGGGTGTCAACACCCAGGGAATGCTGATGACGTTATCTACTCTGATAATGATTAACAGAGTTGGAAGGGACCTTGTAGATCCTACCCAAGCAGAAGACCCTATGCCATTTCTGACAGATGGCAGTCCAGCCTCTTCTTGAAAGCCTCCAGTAATGAAGCTCCTACAACTTCTGAAGGCAACTTCTGTTCCATTGGTTGATTGTTTTGTCAGAAAGTTTCTCCTTATTTCCAGGTTGAATCTCTCCTTGATCAGTTTCCATCCATTGTTCCTTGTCTGGCCTTGGAGAATGGCTTTACCCCTTCCTCCTCTCTGGGGCAGCCCCTCAAATATTGGAAAACTGCTCTCCTGTCTCCCCTGGTCCTTCTCTTCCCTAGACTAGCCAGGCCCAGTTCCTGCAACCGTTCTTCGTATGTTTTAGCCTCCAGTCTCCTCATCCTCCTGGTTGCTCTTCTCTGCACTCTTTCTAGAGTCTCAACATCTTTTTTATAGTGTGGTGTCCAACACTGGATGCAGGATTCGAGGTGTGGTCTTACTAAGATGCCCCAACATTTTCAGAAGTGGATTGTCACTGCTTCCTTTCTGAGGCTAAGACAGAAGTGGTTTTCAGCAGGTTTTGACCAGTTCTACAGAACCAGTAGTGGAAATTTTGAGTAATTCGGAAGAACTGGCAAATCCCACCTCTGACTGGAGATTTTGCAGTCTCCTTTCCCTGCCACGCCCAACAAGCCACGCCCACAGAAATGGTAGTCAAAAAAAATTGAATCCCACCACTGCTAAGAGAGATGGACTAGATGTCTTGTGATGTTTCCCCAAACAATTTCAAAACAATCCACTGCCAAAGACAGGAAGCACAAGAACACAAAGCACTTAACTCATCCCAAGAACCTCAAACTTCAAGAAGAACCCCCCCCCCAAAGAACGGGGATCCTTTCCAACAAGGACTCCCACAAATGGGGCCCCTTTCAAACCGTGGGGGCCTAGACGTGGCCTTGGTCTCTTCGTGGGAACCCCAGATAATGCTAAAAGCTGATGTTTTGCTTCGCGTTCCTTGCATTATGTTCTTTAATTAAAATCTTCTTTAAAAGAAATTAAAGAAATTCAGCTGGGACCCTGAGGAAGGGGTTAAAGCGAGAGATCCCTGGGGCACATTGTCAGTTCCTAGCTTAAGAATTTGGGGATTCTAGAAGCCGATTAAGCCTCCCCCCCCCCTCCAGTCCCTCCTCCGCCTACCCTTAAAACTCAATCCTGTTGAGTTTACATCAGCCCTGCTCCATCTTGGCAGGAATAATAATTATGCAAATATGGGGATAGACTTTAATAGTGGGTCCATCTGCTGCAGTCTTTTATTATAGAGAAGTGTGAACGCAGTTGCCATGCAATACACCCCGGTACACGGAATGCAAGCAAGTTACAAGACAAGAGAAAGACAAATTTTATGGGTGGTTTTTTGTGTTTTTTTTTTTTTTGCATTTGGCAAATTGCCTTCCCTTCCCTGGATTTCTGCTGGGGGTGAGGGAGGGGGGATGAGGGGAAGGTTTCAATCATCGCCTAAAATTAAAAAATTGTGTAATCAAAAACCTCATCCACCAATACGGACTTAGGGACAAATCTCTTTTCCTTGTGGCCTCAGGAATGAAGAAGCCAGGTGCAATGGAATATAGAATAGAATAGAATAGAATAGAATAGAATAGAATAGAATAGAATAGAATAGAATAGAATAGGGTAGGGTAGGGTAGGGTAGGGTAGGGTAGGGTAGGGTAGGGTAGGGTAGGGTAGGGTAGGGTAGGGTAGAGTAGAACAGAACAGAACAGAACAGAACAGAACAGAACAGAATAGAATAGAATTAGAACTGAAGATGGAATTGAGTAGAGTAGAGTAGAGAAGAGTAGAACAGAATTAGAACTGAAGATAGAGTAGAGTAGAGTAGCATAAAGTAGAGTTGCATAGAGTAGAATAGAATTAGAATTGATGGAATAGAATAGAATAGAGTAGAGTAGAGTAGAGTAGAGTAGAGTAGAGTAGAGTAGAGTAGAGTAGAGTAGAGTAGAGTTAAGTAGAATAGAATAGAGTAGCGTAGAGTAGCATAGAGTAGAATAGAACTGAAGATGGAATAGAATAGAATAGCGTAGAGTAGAGTAGAATAGAATAGAATTAGAACTGAAGATAATAGAATAGAATAAAATAGAATAGAATTAATAGAATACAATACAATAGAAAAGGGAATAGAAAATAGAATAGAAAACAGAACAGAACTTTATTGTCACTTTAAATGTACACCAGAATCAGCATTACATTAAAATGAGTGAGTTTTGCCGCGTTTTGCCACCTTTTTCACCACAGTTGTTAAGTTCGCAACGTGGTTGTGTGAAGCGAATCTGGCTTCCCCATTGATTTTGCTTCCAGAAGATCACCCACTCTGCGGCCGTCATAAACGCGAGCCAATGGGCAACCGTCTGAATTTCAATCACATCATGATGATGATGATCATGAAGAAGAAGAAGAAGAAGAAGAAGAAATTATTATTATTATTATTATTATTATTATTACTGGGATCTGCTCCCATAATCCGCCGATACATCCTAAACACTTGGGAAGTGTTCAACTAGTGATTTGGTTATCTCATTTGCTGTGTATACTGTCGTAATAATAATAATAATAATAATAATAATAATAATAACAACAATAATAATAATAATAATAATAGGTAATGAACAACGGTCTACTCTGCTCTTTTTCAATGTTAAATCAGGAAGCAGATGAGTCAAAAGAACGAAGGTAGGATGGAGGAACCGAAATGGAAGGAAATACAGGCGCTGTTCGACTTACGATGATTCACTTAGTGATTGTTCAAAGTTGTGACACTGAAAAAAGGGGGACTTAGGAGTGTTTTTCACACTTATGATCGTAGTGTCATAGCCTGTTGGAGTCTGAATCTGAGGAGGAAGCTGAACAGCTGAGAGGGAATGGAAGTGTGGTTCTGTTGGTTGTGGAGGAAACTGGGGAAGGGCAAAGGCCAGGCTGGGCAGAGCAGGGAAGAGGTAGAACAAGGGAGAGGGAGTTCAGAGGAAGATCCAGGCCACCCCCTCTTCATCCTAGGGCACGCATGGAGGAACGGAGAAGAGAGCAACATGGATTGTATGGCTTACAGGGGAGGAAAGGGTCCTGATTCCCTTCATTAGCAGCAGCTGGGAATGAGAGTTTAAAAGAGATGCAAGCTGAGTGTGGCGTCTGCTGGGAACAAACATGAGTTTATCTTGTGTTGACTTTGGTTATCTGCGTTCCAACATCCTCCCAACTGGGTTGAATTACTGCCGTTCCTTCAGTTCTGGACTTCCTTCTCTTGCCTTGCTGGACTAATGGCCTCATTTTGCCTTGACTGGACTTTTAAATTTGAGGCTCAGTTTGTGGTCCTAAGTGAAAGACTAACTGTACTTTATTTGGCCAAGTGTGATTAGACACACAAGGAATTTATCTCCTATACCGAAGGATTCACTGTACAATTAACCAGAAGTTGTGAATGCTCCAACACTGGAAGTTGATTGGACCAACCATTGGTCTGAAACGATATAGGGTTTCCTGCCTAAGCAGGGGGTTGGACTAGAAGACCTCCAGGGTCCCTTCCAGCTCTGTTATTCTAATTCTACTTGCCTAGCAACAGAGAGAATAATAACAATACCAATAAAAGGAAGGAGTAAAGAAGAGAATAAGGATGAATACTACAGGCACATTAAGTGGATTAATAGACGCAGACGTTAGAACAGTGAAAATTAGGCGTCCAGCCAATCAATCCAGCTAGAATCTAGCCCGCCGTGGGCTATAAAATAAGAAGGATTTTGACCAAGCTACAAATTCACAGGCAGCCTCCTCAGGCAAACTCTGGTTTGTCCTCCAAACGTGGCTTGCTGCCCAGAGAAACGTGAATTAGCTAAGATGCTGTGACGTGGACTGGATTTCAGGGTTCTGCTAAGGACATCGTACAGTCACGGCGTGTGTCATTGAATACGACACATGTTCCTATCACACATTCCCCCTTGTGCCTGGCTTCATGACGCAAGTTGCATCCAGGCCTCGTTTACCCAGCGAAGCCATCAAACCTGTTATGGCTTGGGGCATCAACATGGATTGTGACAAGTGTCAGTCATTAATTCGTGGGCTAAGATTTGACACATCTGGTGTCGTGGCACCAACACTTCAAACCATGATAAGGTCGGGGTTTAGTTTACTGAACTGATGTGGGTAGTCCTCTACTTACGACTGCGCTGGCAGCCAGAATCTCTGTTGCTAAGCAAGTGCAGTCCTTAAGCGAGCCATGCACGATTGTTATGAGCCTTTTTTGGGGCCACAGTGGCTTGTTAGAGTCGGACTCTGAGGGAGAGGAGGAAGAGCTGATAGGGAGTGGAGGTATGACTCCAGAGCAGAGGTGGTATTCAGCAGGTTCTGACCAGTTCTGGAGAACTGGTAGCGGAAATGTTGAGTAGTTCAGAGAACCGGCAAATACCAGCTCTGACTGGAGATTTTTCAGTATCCTCCCCCTGCCAAGCCCACCAAGCCACGCCCACAGAACCAGTAGTAAAAAAAATTGAATCCCACCACTGCTCCGGAAGTTGTGCAGGAGGCTGGGGAAGGGCAGAGGCAGGCTGGGCAGTCAGAGAAAGAATCAGGCTCATCCCCTCTCTATCCTAGGGCGCACAGGGAGGAATGGAGAAGGAAAAAAGTTGGCTTGCGAGAGAGGAAGCGGCCACGATCTCCCTCATTGGTTGCAGCTGGGGAGACTGGTATATAAGAGAGACGTTACAACACAGAGTTGCCAGAAGCAAAGTGTGTTTTATCTTGGGCTGAAGTTATCTTGGTTGGCATCCTTCCAACAGACTGGGCCTTGTTATCTCCTTGAAGTTGGTAATTATTTATCCTGGTCCATTGTGGAAATTCCTTCATTGTAGTTTGTTTTGGTTTTTTTATTTCACCTCTATCTGCTCATTAAGTTCGGACTATTTTGCTTTCTTTTGAAGATTATTTTTGAGTATGTTTTACCTCCAATTGAGAATTATTGAGGCGTTAAAGAACATTTATTTACGTTCTGGATTTTGCTACGTTTGTGTTACACTCTGGCTCATCACACACAGTTGTTAAGGGAATCGCACGGCTGTCCAGCTTCCCTCATGGATGTTGCTTGTTGGAAGCTGGCTGATCACGTGGCCCCAGGATGTGTATCACCGTCGTAAATACACACCGGTTGCCAAGTACTTAGATTTGGATCTCGCGGCCAAGGGGATGCTGCTTATAAAAGGACCGTTTATAAGCACTTTTTTCAGCATCCTTGTAACTTTGAATGTTCACTCAACGAAGAGTTCATAAGTCAAAGGACTCCCTGTGCATCAACCGTGGCTTGCAAACCAGGGTTGATCTTTTGGCAGCGTTAGGAGAATGCAGCCAATTCTTGGCTAAATAGTGGTTTCCGCTGACCAGAGCATGGCAAGTATCTCAGGACAAATATTTCATCCGGCTTGGAGAAGAGAAAGAATCACTCAGAAAGGATCTTGTTTTAAGCATAAATAAATAAATAAAATTCCCTGCAAACCCCACCACTACCACCGGCGCCGTGTGGAAATTTGGTATCTGAAGGTAGAATTTGTTTTTCCAAGAATAAATTATATCAACCAGCTACTTAGTATTCAGCCTGGGCGCTGAAGAAGGTCAACTCTCTATCATTTTGATTTGGCAGATCGACTAGGCCTGAATCTATCCAGAAGCTCCCCTCGCTCCCCCACACTCCAAACAGTTGCTCTGTAAGCAATATTGGATACCTTCTCCCCAAGGAACTGCTAAGTATTCCATCTATTCTGACAATTTGTGGGAAATGGGAAGAAGGTGGAAGAGGTAGTAGATATGAAGCCTGTGGAACCTTCTCCCAAGTTCTCTCACCATGCGATGGACGTTGATGGAACTAGGTGTGTCTAGACTAACAAAGAGAAGGACTATGGCAGTGGTGGGATTCAAAAGTTTTGGTGGGCGTGGCATGGTTTGGAGGGCATGGCTTGGTGGGCGTGGCAGGGGAAGGATATTGCAAAATCCCCATTTTCTCCCTGTCCCACTAACCTGCTTTCCAGCTCCATTCTCCTGTGCAGGGCAACCAAAGGAGTCCCAGCCGATCAACTGGGACTCAACGGGAGGCAGAAAAGAGATGAGGTTGGCGGGGCCAGTCAGAGATGGGATTGGCCGGTTCTCCAAATGGCTCAAAATTTCCGCTACCGGTTCTCCAGAACCGGTCAGAACCGGCTGAATGCCACGTCTGGACTACGGGGGGTGACATGACAGCAGTCTTCCAATATTTGAGGGGCTCCTACAAAGATGAGGGCAGGACAAGAAGAAGGAATGGGTGGAAGGTCATTTTAGAGAGAACATAGAATAACAGAGTTGGAAGGGATCTTGGAGATCATCTACTCCAACCCCCTGCTCAAGCAGGAGCAAATATTAGCCTCTACCTGGGATCAAGCTCACAGCCTCCTGGTTGTGAGGCGAGAGCTCCACCACTAGGCCACCGCACTTGGTCATTTAATTTAATGTCTATTCTCCACCATCCGGTTAGAGCTGAAGAAGCTTCTTGGATGAGAAGCAAAAGGTCTTCAAAGAAAAACCAGGAAAGTCCAGTTGCCTCTTGAAAAATAAAAAGCACCTTTGGGACAACTAGAACCTGATGGGATGATGGAAAATCTCCACAGACATTAAAGAGAGATCCAACCTAGAATTAAGGAGAAATTTCCTGACAGTGAGAACCATGAATGAATGGAACGGCTTGTCTCCTAGAGTCGTCGGTTCTCCATCACTGGACATTTGTCCAGAATCAATATAGGGTCTCCTGCTTGAACAGGGGGTTGGACTACAAGACCTGTGAGGTCTCTTCCAACCCTACTATGGTATGTTCCTTTCAGATGGTATTCAACCACATCTCCTGTCAACCCCAGGCCCATAGACCAATGTGAAGGATAACAGAGTGTAGAAGATCGGTTTTGACCAGGCTGGAAGCAGCTCTTCCTGGACTTCAGAAACTAACCCTGCTCAACTCCAACCTGGAGATGAGAAGAATGGCAGGGATGGAACTCCCACCTGAAGGACAGTTCCATTCACACCTCTGGCAGAAAGGATCTGAAGGGAGAAGAGAAGATGCCAGGAAGGTGATGAAGAAGAAAATCTGGATTCAATCTGTGGTCCGTCATTTGGACCACGTTTTTGGACTTGTGCTAGAGCAAATCCTCAGGAAACTTTTCTTTCTTTCTTTCTTTCTTTCTTTCTTTCTTTCTTTCTTTCTTTCTTTCTTTCTTTCTTTCTTTCTTTCTTTCTTTCTTTCTTCCTTTCTTTCTCTCTCTTTCTCCCTCCCACCTTTCTTTCTTTCTTTCTTTCTTTCTTTCTTTTTTTCTTTTCTTTCTTCCTTCCTTTCTTTCTCTCTCTTTCTCCCTCCCACCTTTCTTTCTTTCTTTCTTTCTTTCTTTTTTTTTCTTTTCTTTCTTCCTTCCTTTCTTTCTCTCTCTTTCTCCCTCCCACCTTTCTTTCTTTCTTTCTTTCTTTCTTTCTTTCTTTCTTTCTTTCTTTCTTTCTTTCTTTCTTTCTTTCTTTCTTTCTTTCTTTCTTTCTTCCTTCCTTCCTTCCTTTCTCTCTTTCTCCCTCCCACCTTTCTTTCTTTCTTTCTTTCTTTCTTTCTTTCTTTCTTTCTTTCTTTCTTTCTTTCTTTCTTTCTTTCTTTCTTTCTTTCTCTCTCTCTCCCTCCTTCCCCCCTTTCTTCCTTCCTCTTTCTTTCTTTCTTTCTTTCTTTCTTTCTTTCTTTCTTTCTTTCTTTCTTTCTTTCTTTCTTTCTTTCTTTCTTTCTTTCTTTCTTTTCTCTCTCTCTCTCTCTCTCTCTCCAACATCTCAGCAGAAAATGAGATAGAATGTAGAATAATCAGGTTCACTTCATTTCAAGGGCTTGATATTTATGGCTGTTCTTATTAGCTGGAGACCCCTGTTATTGTACTACAAATCCCAGCAGCCCCGAAGAGGAGGGATGCTGGGAGTCGTAACTCCTGCCTCCCAATTCCACATTCTGCTGTTATTATTATTATTTTTTATCAATTTTTAGCCAAATGGTATTGTCTGCAGCTCTCGGTGGGTGATACGGCAATTTAATTGCAAAGTGATTGTATTTTATAGTCCGTCCTGGTGCTGCTGGGTTTTAATGTGTGAATAGTTTATGGCATTATTTCGTGGGTTTTTTTTTATTTTATTCCACAGCCTTGTTTTAAATTGATGGACGTTGCCAAGAAGAATTTGTGGGGAGAATGAGAACAATAACAATCACTGTTGCATGACCATGTCATGTATGGGTCACAGCAGAGATATTAACAATAAAACGATGCTGTTTAATCAATACAACAGCAGCCGGTTTTCCACCTCAACAACTATTTTCAGATCCAGTTGATAAGCGAGTAATTGATGAATCCGTTTCGATTTCTTTTAAGTAGCCTGTAGACGCTTTTGGCTTATTTACTGGACAGGTAGTTCTCGACTTACAGCCATGATGAGGGCTCTCTGGGGAAAATGACATGGCTGGTCTTCATTCTTACAACTCTTGCAGCTTCCCCATGGAAACCTGATCCAAATTTGGGCACTTGGCAACTGGAATGTATTTATGACGGTCGCTGTATGTCTCTAGCTATCTATCTAGTCATCCATCCATCCCTCTCTCTCTCTCCATAGATACATCTATCTATCTATCTATCTATCTATCTATCTATCTATCTATCTCTAACCATCCATCCTTCTACCCATCCATTTATCCATCTCTTTTCATCCATATCTCTCCTTTGCTCTATGATCTATGTCTGTCTGTTTCTATCGTTCTTCTTTCTATCCATCCATCCATCCATCCATCCATCTCCATTTATCCATCTCTATCCATGACTGTCTCTCTCACTATGTATGTATGTATGTATGTATGTATGTATGTATGTATGTATGTCGGTCTATCTATCTCTAACCATCTATCCATCTATCCATCTCTGTCCACCCATGACTCTCTTTTGCTCTGCAGTATATATCTGTCTGTCTGTCTCTCTCTCTCAATAGTTCTATCTCCATCCATCCATCCATCTCCATTTATCCATCTCTATGTATCCATGTCTGTCTCTCTCACTCTGTATCTGTCTGTCTGTCTGTCTGTCTGTCTGTCTATCTATCTATCTATCTATCTATCTATCTATCTATCTATCTATCTATCTATCTATCTATCTTTCTATCATCAATCTCTATCTCTATTTATCCATTTCTATCTCCCTCCCTCCCTCCCTCCCTCCCTCATTCTTTGTTTATAGGAGCATTGATCAGCCTTTTGAGATAGGCCTGGCCAAGAAACACCACAGGGATTCCTGGAATATTAGTTTATAGTGATACTGTCTAATAGCAGCCTCTTGAAAGCCTGCAAAACCAAAGCAGGAATCTTTTGAGATTTCTTCCTCCTGATTCCTCCAGTCTTTGCAATCTCTTTTCTGAGTCCTTCCTTCCTTCCTTCCTTCCTTCCTTCCTTCCTTCCTTCCTTCCTTCCTTCCTTCCTTCCTTCCTTCCTTCCTTCCTTCCTTCCCCCTAAGGTCAGCTTTATCTTATGGCCCCTTCATGTCACCTGGACAGGAGCACTCAAGCTACTGGAGGATAGTATAAATAGTACAGGACCCTCGCCTGATTCATTTAGTGTCCCCATCTGACACATCTGTAACTGCTTAACGGGGTGGAGTTGGCTGAGAGCAAGGAAGTCTTAATGGGCGAAAGGACATCAGATCCGCCTGCCTCAACTTTGGCCACTTTCGCAGAATCCCAGAATCCCCTATGAATTCAACTCCTGCAGTTTCCCAGTGGGAAGGGAATTTGGTTTGAATCTGTGGGTCGACCTGCAAAATGGTGTTGGGAGGGAGGAAGGGAGGAAAAAGAAGACTGAGATAGAAAAAGAAAAATGCTGAGAGGGAGGGAGGGAGGGAAGGAAGGAAGGAATCATGAGTAACATGAAGGAGGAAGAAAGGCAGAGAGGGAGGGAGGAAGAGAGGAAAAGAGGAAGAAAGGGATAATGAGAAAAGGTGGGGAGGGAGGGAGAAAGAGAGGAAGGAAGGAAGGAGGGAGGGAAGGAATCAGTGGAAGGAAGGAAGGAATAATGAGAAAGGGTGAAGGATGAAGAGCGGGAGAGAGGGAGGAAGAGAACGGGAGGGAGGGAGGGAAGGAAGGAAGGAATAATGAGTAAGGGTGAAGGAGGAAGAAAGGCAGAGAGGGAGGGAGGAAGAGAGGAAAAGAGGAAGAAAGGGATAATGAGAAAGGGTGAAGTGGGGAGAGAGGGAGGGAGAAAGAGAGGAAGAAAGGGAGGAAGGAAGGAAGGAGGGAGGGAGGGAAGGAATCAGTGGAAGGAAGGAATAATGAGTAAGGGTGAAGGAAGGAAGAAAGGCAGAGAGGGAGGGAGGAAGAGAGGAAAGAGGAAGCAAGGAATAATGAGAAAGGGTGGGGAGGGAGGGAGAAAGAGAGGAAGGAAGGAAGGAGGGAGGGAGGGAAGGAATCAGTGGAAGCAAGGAAGGAATAATGAGAAAGGATGGAGAGAGGGAGGAAGAGAACGGGTGGGAGGGAGGGAGGGAGGAAAGAGGGAAGAAAGAGAGAAAAGGAAGGAAAAGAACAATCCTCAGTGCATCCCAAACCCTGAGATCTCCTCCTCCCCCCCGGGCTGTTCTGCCCTCCCCCACCCCCCATGCCGGGTTGCTACTCTTCCCCCCCCTTCCCGTCCCACTTCCTACCCCCCCCCGCCCCCCCCCCCTTTGCAGCGGCTGCCTCGGACGCCCCGCCCGGGCTCCGCCTTGCGCGGCCGGGCATCCTCCGCGCTGCTCCTTTAAGAGCGCCCGACTCCGCGGGATGGCCGCTGCCGGGCTGTGCTCGGTGCCCGCGGAGGAAGTTGCGCAGCCCCGGGCAGGCAGGCAGGGCCGCCTTTGAGCATCCTTCCTCCGACCCACAGGCTGAGCCCCCCCTCTCGAGGCTGGGGAGGGGGCGCCGGGAGGGCTTGGGGAGGGAGGGGGGGAATGCGGGCCATCGGGACCCTCCCGCGGGGCGTTTCTGCCGGGCAGGAGGAAAGTTGAACGCCGCCCTCCGCGCCTGCCCCCCCCCCTCCCCGCAGACCTCAGCCCCCCCGCTTTTTATAGTTCGGGAAGGCGGAGGGCAAGCGAGGGAGAAGGAGGGAAGGAGAAGGAGGGAGGAGGAGGAGGAGAAAAAGTCAGAAAGTGAGCCGGAAGGAAAGAAGGAAAGGGAAGAAAGAGGAAAAGGCGAGGGAGGGAGGCAGGGAGGGAGGGAGGAAAGAGAGAGAAAGGGAGGGAGGGAAGAAGAAGAAGAAGAAGAAAAATACCCGGGAAGGAAGGAAGGAAGGAAAGAGAAAAAGACAAGGCAAGGAAGCGAAGGAAGGAACAAAAAAAGAAAAGGAAGGAAGAGAGGAAGGAAGGAAGGAAAGAGAAAAAGACAAGGCAAGAAAGTGAAGGAAGGAAGAAAAAAGAAAAGGAAGGAAGAGAGGAAGGAAGGAAGGAAAGAGAAAAAGACAAGGCAAGAAAGCAAAGGAAGGAAGAAAAAAGAAAAAGAAGGAAGGAAGGAAGAATAGAGCTGGGAAGGAAGGAAGGAAGGAAGGAAGGAAGGAACCAAGGCGAGGAAGAAGGAAGGAGAAGCAAAGAAGGAAGGAAGGAAAGAAAGAGAGAGAAAAGGGAAGGACAGGAAGGAGAAGGGAGGAAAGAAGGGAAGAGAGTGGGGAGGAAAGGAATGAAAGAGAGAGGAGGGCGGGAGGCAAGGTTTCCTTCTTTTTTTTTTTTCCTTGCCGGGTCTCCGTCGCTTCTCCGCCGCAGTTACCCCTTCCCCAACTTGGCCGGAGGGGTCGGAGTGGAGGGACAGCCGCCGGAAGGCCCCCTGGGCAGAGGCGGGGGTGCCGGCGGGGCTACGAGGTGCAGCCTCTCTTCCTGGCACCCGTCCCGGTCTTTGGAGCGGGAGTGGGGGGGGTCTCCATCCCATCCCGCGCGCCGCCCGCCCGCCGGCCCGCCTGGATCCCAGCACCTGCCCGTTCCCGGTGAGTAGCCGCGGAGGTCCCTGAGGCTCCTCTCGGGCTCTCTCCCCCCCCCGCAGCGACGTGTGGGGAAAAGTCCGCAGCCGTTCCATGCGGCTGGCTTGGCCCGGGCAGGAGGAAGCTGGGGTGGGGGGGAGGTGAGGGGAGGGGAAAGTTAGCAACAACCTGCTTTCTCCGACGGGGATCCTTGGGGCGTGGGGGGGGGGCGTGTAAACCTCTAGAATTGCACCAATATACGGGGAAGGGGGTGCTTTAGGGCTGCTCTCTTCGCAACTCGCGTTCCACATTTCCAAGTGCGGGTTTGTGCACCATCATCCTTTCCCTTTTCTTCCCTCCCTTTCCTTCCTTCCTTCCTTCCCTCCTCTATCTATCTATCTATCTATCTATCTATCTATCTATCTATCTATCTATCTATCTATCTATCTATCTATCTATCTATCTATCTCATCTCTCTATCTCATGTCTCTCTGTCTGTCTGTCTATTTATCTATCTAATTATCTATCTATCTATCTATCTCATCTCTCTATCTCATGTCTCTGTCTGTCTGTCTGTCTGTCTATCTATCTATCTATCTATCTATCTATCTATCTATCTATCTGTCTGTCTGTCTGTCTATCTATCTATCTATCTAATTATCATCTATCTATCTAATTATCTATTTATCTACCTATCACATCTCTCTATCAATCTCACCTATCTATCTCATGTCTCTCTCTATATCTATCTGTCTGTCTGTCTATCTATCTATCTATCTATCTATCTATCTATCTATCTATCTATCTATCTATCTGTCTGTCTGTCTGTCTATCCTCATCTCTATCTCATTTCTCTCTCTCTCTCCTCATCTCTCTATCAATCTTATCTATTCATCTCTCTCATCTCTCCTCATCTCTCTATCAATCTCATCTCTCTATCTCTATCTATCTATCACCCTTCCCTTTTTCCTTTTTTTCTTTCCTTCCTTCTCCTTCCTTCTCTCCTTTGCCTGAAGCTTCTCTTGGGCTCCTCTTGAAGCCCTCCAAACAATTTGCATCATTTTTTTTCCTTCCCAACCCAGTCCAAATCTTTCCTGTTCTCTTACCCCCACCCCGAAACCCTTCTCCTGGCCTCTTTCTCTTCCCAAACAGGCTTCTCTCTCTCTAGATTCACTCTGTCCTTTAAAAAGAGGGGGGGGGGGTGAGGGAGGGAGCACATCATACATTAATCTGATTTTAATATTATGATTATTAAGAGAGAGAAGCAGAGAGATCTCCTAACAGGAAATGAATAACAACCCCAGAGATTTCTTTCTATGTTCTTGGCATCCTGCATAGTTCTCTCTCTCTCTCTCTCCCTCTGTGTGTGTATGTGTGTGTTTCTGTTGTGTATGTGACTAAAATGTACTAGCTGAATCACTTTTCTCCCTGCTTATTTTGGTATGGATCTGCTGGCTCGGGATTAGATCATTTCATTTTACTCATTTGGAGAGCAACTTTGCCCTTCCTGGATATTTATATATATTCTTCTCTCTGCTGGTAAAGTTAAGAGGGTTGAAATGCCTCCTTTCTAGCTTGACTTTACTCGGGAGTCAACTGCGCCCCGGAATGAGGTATCGGGTTGCTTAGTGATTTGCAAAATTTGCAAGGCCTCTGGCCAGCCAAGTAAATTTGCTTGACAAGGGAACAACAAAAGAGGTCACCTGAATCCATCCAACTTTGTGAAATGTCATCTCTGGGTTTTTGTCTTGTGGGTTTTTGTTTTTTTCGTTTTGCCCTGTCTACAGCAACTTCTTCCCCTCCCAAAACTTTCAAGGACAACCCAACCCCAAATATTTCTACTTTCCTGCCTAGGTTTCCAGGTTATTTTTTCTGATGCACAATTGAGACAAAATCCATTCCATTCCAGAGAGTGTTTCACATCCCGCCCTAAATTTTGGGATATCTTCCCCTCCCTCAAAAAAAAAAAAAAAAGTTGGCAGAAAGCTAGAGCTTTGTTGAGTTTTGCTTTGGGTCTGTCTAATATTCAGCCCAGGAATATCTTCTTTTTAAAAAAAAAAACATCCTTTGGAGTAGGATGATAGATTTGAAGAAAGGAGTCTTAAAACGCTTCGGAATGACCTACCTCTGATATTAAGAGCATGTGTTTCCCCCCCCCCCCCACTGGAGAATGCAATTCTCTTCAAGCCATTTCAGGTTTCAACTTCCACCACAAATAACAGGAAAAGAGGAGAAAATAAGAAGGGTCAAATCTCAAGGATTGATGGCTGACTTTCCCAACAGCAAAGCAAATAATATTCTTGTAGTTTCCTTCCTGGCTAAGTTCACTTCCTCTCTTTTCTTTCTTTCTTTCTTTCTTTCTTTCTTTCTTTCTTTCTTTCTTTCTTTCTTTCTTTCTTTCTTTCTTTCTTTCTTTCTTTCTTTCTTTCTTTCTTTCTTTCTTTCTTTCTTTCTTTCTTCCTTCCTTCCTTCCTCCCTCCCCCTTGCGTGAGTATGTGTTTTCTGGGAAATGTTGCATTTAATTGCCAAATGCGCCGTTCAGTTGACTGCTTAATTCCCCAGTAGGGTGTTGCAACCACTGCTGTTTCCTCTTTATTTCAAAAGCACGCTTAATCCAATAACCGAGGACAAGGGAGCTCAATCCAGATACCCAGATAAAATCTAATTTTTTGTGAGGTGAGCAGCGGCTAGTCTCGGGTGGCCTCCTTGGACTCTTAAAAGAAAATCAAGGCATCGGTTTCCCTTCTTCCCTGGAAGGGGACTTTCTTAATAATCAAGATTTATCCTCGCGCGGGAAGGAAACATCGGCCGAGCGTTTTTGTGGGAACATAATAATAATTTTTGCACAGCAGCGGAAAGCAATTCCTATAAAATATCCATGAGGGCCAAAGACCAAAATTGCAGATTGAAGGGAGGGGGTTTTGTCCTGGATGTTCGCTCTCTTCACCAAGGCCACCGGCTCTCTCTCTCTCGCAAAATAACACGACAGATGCCTTCCTCGAAGCCCACAGTGGGTTTGCTACAGCCTCGAGATGCAACGACCCGTCTTTGCGGTGATTAATGTCAGAATTACTGGGTAACCAATCTGATGTGGTAAGGAAGTTAGGGGAGAAGGCTTGATGGTGAAAATCAGATCTGATGTCAGGGAGGAAGAGGAAGAGGAGGAGAAGAGGGGGTCCATAACATAATTTTTTTGCATCACTCCATCTCTTCCTTTTCTTCTTGGCTTCGTCCCAGCCCCAAGCTTAATCTTGAGTTCAAAAATAGTAACCAGGTCTTGCTTTTCAAGGGGAGATTACTTTAAACCGTTGGGGGCGGGGAAAGCTGGGGGACTTAGCCCTCTAATGAGCTAGAAGACAAGGGGCACTTGCAGATCTCCACCAGGTTAGCTTTTCGCCTTTCTTCCTTTCCTTTTTTAGAGAGAAAAAGAAAAGAAAAAGCTAGGAAAAAGCAGGAAGGATGGAGTTTTCCCGGAGAGAGAAGACTTCAGAGGGAAGCAATGATGTTTAAGACAGTTGGGCATCTTCCGAAGGCACGGTGGCACTTTGCAAAACCAAGCAAGGAGACTAGATAGATAGATAGATAGATAGATAGATAGATAGATAGATAGATAGATAGATAGATAGATAGATAGATAGATAAGATAGTTAGATAAGATAGATAGATAGATTAGATAGATAGATAGATAGATAGATAGATAGATAGATAGATAGATAGATAGACAGATAGATAAGATAGTTAGATAAGATAGATAGATAGATTAGATATATTAGATAGATAGATAGATAGATAGATAGATAGATAGATAGATAGATAGATAGATAGATAGATAGATAGATAGATAGATGATAGGTGATAGATTTCCAGCTCTGCCAAGCAATTGAAGATGGGTGGAGGGTGTCTTTGGCCTCCTGATTGGGAGGGGGGGTGCAAGGGGGGCCTTGCCTGTCTGCTCCGAGTTTGCAAAGGGAAGAAAGCAGACTCTGGGAGCTGGGATCTTCCTCTCCCAGATTTCCTGCAGGGGGAGGGGGGGGGGCAGGGGAAAGTGACAGCTCCTTCTGTTTTTTTTTTTTTTGGGGGGGAGGGGGGTATCCTCATGAATCTTTCAAATTGCTGCTGCTGCTTTTTTCGTGGTCCAGATGAATCTTTCTTGGCAGAAGCTGGGCTGAATTTTCAGTAGTGGGATACATTATTTATCGGGGGTTTGGCTTCCTAAAGGTTTCTGCTCAGTCCCTTGCTTGATTCCTACTTATTCTTGTGGGGGTTTATATACAGTATGTATATATCTTTAAGGCACCAACTCTGGTTTTGTCATCATTCTGTGGATCGCAGTGTGACGAGGATTGAACAGGAGGGAGAGAAAAAGGCAGGGAAAGGAATATATAATATATATATATATATATATATATATATTTGTGTCTGTGTGTCTGTGTATGTGCATCCTACAGTGTAACCCTAGAAGCTTCTGTTTGGAGAAAATGCTCTCTTTTAATGCTGTCTCTGGGGTCTCTTTCTCTCTCTTTTTGCTGATACAAAACTTTATTTTTTTCCTCCACCCACCAGCTAATCTGACTTCTTCTTCTTCTTTTAAATCTTTGTTGCAGGCCACGGTGCCAATCGAGTGAGTTTCTTTTCCCTTGATCATCTTGCAGAAACTGGACATGCTTTAGAGGCCGATGCCCAGAAGGAGTGTGAAACCAGGGGCTGTTTTCTACTAACATCTCCCATTTCCTGCAAAGAGGAAGAAGAAGAAGGGAAAAAAGAAAAGAAAGAAAAAAAGGAAGAGGCAACAAATTCATGAATGGTTTTTTTTTTTAAACAAGAACAACAAACAAATCCAGAGGGTGAAATTGTCTTCTCGAAGTTTATTGGTCAAGAAATGTGGGGCACGCGTTCTATTTTTTTCTTTCTTCTTCTCTTTTTAGCCTCAAATGTTCTTTTTCTTAGAGTAGGTTTAACAAAAAAGTACTTGACCAGCTTGGTGCCACGTAGCCATTAGCACGGAATGAAAAATTAACTGTACTCAACCCTGTAACTTTTTAAGCCCTTCTTCACACAGACGCACACCTCTTCCTCCTCCTCCTCCTCTTCTTCCTCTTCCTCTCCTCCTCCTCCTCCTCTTCTCCTTCTCCTCCTTCTCTCTCTCTCTTTCTCTCTCATATATGTCCTACCCCCGCTGCCCTCGACTGGTCAAATTTCATCGCAAAATGAAAATTTGATAGCTCTCTCGATTGATCGGAGAGAGTCACCTCTAGCTACCTTCACATCCTGAGACTGCTTAGCCGACAGAAGGAGAGGATGAAGTGGAACAAGACGTGATCGTTGATCAGTGGGGAAAGTGGAGTGTGTGTGTGCTCCGGAGAGCTGCTGCTCCCCATGGCTAAGGCGGAAGGGTAGAGAATGGCCCTCCTCGTTCTTTTCAATTGAACCTTTCCAGGGTCGGTCTTGGTTGGGAAGCGTCCATGCTGATCCAGAGAACTTCCCCAACGCCAGTCTCTGACTTGCTCACGATTCCGGGATCCCTTCCGCTTGGCTGCATCTGCCATGCTTCACCACGTGGCCATCTTATTGCATTGTCTTCCTCTGGTCATGGGACAGTATGACATCTGCAAATCTTGGGTCACCACGGACAATGGGCCCATGTGGGAGTTTTATGCTTGCCAGCCCAAAGCGATGGCCATGAAGGACTTTGCAACGGTCCAGGTGGAACCTTCCGGCATCACCTGCGGGGATCCACCTGAGCGGTTTTGCACACATGTAAGTAAGACTTTGTTTTTTTAAAAAAATTTCATTTATTTATGCCCTGTTTTCGCTCTGGCACGGACGTAAGAGTTTGCAATTCTCCTGAAGTCTTGGTTGCTGTCCAACACAGCACCTCGTAAAAGGCAGTTGAGGTTTCCGCCCAAGGAATGAGTAGGAAGGATGTTGATTTAAACAGCATGTCGCTTCTATTCAAACTTCAGCTTTCAGTTTTGGGGTTGATCCACGAATGCCAGAGGGGTCCTTTGGTCCAGGAAAGGCTCAACTCTTGCACATGGTGCAAAGCCAGCGAAG
Organism: Bungarus multicinctus; assembly: GCA_023653725.1. Taxonomy (NCBI): domain Eukaryota; kingdom Metazoa; phylum Chordata; class Lepidosauria; order Squamata; family Elapidae; genus Bungarus; species Bungarus multicinctus. Next base: position 12,718,499 of record CM042845.1, on the reverse strand, counting down.
GAGAGACAGACCAGAGAAGTGAATTTCAAAATTGAACAGTTGTTGTGTTGAAGTCCAGTCTGGAGCTGATCCTTGGCGTTTTCTGGTTTTTAATAATGCAAAATGTATTCTGTATGCAGAAAATTCTCCTTTTAGTCAAAGGTGTGCCCATGCAGCTGGGGAAAACTCTTTTTGGGGAAGAAACTTTACATTTTGAGCGGGATCTCTTTGTGGCTTTGTCCTGAATAGAATACCTGAGTCAGGTGCAAAAGGATCTGGGCTGAATCCCATCTTCAAGTGGGTATAAATCTTTCTTAAGAATTGCACTCGGCGTTAAGCTAGGGGATGTAATACAAAGAGTGTTCGCTTTACATCTGGGGGGAAGTGGAATAGAACATAGAATTACAGAGCTGGGAGGGACCTTGGAGGTCTTCTAGTCCAACCCCCCCTGTCCCTAGCAGAAGAACCTTGTTCTTTAGCTGAATTCTCAATTATCAGGTTTCCTGGTAACCTAGATGGCATTTATCTGGGGGGAGGGTGAGCCCAGCGGCGTACTCAATGGTTTCTTTTAAGTGATGTAGGGCTTCTTCCCAGCTCTTACTGTAGATGAGTATGTCATCTGATTTAATTTTATTCGTTAACCTCATGAAGGTAACAGCTGCCCCATGTCGATCAAATGCCGTTCTTGTAAATTGAAAGAATAACCAGAGTTGGAAGGGACCTTGGAGGTCCTCTAGTCCAACCCCCTGTTCAAGCAGGAGACCTTATTATATCATTCTGGACAGATGGCTATCCAGTCTTTTTGTCCTGCCCCTGGTGGAGACTGACTCCGAGTCAGAGGAAGAACAGCCGACAGAGAGTGGAAGTGTGGCTCCGGAGGTTGTGGAGGAGGCTGGGGAAGGGCAGAGACCGGCTGGGCAGTCAGAGGAGGACCCAGGCCCATCTCCTCTCCATCCTAGGGCACGCAGGGAGGAGAGGATAAAGGGAAAGATGTGGTCTGCTCAGGAGGAGAGGGTCTTGATCCTCTTCATGGGCTGCAGCTGTGACAACTGGATAAGAGGACGGACATGCGTACAGGCGAGTGCTGGAAACAAAGCATGGAAATATCTCTAGTTTATGGTTCCTCTTTTGAGTTTGGCAACCTTCCCAGTGTGGGTTATCTGTGGACGTCCTCCAGGCCTTATCTTGCCTGGTTTGTGTTGCTTTTTCCCTTCTTCTTGTAACTGTTTGTGTGGGAGTTTTTTGCTTTCCATCAAGAATATTCGGAGCTTGGAAGCAAAGTGAAGGAATAAAAGGGGCTTCACCTGTTTTCTGTGACTGTGTTTGTTTTGTATCCCATCCTGGGTCATCACACTCTTCTTAAAAACCTCCAGTGATGGAGCACACAAAGATGTCTATTTGGATCTACCTCAAGATCACGGGAAGTGTGAATACCACTTTATAAGGCCTTGGTAAGGCCACACATGGAATATGGCATCCAGTTTTGGTCACCACGATGTAAAAAAGATGTTGAAGCCCTGGAAAGAGTGCAGAGAAGAGCAACAAAGAGGATTAGGGAAGGCTAAAACATGTAAAGAAGATCTGCTGGAACTGGGTATGTCTAGTCTAGTGAAGAGAAGGGCCAGGGATGACAGGATAGCAGTCTTCCAATATTTGAGGGGCTGCCCCAAAGAAGAGGGAGTCAAGCTATTCTCCAAAGCATCTGAAGGCAGGATAAGAAGCAATGGATGGAAACTAATCTAGGAGAGAAGCAACTTAGAAGTAAGGAGGAATTTCCTGACAGGGAGAATTATTAATCAGGAGAATGGCTTCTCTCCAGAAGTTGATTAATGAGGCAGCGATCACTGGAGGCTTTTACGAAGGGACTGGACAATCATTTGTCTGAAAATGGTAGAGGGTTTCCTGCCTGAGCAGGGGGTTGATCTAGAAGATCTCCAAGGTCCCTTCCAACTCTGTTATTGGGTTGCATTGTGTTATTTCACTCCATAATATCCCTGATCCCAAAGTCAAGGATGGCTTAGCAAGAAGGTAGGGTAAGGGCGGGGAAGATACTTAAGAGGTTTATTTCATTCGGTCAACTGAGCTTGCAGAATTGGCTGGGTAGACAAATGAGTTGCGTTGGCTTAAAGCGGATTTTCAGATGCTTTTTAAGGATCAATACTTGGGCTGGATTCCTGAATTTAAATATGGCCACGGTAAGAATAATCAGAATCTCCTCGCTGCCTCATTAATTAGTGTCTAAACATGAAGATGGGAGTGGAAAATTAAGTGTGTGTGTGTGAGTGAGTGTGTGAGTGTATAGCCACGGATTGGGAGTTATTGCCTTGTTGCAAACTCAGGAAATTGAGAGGTACATTTTGAAGGTCCATCGAAGAGTGAAGTTGAGGGTGGAGTGTGTGGTTGGAGAACCTCAAAGCTGCCCAGATGGTGCGGGACATCAAGTCCCATCATCCCCACCGGGAACAGCCTGCTGGCAAGGATTTTGTAAGGGCTGTCATCCAATAAAATACGGTAATGAAATATGTAGAATTTTAAAATATAAAGAATGTATAAAGATCTATTATCATAATATAACGATGGGATAGATTTGGGATGATAATATGAATTGTCATAAAATCAACCAATTAAAACATGGATTATCTTGCATAACACGAACAAATAATAGTATAGTCAAATGATTGATTAACAATGATATTAATGTATTTAGGAATATTTGATAGATAATACAAGAACATATACAAGTAATTGTAAGGGATGACTATGAAGTGAATGCACAAAACAATTTGTAAACCAACCGACACACTATATGTACGTAAGTGGAAGACGGCTTGATGTTTTTATGTTGTGTTTGTGTATGTTTGTCTAAAAATATTAAAATTTTAATAATAATAATAATAATAATAATTTTTTAAAGTAAGGGCTGTCATTGAGAAAAATATTTGCCTTCCAACGCTGCCTGTAAGCGGAAGTATCGCTGGTAGTTTCCACGAGATTGTTTTGAATTCCTAGACTGGGTACAAATTCGGGTGGCCAAGTAGATTAAAATGCGATTCAGCGTCTTGTGGGAATCTTAACAACGCTCCGGTTGCAAGAAGACTCAAGTTACATCACTGGAGCAACCTACGTTCCGTTACTAAGCAAGACAGTTGCTAAGTGAGGTTTGCTCCCATTTTTTTTAACCACCTTGTTAAGCAAATCACTTGCAGTTGTTACGTTAAGGAACGCGGTTTATTCAGTGAAGCCAGCTGGTTGGAAAGTCGCAAAAGGGGATCGTGTGACTCTGGGATGCTGCAGCCAACATAAGTACATGCCAGTTGCCAAGCCTCCAGATTCTGGTCACGTGGCCATAGAGATGCTGCAAGGACTCGTGTGGGAAATGGCCATAAGTCACTTCCTTCCAGTGTCAAAACTTCCAATGGTCATGAAACAATTTAAGGACTAGCTTTTACATCAATGCAGCAACTCCTTGAGCAGGAGGGGGGGTTGGACTGGATGATCTCCAAGGTCCCTTCCAACTCTGTTATTCTATTCTATTCTATTCTATTCTAATTCTAATTCTTATTCCGACTCTACTCTACTCTACATTCTCTTCTCTTCTCTTCTCTTCTCTTCTCTTCTCTTCTCTTCTCTTCTCTCCTCTCCTCTCCTCTCCTCTCCTCTCCTCTCCTCTCCTCTCCTCTTCTAATGGTGATTCCTTCCTTTAAAATTTACTGTATCGTGTGTTGTGTGAATATGGCTTGAAGTGCGATGGACAGAGAGCTCTGGTTTACAGTATACTCCACTGGTCCATAAGTTGTGTGTGTGAGGCAAGCTCTTGCATTTTTGTGAGAAATGCCCATGGAGAGGAGATATATATATATAGCAGTCCTTGTGCTGTGCCAGTAATGATGATAATAATCTTTTCATAAAGAATTAATAATAATGAGAAACTCTCAAAAGCTACTGAAAATAATGCTTCCCCGTTGGTCCTATTGTCCAGAATATAATTTTGGGAAGTTGTCCAAATTTGGGTTTTCTTTGCATTATTTATTTACTGGAATCGCCGCTTGTAGCATGCCATAACTTTCCACTCCGTGATTGATTTAAAATGAAAAGGGAGTGGGTGAGTTGGGTTTTTAAAAAATCATGGCTTTCTCTATTTTTAATCATCTTTATTATTTTGGATGAAAACTGTCTTCCATCTTAAAGAAAAATAAACATTTTGACAAGGAAAAGTCCTCTTTTAATGACTCCATAATCCCTTGAGAGGTGGAGTCTGAGCAACTGAATGGAGCGAAGTGTTTACTGGCCGGATGCCCTTCCCGTCACCAATGCGGAGTGTTGTTTGTGTTTTTTTTTCCCAGCAGATATATTCTCAGTGTGCCCAGAGAGAGAACATTTCGACAAGGAATGCAAAGTAGAAACTAAAAATGCACACAAAGAGAGAAAAAAAAATAACATTATTTTAATGCTTAGCCTCAGTCACTGTTTAATCAGTGAATTCATTACAGAGAGTCTTCGACTTATGGTCCCAATTAACCGTTGCTGAATGAAGCAGTTGTTAAGTGAGCTTTGCATCATTTTACGACCCTTCTTGCCGCGGTTGTTGAGCGAATCACTGCAGTGGTTAAGTTAGCCACCCCGTTGTTAAGTGAATCTGGCTTCCCCCCGTAGACTTTGTCGCAAAGAGGAATCACGTGATCCCAGAACGCTGCAACCGTCATAAGTATGAGTCAGTTTCCAAGCGCCCGAATTTTGATCTCGTGACCACGGGGATGCCCCAACAGTCGTAAGTGCGAAAAACGGTCATAAATTCACTTTTTTTTCAGCGCCGTTGTAACTGCGAATGTTACGATGTAGATTAAAGGTTGTAAGTCACACGGGACAGATGGTGAGTTTGCACGCCGTGTAAAGCCAACGCCCATGGTTTATGTGAATTGCAAAGTCATACCAACCAGGTTCCTTGAATGAGGTTCTACACGGCAGCTGTGACTCACAGCTAGTGTGAGGTGTAAGCAAACACTTTACAAATGCCCAGAAGTGGAAGGTGTGTGTAGACTTGAGTGTGAAGATGTTGTTTCTTTGGCTTTGCCGCTTCTTTGAAGTGGAGGAGCTGATCAGCTCAGATGGAACCTTTTTAATTAAAAATAATCCCGCTGTTTTGTCAGCTACTTTATAAATCACCGCAGAGCTCTTGATTTCACAACTGTCTTGCAAATAGATCTATAAAAGTTACACGCCGGAGGGATAGTAAAGGAGGAGCATTAATTGACTGGTCTAGACATTGTCACTGTGATGCTACAGTGAAGGTGTCCAAGGAAGAGCAAGGAGCTAGAACACGGAACATAGAATAACAGAGAGTTTGAAGGGACCTTGTAGGTCATCTAGTCCAACCCCTTTACCCAAGCAGGAGACCCTACACCCTTTCTGACAGATGGCAGTCCAATCTCTTCTTGAAAACTTCCAAAGATGAAGCTCTCACAACTTCTGGAGGCAACGTGTTTGACCCCTTCCTTCGGGCTCAGCCTGGTCATCTCCCACACCATCTAAGATATGGATTGGTCAACCTGGTTCTCTCCTTGAGTAGTTTCCATCCATTCCATTCCTTCTCGCTCTGCTTTCAGGCTTGAGCAGAGGGTTGGACTAGAAGACCTCCAAGATCCCTTCCAACCCTACTATTCTACGTTCTTTTCAGATGTATTCAAGGACATCTCAACTCCACCTGAACCATGGGGCGATCCATTCATTGATTTGGTGGGGGTTCCCCCCTCCCCAACTTCATCTTCTTCTTTCGGAGGTTCCAATGATGAATGGTTCTCGCTCTCAGGAAATCCTTGGTTAGTTTCCATCTGTTGCCTTCAGGGGCTTTGGAGAATAGCTTGACTCCCTCTTCTTTGGGGCAGCCCCTGAGATATTGGAAGACTGCTATCAAGTCACCCCGGGTCCTTCTCTTCATTAGATTAGACATACCCAATTCCTGTAACCTTCATATGTTTTAGCCTCTGGTCCAGTGGTGGGATTCAACCGGTTTGGTGAGCATGTGTTTTGTGCGCATGCGCACAGCATTGAAAAAAACAGCTATTTTCAGCTCTAAAACTCGCCTTCTGCGGCAGCCCCGGTGAGTAAACAGCGGAGGTACGGCAATCCACAGTGCCACGCGAATTAGCTGGGCTGCAAACCACGGAAATATAGGGCAGACTAGGGGAAGGGCAGGTGGTTGGGCCAGCTAATCGCCAGAACTACCGGTTCGTCTGAACCAGACCAAACCAGCTGAATCCCCCCCTGCTCCAGTCCCCTAATCATCTTGGTTGCTCTTCTCTGCACTCTTTCTAGAGTCTCAATGCTTTCTTCTTCTTCTTCTTCTTCTTCTTCTTCTTCTTCTTCTTCTTCTTCTTCTTCTTCTTCTTCTTCTTCTTCTTCTTCTTCTTCTTCTTCCTCCTCCTCCTCCCCTCCTTCTCTTCTCTTCCTCTCCTCCCCTCCTCCTCTTCTTCTTCCTCCTTCTCCCCCTCCTCCTCTCCTCCTCCTCCTTTTTTGTATCAAGGTGTTCAAAACACCTTGTTTATTTATTCCTTCCTGAATTCCAGGAAGTTTATCAATGCATGGTATGAAGAAAGAGAAGGTGGGGATGAATCTGGATTCCCCCCGCCCCTCAAATTTGGATTTTTCCTTTTCTCCAAATGTCACAAGTCATCCCGGGCTCTACAGCCACAATGAAGGGGAGCTGAGGGCGAAATACTGCCTTGCATAACAAGGCAGGGAGCTAATGATGTTTTTTAGATCAAAGGTAAAACTCAGGAGGAAAGAAAAAAACCCCTAAAGGTTGGTTTTAGATCTCATTATCGGCTTGGAGATGCTGAATAATGGATGGAAAGGAGCATTGAGGGCATATTTCTCTCTCTCTCCCTCTCTCTCCCTCTCTCTTTTCCCCCTTTTTTATTTTTTAAAAAAGTTTCCATTAAAGCCCTTAACTAGTTCTGTGTCTTTGTTTCTAAAGTTTCAGAAACAGCCATTTGAAGTCATTGGCATATATTTGATATAATTAAGAGGTGAAGGAGGAAATGAGCAGAAGCAGACATTTTTTTAAAGCCCTCACCCTGAAATAAATATATATATATATTGTTGTGTGTTGTGTTTGAGTTCTGGAAACTTGAGTTCTAGAGGGGCACTGGGAGCTCTTTGGTTCTTATAGGATAGCATGTGGGGCAAACTTAGCCATTGTGGGTTGCAAACCAAGGTGGCAACCTGTTGAGTGAACCCAACCGCAGAAGAATCACAGAGTTGGAAGGGACCTTGTAGGTCATCTAGTCCATCCCTTCTGATTCAAGCAGGAGACCCTACATCATTTCTGACAGAGGGCAGTTCCAGTCTCGTCTTGAAAGCTTCCAGGGATGAAGCTCCCACAGCTTCTGAAGGCAACGTGATTGACCCCATCCGTTGGTCATCTCCTTCACCAACTAAGATAGGGATGGATCAACCCAACCAAGGGGAATCAAACTATGATTTAGCCCAAGGCTGTTGAGTTTATTTCAAGCTCGGTACAAGGGTTGTAAGCAGTCGCCAACCCTCGAATGGACGGACAGATTTTGTAGTTGTTCATTGGCTAAGTCATGTCCGAGTCTTCGTGATCCCATGGACCATCACACATCACTGTCCTCTAGCATCTCCCAAAGTTTACCCAAATTCCTAGTTGTTCGGTTGATGACTCTTATCTAACCATCTCCTTCTCTGCCATCCCTTTCTTGCCTTCCATCTTTTCCAACATCAGGGTCTTATCCAAGGAATCCTCTCTTCTCATTAGATGGCCACAGTATCTGAGCTTTAGCTTCAGGTATCTATCCTTCCAAAGAACAGTCGGGGTCCATCTCCTTCAGGATCACGTGACCCCGGGACAGTGCAACTGTCATAAATATGAGTCGCTTGCCAAGCGTCTGGATTTTGAGACCGTAGGGGATTCTGCAATGGTTGCAAGTGTAAAAAATAGTCATAAGTCACTTATGACCATTATAACTTTGAACGGTCGCTAAACAAAGTTTGGTAAGTTGAGGATTACCTGTGTTCCACTTGGGTACCAATGCTCTAAATTCAACCAGTTTTAGTCCTATCTCACCGTTTTTTCCCCGCTCCACTGGCAGCTGAATCGGAGGAATCAGGGTAACTGAGAGCTCCGAGGAGGAAGAGGGGATGGAGCTGTCATAGAGAGAGACAGAGGCAGTGCCTGGGCCGTCCGTCAGCCCTCAGACGGAGAGTCAACAGCCCCCAGGTCTGGAGTTGGCTGATGAGGAAGAGGAGGAGCAGCTGGGCCCAATGCTTGATGAGCAGATACCTGAAGGCCAAGGAGAGGAGAGCAGTGGAAATCTATGAGCCGGTCCTTGGGACGAAAGAGCCACTGTTGCCAACGAAGCCCCACCCTTGCTCTGGGGATAAAAGGCAGGGAGCAGAGATGAATAGATGTGATAGACAACTATTCACCCCCCTGCTGGACAGACTTGTTAGTCTGTGGTGAGAGAGAAACTTTTTGCCAACACTTCTAATTAACGGAATCTTTGAGTTCACGTCAGAGGATTTGTCATGTTTGGGGAGCTGGATCAGAACGCCGCAATGCGTGATGTTGTGAGGAAGAGGGGATCGTTTAGTGGTTTTGGGGATTTTTTGTTGACTTGTTTACAGAGTTTCTCAAGGTCCAGTTGTTCCCATCTGTGCCCCTTTCCCAGAGGGAATATTGCAAAAATGAATTGCAAATTCCCCTCCGGGTCCGGAAGAAAGGAAGGAAGGAGGGAGGGAGGGAGGGAGGGAGGAGCAGCAAACAGGCCCCAATGCATTTGTGATTGAAAAGGGAAGAGAAAGGGTGAAAAGAACACAAGGCTTGGCTTGAGCCAGGTCCCTGCGGCTCAAGAAATGAAAAATTACGTGGATGGGACAGGGCCAAGTTGCAGAACCGTCGGCGTTGCACGGACTTCTATTTTGCATGGACACCAAAATGCTAATTAATTTAATTTGGGCTTGGAGAACACCTGCATCCAATAGTTTTTTCCCTTATTACCCAGTTTTTTTTTCCCCCCACTCAGTCTCTCTATGTATTTTTTTTGGCTTTATGGACGCATCAGGGAAACAAAAAAATAAAGAGAGAGAAAGAGAGAGAGAAAAGAGAAAGAGAGAGAAAGAGAAAGAGAGAGAAAAGAGAAAGAGAGAGATAGAAAGAGAAAAGAGAAAGAGAGAAAGAGAGAGAGAGAGAAAAGAGAAAGAGAGAGAAAAGAGAAAGAGAGAAAAGAGAAGAGAGAGAGAGAGAGAAAAGAGAAAGAGAGAGAGAGAAGAAAAGAGGAAAGAGAGAGAGAGGGAGAGAGAGAGAGAGAAACGAGAAAGAGAGAGAAAACGAGAGAAAAGAGAAGAGAGAGAGAACAGAGAGAGAGAGGAGAGAGAGAGAGAAAGAGAGAAAGAGAGAGAGAAAGAGAGAGAGAGAAAGAGAGAGAGAAAGAGAATAAAGAGAGAGAAAGAAAAAGAGGAGAAAGAGAGAAAGAAAAGAGAAAAGAGAGAAAGAGAAGAGAGAGCAAAAAGAGAAGAGAAAGAGAGAGAGAAAGAGAAAGAGAGAGAAAAGAGAAAGAGAGAGATAGAGAAAAAGAAAAGAGAAAGGAGAGAGAGAAAGAGCAGAGGAAAAGAGAAAGAGAGAGAGAGAAAAGCAAAGAGAAAGAGAGAGGGAGAGAAGAGAGAGAGAGAAAGAGAGAAAGAGAGAGAGAGAGAGAGAGATAGATAGAAAGAGAGAGAGAAAAGAGAAAGAGAGAGAGAGAGAGAAAAAGAGGAAGAAAGAGGGGGGGGAGAGAAAGAGAGAGAGAAAAGAGAAAGAGAGAGAGAGAATGATGGGGGGAAAATTAAACTGCTTATTTATTTCTCGGCCTGTCACAGGAAAACAAAAGTTTTCATAGCCTCCGGCCCTCCTCTTATAAAATAACTTTTTTTCAGATGGCAGGGAAACGTTTCATCTGAGAGAGACAAATGGCAGCAAATTTAGCCTTTTCTCCTTCTTGATTACTTCAGTGGGTAGAAGGCAATTTTGTTCTCTCCCCCACCCCTCTGCCCCCCCGGTCTCCTTTGGAGAAAAAAATAAATAAATTTATCTTTTTTTGTCTGGGAGACTTTTACAGATCTAAGGCCAAGTCTAATTTCTGAGAAGGTATCACTGGGGGAAAAGCAGCGAGGAAGGTTGTGATATTTATGAACATCGGGAAAATGTCGCTCGAGGTAGTCCAGACAAGAAGCTGAAACAGTGAGTGCCAACGCTACCTGTTTTAGAAGACGATACTTGTAGCTCACTGATGACATTACATAGTTTGGTGTTGTGGTTAACCGGCAGCAGGTGAGGATGGCTGGGGAGAGAGAGGACTCTGATGAGGGGCCAGGACCCTTCAGAGATTGTGGAGGCTGGCAGCAGTGATGAGGAGGTTCCCGAGGAGCCTGTGCCAAGTGCACGTGCACGCAGGGTTGCTCGCAACAAAGAGCAGCTGCAACAGCATGGGCAACTCAGGAGTAAGGCAGCAAGGTAATGGCCGCTCCTTCAAGGAGAGAAAAGCCAACTGTGAACGAACGTACTTTGCAGAAGGCAAAGACGTTTTGAAACTCAGCCTCGTGGACATTCCAGTATCCCGAGTTTGCATTTGGACATTTTTGTCTTGCGAATTATTTCTTGTCTGTTATCTTTTGGCAAGGCTTGCTCAGTTTGGCAAGGCTTGTGCTTATCACAGCTCATTATTTTGCAAAAGGATTACAAGGTTTTTGTTCCTTTTGGGTTGTGTTTGATTTGTCGGAAAAGGGCCTGGGTCAGAACATTTGGTAATGCAATGTCTGCAAGAAAACATTTGTCCGAAATGTTACAGGGCTTCCTGCCTGAGCAGGGGGTTGGACTAGAAGACCTCCAAGGTCCCTTCCAACCCTGTTATTCTTTATATTCTGTAAGCTCTTCTTTCAAGAGAGAGAGAGAGGAGATTTTTTTTCTAACTCACGCGGCTCTTGTTTCAGTTTTATTGCAATCCTGTCTGGAAGCGATCATAAATTCCCCCCTAATTCTTTCGCCAGTCAAGCGCCCAACCGTTGCTAATTCAAGTTAAGCAGCTGCGACATTAAGAGAAATGAAGACTAATTGACTACACTACAAGCGAGCATCAACTCCCAATTTGTTGCTGCAAGAAAGTCATGGATACCATTAAGATTTGAGGATCCCATGTAGAACTTCAGAAAGGACTACACAGCTACGCCAAGGAGATTTCTTTGCACGCACAGGCACACACACACACACACACACACACATATGTCCAGGTAGTTTCCGATTTACAATAGTTCATTTTGTGACCGTTCAAAGTTAGAATGGCACCAGGGGGGAAAAAAAAGTCATGTAGGATCGTGTTTCAGACTTATGACCATTGCAGAATGCCCACGGCCACGCGCTCAAAATTGAGATGCTTGGCAAAAATGACTCGTATTTATGACGTCCTGGGATCACATGGTCCCCTTTTGCGACCTTCTGATCAGCGAAGTCGACGGGGAAGCTGGGTTCACTTAATAACTTCATAACCACACCCATTCGCTTACCTGTTGTAGCAAGAAAGGTTGCAAAATGGGGCGAAGCTCGTTTAAGAAACGTCTCACTTAACAACAGAAATGTTGGGCTCCATTGTGGTCGGAAGTCGAGGACTACACGAATTTAGGTCTGAAATCTAACAAGGATGATAAATATTTTTAGCCTTTTCTTCTTCTTCTTCTTCTTCTTCTTCTTCTTCTTCTTCTTCTTCTTCTTCTTCTTCTTCTTCTTCTTCTTCTTCTTCTTCTTCTTCCTCCTCCTCCTCCTTCTCCTCCTCTTCTTCCTCCCTTCTAGCACTGATGATGTTACTGAGTTTGGCAATGAAACGTCTGCAAGAAAACCACTAAACTCAGACCATCAAACCATACCTCCTCCTCCTCCTCCTCCTCCTCCTCCTCCTCCTCCTTCTTTAATCCCACTAACTTCTTCCAGAAGAGCTGAGTTTTCACCTCATCTTGAACAATGACTCAACTTGACCTCCCCTGACCTCTAGATTCTTTCTTAGATGTCCCTCAAACCGGGAAGTTCTCCCTTTTAGCCTCCTGAGGGAGAAAGGGATTGCTGGGGAGGGGCATCTCAGTGGTCCTGGGGGGGCTCAGACCTCAAGGGATGGGTCTAGAACAGGCCTGCACCCATCTCCTCTCTTCGCACACACAAATACACACACATTGATGCACAACGAAAGACATTGAGCCACTGTTCTTTTCCTCCCTGCTAGGATTCCGCACTTGCAAAATATTTTCTCAGCCGACACACACGATGCTGGTATATCCTTTGAGCCTCAGCTCAGGGATGATGTCAACGTAAGATGGGTGGATGGGTGTCTATGTGAGCCTATCCTCTTCCTCCACCCCAGATGCCCCAGGAAGTTTTCAAGTTGGCTTTGTACTGGGTTGGGATCCTTAGCCTGCTTTTCAGAAAGTTGCAGCGTGTTTTGGGTTAGCCTCCTTTGCCCTGATCTCTCTCTCTCTCTCTCTTTTCTCTCTCTCTGTCCTTGTGTCTCTTTCTCACCCTCCCTCTCTCTTTCTCTTTCTCTCTGTTTTTCTTTCTTTCTCTCTGTCTCTCTCTCTCTCTCTTTTCTCTCTGGCTCTGTGTCTTTCTCACCTTCTTTCTCTCTTTCTCTCTGTCTCTCCCTTTCTTTTTCTCTTTTTCTTTTCTCTTTCTCTTTCTCTTTCTCTTTTTTCTCTCTCTGTCTGTGTCTTTCTCGCCCTCTTTCTCTCTTTCTTTTTCTCTGTCTCTATCTCTCTTTCTCTTTTTCTCTCTCTTTCTCTTTTCTCTCGCTTTCTGTCTGTCTGTCTCTTTTCTCTGTCTCTGTGCCTTTCTTGCCCTCTTTCTCTCTTTCTTTTTCTGTCTCTCTCTCTCTTTCCCTTTTCTCTCTCTTTTTCTCTTTCTCTTTCTCTTTTCTCTTTCTCTCTGTCTCTTCTCTCTCTCTCTCTCCATCCTCTGCTGTTTCTCAATGCTGCCCTGTGCTTGAATTAGCCAGACCTGCACCCGCCTCCCCCATTTTTTTAAAAAAACATTAATAAAATATTTATGGCCCTGCAAAGCTGCAAATAGAGAGAGCAGGCGGCTTTTAAAGAGCAGCGTTCTTTTCCAGTGTCCTAAGCATTTTCCCCCTTTTCTTCTCCCGCCTGAATCAATAATGCACTTTGCGTTGTCATAGCTGGAGGCTGCGGCGTTTCTGTGATGGTTTTGGATCTTTTCTTGCGAGTGGGACGGTGGCAAATCCTTTTTCGGATGTCTTCGGTTTTTAGGGAAGCGATTCGAGGAAGAGGGCGCGGAAAACATAGCCATGCAGGCAACCCCCAAGTTGGTCTCCTACAGCAGCTCAGGGCTGATGTTCACCTCTCTGTGGCATCTTGTTTTCCTCTGACCTCCCCGTCGCTTGGTCCTTGCGTGCCTGGCTTCTTATGCAACGTTCAGCTCCCCTCGTCCTTCCGTATCTTGACCATGCGAGATGTCTTTAATAATAGCACATTTTCTGGACCTGTTAAAACTGCATTTGGTTGGCTGAGGCTCAGGGGAAAGAAGGGAGGGAGGTAACTGAAGTCAGCAGGGAAAGGAGAAAGAAGAGGGAGGGAAGAAGGAAATGGAAGTCAGGAGGGATGGAGGGAAGGAAGGAAAGAGGGAGGGAGAGAAGGGAAGAAGAAATGAAGGAAGGAAGAAGGAAGAAGGAAAGAAGAGGGAGGGAAGAAGGAAATGGAAGTCAGGAGGGATGGAGGGAAGGAAGGAAAGAGGGAGGGAGGGAGGGAGAGAAGGGAAGAAGAAATGAAGGAAGGAAGGAAGAAGGAAAGAAGAGGGAGGGAAGAAGGAAATGGAAGTCAGGAGGGATGGAGGGAAGGAAGGAAAGAGGGAGGGAGGGAGAGAAGGGAAGAAGAAATGAAGGAAGGAAGGAAGGAAGGAAGGAAGAAAGAAAGAAAGAAGGAAGGAAATGGAAGTCGGGAGGGATGGAGGGAAGGAAGGAAAGAGGGAGGGATGAAAGGGAGGGAGGGAGGGACAGAAGGTAAGAAGAAAGGAAAAAAAGAAAGGAAATTGAAGTCATAAGGGAGGGAGGGAAGGAAGGAAGAGAAGAGGGGAGGGAGGGAAGAAGAAAAGAAGGAAGAGGGAGGGAGAAAGGAAATTGAAATCAGGAGGGGTGGGAGGGAAGGGAAGGAAAGGAAGGAAGGAAGGAATCATGAGAAAGGGTGAAGGAGAGAGAAAAGCAGAGAGGGAGGGAGAAAGGGCGGAAGGAAAAACACACCCATTGGGAAACCTGGATTCTCTTAACAAAGACATGATTCACTTTACCTCTATGAGATTTTTGTTCAATCAGGCCGTTGTTGCACACACACACGCACACACAAATTGCTGTGGAACCAAGTCCGACTTGACCTACCCCCGCAACACCCTCACAACAGAAATTGTGGCCCTAAGCCCTAAGCTCTAAAGCTAGAACAAAAACGAAAGGGTGAGTTTTTCAAAATCCTGCAGGTTGGGCATCCTGACCCGGAGCTGATTTTGGTGGGAATTTGGTGGGTGCCGGACATGATCATCGGCCTACCAGCTTGGAAGGGAGAACCGCTGACTTTTCAGCAACCGTGGCTCCCCTGGTTGTATTCAGGGGTTAATTCTATATTCTTAAACTCTCATCTGCCCTAAGAGGATTAGCTCCCTTTTAAGAGGTGAGGTTGCCGGAGGGAGGGAAGCCAAACCCACCTCAGCCACTGATGAAATAGCGACATCACGAAGAAGAAGAAGAAGAAGAAGAAGAAGAAGAAGAAGAAGAAGAGGAAGAAGAGGAAGAAGAGGAAGAGGAAGGAGAAGCTTCTAAAATAATGTGATGCTGGGAGCTGGGAGTATCCAGCTTTCGACCACGTCTCTGGGCCAGTCTGGAGAGGGAGATAATCTACTTAGAGGCACCATTTCTGACCTAGAAACGCGAAACAGCATCTGTAATCTGCATCCGTTGCACCGGATGTGGGAATGGGAGAGGAAACGCAGGTTCAACGCATCGAAGGCAAGAAGGAACAGGACGGAAACCAATCCAGGAGAGAGAAGCAGCCTAGAATTAAGGAGGGATTTCCTGACCGGGAGAGAAATTAATCTGCGGAACAATTTGACTTCAGAAGTTGTGGGTATAGCATCCCTGGAGCTTTTCAAGAAAACCTTTTGACTGGGATGGTGTAGGGTTTTCCTCCTTGGGCAGGGGGTTGGACTAGACAACCTCCAAGGTCCCTTCCAAGTCTGTTATTCTGTTTTCATGAAAGAGGGATGCAGCCTAGAACTAAAGAGTCATTTTGTGATAGTGGGGACAATTAATCAGTGGCATGGCTTGACTTTACAAGTTGTGGGTACTCCAACACTGGAAGCTTTCAAGAAGAGATTGGACAGCCATTTGTCCGGAATGGGATAGGGTCTCCTGTTTGAGCAGGGGGTTGGACTAGATGACCTCCAAGCTCCCTTCCAACTCTGTTATTCCATTGTTGTTATGCATCCGTTCAACCTAGAATGAAGAAGAAATTTTCTGACTGTGAGAACAATTAATAGCTTATTGTGAGGGCTCCATCACTGGAGGTCTTCAAAAAGAGATTGGACAGACATTAGACTGAGATAGCATAGGATCTTCTGATTGGAGCAGGGGGTTGGACTAGAAGATCTCCAGGGTCCCTTTGGGCCCTAGGATTCTATGCCCTGTATTGTCTTTTGAAAACCAATACAGACAGTCCTCAAGTTATGAACATTCGTTTAACAGCAGTTCAGAGTTCTGACAGCCTCAGGAAAAAGTGGAGACGGAATAATTTTCCTTGCCATAACAGAAATGAATGTAATGTGAATTTCCCACGAGGGTAGGGTTTGTAAACCTGACCTTTCACTCTCCGTGTACAAAATCACCATTTTGGCTCACCAGGTGAAGAGAAATGAATGAATTCCTATTTCTTGTTTAACTTGCATTTTGTAGGAGAAAGAATCGGAAGTCGTTTTAATTTTTTGTTTAAAAACCCAAATGCCCAAAGAGTGTGCGATTGGTTAGAATTAAACTTGGCTGGAATTTCTTTTTAATCTTAATATGTTCTGTGAAATCAGAGTCCCCGATTAGTTTAATAGGTCATTTTCTGTAAAGTGAAGTTATTACTTGCAAACCCAGATCCTAAGAAAGAAAGAAAAGAAAAGATTAGATAGAGATAGATAGATAGATAGATAGATAGATAGATAGATAGATAGATAGATAGATAGATAGATAGAAAGAAAACACTATCAATCTTTTAGCCATGAGTAAGCAATGTGTGATGTGTTTTAATGTTTTTTGGGGGAAAGGTATTTGTAAAGTGATAGATTTTAATTTAAGTTTTGCTGGCTGGCCTTATGGCTAATAGGAATTGGAAAATGTTCGTTCAGTTTGTGTCTGGTTGGTACGTACGGAATGCATTTTCCGAGATCAATATTATACATCATTCATTCTTCAGATTTGTGTACTTTGGGGAGTTTTGAACAACTTCGACAAAAATCCATACCAAAACATACACCCTGCGCATAACTTCTAAGCAAGGAGCCCACAGTGTAGGCAAATGAGGCAGAATTATAGAAAATGGCTCCAAGAAACTGTACATTAAGCGAGATTGACTCTGAATGAATGAGCATTTATTTAATCAACCCAACGGATGAAAAAGTGCAGCCGAAAAGCTTATTTACTGGGAGAAACGAGGGATAGAAAATGCACAGCGATTTTAATGGGAATTTTATTTCTTTTTTAAAATAACCATAAATCTGCGCCAGAGCCAGCTAATGTGAACTTAAAGGTGGAAGGAAGGAAGGAAGGAAGGAAGGAAGGAAGGAAGGAAGGAAGGAAGGAAGGAAGGAAGGAAGGAAGGAAGGAAGGAAGGAAGGAAGGAAGGAAGGAGTAAAAGAGAGAGAGAGAGAAGTTGAATTAATAGACTGGTGTAAACTCCTTGCATTGGCTTACACAAGGTGTCACAGTGGGATGTAAAATGTATGTGCAGGCAGTAGAAGCTTTGGGGCAAGGCAGTCCTTGACTTACAGCAGCTCGTTTAGCGACAGTTCAAAGTCACAGCAAACTGGGAAAAGGGGACTTACGACCGCTTGCCACCCCTTAACGTCGGTTGCGGCATCCCCATCGTGAGGGGCTCCAACTGCAGCTGACTCGTATTTATGACGGTGTCCCTAGGTCAGCCTTATCAATTGTCCCACTTAGCAACAGGAACGATGTTGGGCTGAGCGATGGTCGTAAGTCCGAGGATTACCTGTACCGAATGACTTCTTTTTTGTTTTTTACAAAATAAAAAGCTGGTTGACAAGCCACCCAAAGTGTAACATATGGCAGTCAGAACCTGTCACTGAGGGTGGGAACCTCTGATCAACAGTTGGCTTGCCACGGAGCCATTGTTAACAACACAAAAGCACCAGGGTTAAGAGACCGAGGCTTTGTTCTCCGTGCGGCTTTCCCAGATTTCCCGGTTGTCACATAAAGTTGTCGTTCTTATCACCCAGCCGTCCTCCCGCCTGCTGGGCTTGGCAACCAGAGAGAGACAGAGACAGATGGGGCTGAAGATCCACCAGCTGTCTGCTCCCATTCAAAACTCAATCCGACTCCCCCCCCCCCCCTTTTAAAAAATAAAATAAAAATTCGGTTGCTCCCCCGGCTCTTAAATGCAATAATAACCTCTTCATAGCAAGAATTCCAGAATTGCTGCTAGGTTTTTTTTTTAAAAAAAAAATTCCAAAATGAAAGGATGGGGAGAAGGGAAGGGAAGGAAAAAAGATGAGGAGGGAAAGAGGAGAGGAAAGGGAAGGAGGGAGAAAGAGAGAGAAGGGAAAGGAAAGGATGGATGGAGGGAGGGAGGCAAGGGGAAAAAAATGAGGGAGGAAAGAGACAAAGGAAGAGGAAGGAAAGAAGAAAAGTAAGGTGTAAACCAAAAAAAAAAAAATAACAAATCTCCGAAGCCCTACTAAAACCTTCCTTCTTTCCTTCCTTCTCCCATTTCTTTCCTTCCTTCTCTCATCTTTCCTCCTCCTATTTCCTTCCTCCCTTCTCTCATTTCCTTCCTTCTTTTCCTCCTCTTCCCATATCCTTCTTTCTTTCCTTCCTTCTCCCATTTCCTTCCTTCCTTTCTCCCTCCTTCCATCTTTCCTACTCCCATTTCCTTCTTTCTTCCTTCCTCCCATATCCTTCCTTCTTTCCTTTCTTATCCTTCCTTCCTTCTTTCCTTCCTTCCTTCTCCCATATCCTTCCTTCCTTCTTTCCTTCCTTCCTCCAATTTCCTTCTTCCTTCTTTCCTTCTTTCTTTTCCTTCTTCCTTCTTTCCTCTCATATCCTTCCTTCCTTCTCCCATATCCTTCCTTCCTTCTCTCATTTCCTTCCTACCATATCCTTCCTTCTTTCCTCCCTCCCTCCCATGCAAGCCCTCCACCCACCCACCCAAAGTTTAAAGTGTGAACAGAATCCACTGCTCAAAATGTCAGGCGAACACTGACCATCATCTTGCATACCACAGATAACACCAATAACGCTCTCTCTCTCTCTCTTTCTCTCTCTCTCTCCCCCATGCACACACTCTGCCAAGGGAGGGAGGCACCCCACCCAGGAGTGAGGAGCTCAAGTGATGTTTGAGAAAAGCCAAAATTAACTGGGAGGGAGATGCAGGAAAATCAGGGCAGCCAAAGAGGCCTGGAGAAGGTGGGCAGGCACCTTGGACCAAACTTTTCTGGCTCCTACGACAGCATCTTCTTTTCCTGCTGATTCATGGCAAGCCAAGCCACCCTATCTCGCTTGCCATTGCTGGGGAGTTGCCACAGGATGACTTTGGGAGCCCAGCGGTGGCCTTTTCCATTGGGAAGCCATCGAGAGAGGAATTCGAAACCAGCCCTGAGGTCTGGGAAAGAAGCAGCTCGATCGATGGCCACCGGCCCAGAAGGTACGATGGAGAAGGAGAAATTCAGATATTCAAAACCATCCTAGAATAGGGCTACGCCGGAGGCTTAATTTTAACTCTTGGCCATGCCAACCGAAGAGAGACGGGTCCCATCGGGTGAAGGACACCGGAGAAGGCAGAAGAGAAGAGAAAGAACTGGAGAAGATCACAAGATACAAAGAGCTACAAATAGAAACAGAATGACTGTGGCAAAGGCAAACAAGGATAGTAGTACTCATAGTCATAGGTGCCTTGGGAGAAATCCCATAACAACTGGAGCCGCCACTTGAATATTGCCGGCATTGACAAATTTGCCATCGGTCAATTGCAGAAGGCAGCTTGACTTGGAACAGCTTCCATCCGGCAGCGATCTTTGTAACACTATCAAACACCCAGATTTACCCATCCCAGGTCCTTGGTAAGGACTCGAGAGGTAGACAAGAATGCCAGACCCAGTCTGACCATCTGACTCAAGAAGAAGAATAAGGGGGGACAAGAAGAGGAAAAGAACCCCGTTTTATAACCCACCCCCACCCCAAAACCGTCTCCCTTTCTTTTTTAATGCCGACAATGTTGGCAATGCATTCATTTATCCAATTTCTGCTTCTTCTTCTTATTATTATTATTATTTTTTTCGCCTTGCTATTTGATAGTCTCTGTGCTCCGTGTTTTCCCACTTACTAGCTATTAGTGGTAATCACTCTAAATTAATTAAGGCCTTCCTCACGAAGCCTGTGAATGGAATGGAAATTAATTGTCGGCAAATATCACTAGGAATTCCTGCCTAATCTTTGGTGGGTTATCAATTTATGCCTTGGGAGCGAGACGTTTAATTATCTTCAAATGTTATATATGGGGTGCTGGGAGGGTCCCAGCCTGTTTCTATGCAAGTTTGACTCCATGGTAGGTGTGTGTATGTGTTTGGGGGGGTGGGATCCTTTAATTCCAGGCTACACACACACACACACACAAACACACAATTTAAACCTATTCTCCAAAGCACCCTGGATGGAAACTTATCAGAAAGAAATCCGATCTAGAATTAAGAAGAATATGAAGAATTAACCAGTGGACCCGACTTGCCTCCAAGAGTTGAGGTTTGCAAAGAAGAGATTGGACCAGCATTGGTCTGGAATGGACTAAGGTCTCCTGCTTGACCAGGGGGTTAGAATAGGACAGAATAGAGCTGAAAGGGACCTTGGAGGTCTTCTAGTCCAGCCCCCTGCTCGAGGAGGAGAACCTATACAATCTCAGACAAGTGACTGTCTGGTAGGTTGAAGGTCCTTATCCTAATCTATAGTTGAGTTTAGAAGGAAAGAGATGGACGGGATCTCTCAGGATTGACTTGATTGCCCCCCTCATGGCCCAGGATAATGTGTTTCCACAGAACAAATGACATTTGTACAAGCTCTCGGGTGAAGGAACTGTGTTT
Organism: Bungarus multicinctus; assembly: GCA_023653725.1. Taxonomy (NCBI): domain Eukaryota; kingdom Metazoa; phylum Chordata; class Lepidosauria; order Squamata; family Elapidae; genus Bungarus; species Bungarus multicinctus. The sequence goes on along the minus strand of CM042845.1, from coordinate 12,698,137 downwards.
ATGGGGTTCCTTGCAACCGTGTTATTCTGCATTCTGCAATTAAAAAGTGGAAGGACTTCCCTCCGGAAGTTGTGGGTGAGCTCCATCAATGGAGGCTTTCAAAAAGAGACTGGACGACCACTTGTCCAGAAGGGTAGAGGGGGCTGGATTAGAAGACCTCCAAGGCCCCTTCCCACACTGTTATTCTGTTACCTGAGCCAACATTTTGACTCGAGGCAAAAGCTGCTACATTGGCGGCGAGGCACATTTTAACGGCAGCAATTGATTGAAGGGAAATTTAACGGGGGGATCCATTCGTTGATTGCTTGATCACGTGAACGGCTGCAACGGTGGTAGCTGTGAACAATGATCGTGGACACTTTTCTGCACCATTGTAGCCTCAAACGGTCACTAAACAGGATGGACAGAGAGAGAGGCACCTTCCAAATTTGCAAGCGGTGAAAACTTAACCCAAACGGTTAAAATGGGAATTGACATTTCCCAAACACCGTGTGATTTTTTTTTTACTAAGCATGTGTTTCCGGCAAGGACCCCCACCCATTACAGGTAGTCCTTGACTTACGACCGCGATGGAGCCCCCCAAAATGTCTGTTGTTAAGCAAGATAGTGGTTCAATGGATTGTTTGGGCCCCGTTTTTACCCCTTTTCTCGCCCACGGGTGAGAGAAAGCGAACCACTGCAGTGGTTGAGTTCGTGGCACGGCTGCGGGCCACGAATCGGGCTTCTCCGTTGACTTTGCTGGACAGTCGCAAAAGGGGACCCCCCCGGGACGTAACTACGAGCCAGCGGCCAAGCGTCCGAGTTTTGATCACATACCGTCAGGATGCTGCGATGGTTTTACCTGTGAAAAACGGCCATAAGCCACTTTTCTTAGCGTCATTGTAACTCCGAAGGGTCGTTAAATTATAGGAATTTGGAAAGTCCTCCCCTCCCCTCTGCCAGATATGATGTGATGAAAATTTTCTCCAAAATTTCTTGCTAAAAGAAGAAACACATTGATGTACTTTAAATATGGAACCAGCCTGGTTAAACCGAACAACAGAGGCTGGGTGGTCACACACCAAATGCTAAACTCAGTTAAAATAAAATTGGGTAGTTTTTTTTTTTTTAGCATGCGAGGAACACAACACTGGTCTTATGAGGATGTGTGAACCAGGCACATAATATAACCAGGTGATAATATGGCATATTTATTTTGCTTATTGTACCCCTGAGTGTACGCAAAGCCACCTCGAATATTTATTTATGTTGTGTTATAATCCAGCTTTGGAATAAGGCAGTTTCTAGAGAGGAAGAGGCATTTAAAAAGGCAACAGCTGAGTCACTGCAAGGGTTGTGGTGCACGGATGCGTATCTGTTGTTCGGTTACAGTTGCTTTTCTCAAAAAAAAAAAGTGCTTTCAGCTGCTTGTGGGTTAAGTCAAGGACAATAAGTTCATGACTGTGGTTTCTTTCTTTTTCTATAGACCGCGGTCTCCTAGCTTTTGCATTCCAAACAGATGTCTGCTTTAAAAAAAAAATAAAAATACTCAACGGCTTAGCTATTAATAACAACTTCACTTAAAATATATGTAAAAAGGAGGGGAGTCGGAATTGTTGAGCCCCCTTCCCCTTTCATGATGTTGAAAATAAAAAAAATTAAATTTTCGCTCTTTCTAGCAGACCAAGCTGGTGATGGTCGATGAAAGCAATTCCTTTGAACAGAAGTTTGCAAGAGAGGGTAGAAGCAAAACAGATTTGCCCAAGGTCAGCCCGTCAAGGTAGACCGGCCTAGAAAATTAAAATTCTTCCACTGAATTGATATCTCTCTGTTTTAGCTCTTCAAGAATTCTTCTGCAGTAAAGAAGCCATCTTTGGAATATACTGTGTCCAGTTTTGGTCACCACCACGATATAAAAAATGATAATGTAGGAAGCGTGCAGAGAAAAGAGCAACAAAGAGGATTAAGGGACCGGAGGATAAATGGATGTTTAAGGGAGCAGATAGGTCTGTTTTAACAAAGAGAAGAACTAAGGGGGACACGATAGAAGTCTTCTAATTCTTTGAGAGGTTGCCACAGAGAAGAGGGGGTCAACTTATTCTCCAAAGCACCTGAAGGCAGAACAAGTAAGGGATGGAAACTCATCAAAGACAAACCCAACCTAGAATGAAGGAGAAATTTCCTGACAGTGAGGACAATTCAACAGATGTTAGTTGCTTCCAGAAGTTGTGGGTGCTCCGTCGCTTTAAGAAGAGACTGGATAGCCATTTGTCCGAAGTGGTCTAAGCATCTCCTGCTTGATCAGGGCATTGGACTAGATGGCCTCCAAGGTCCCTTCCAACTCTGATATTCTGCATTCTGGGTTGCACTTGTGTGGTTGCCCTCGACGTTGGACTTGCAGTCTCCCCAAGGTCCCTTTCCAACCCCTATTGTCCTATGTTCTAAGCTCCTCTGGTCTTCCCTTTCTTCTCCTCTCATTCTCCTTTCCTGTCATGCCCCTGTTAGAATCTGACTCTGAGGGAGAGGAGGAACAGCCAGCACGGAGTGGGAGCGTGGCTCCAGAACTTGTGGAGGAAACTGGGGAAGGGCAGAGGCCGGGTGGGCATTCAGAGGAAGACCCAGGCCCATCCCCTCTTCATCCTAGGGCACGCAGGAAGGAGTGGAGAAGGATGGTCTGTGGAGGAGGAAAGGGCCCTGATCCCCTTCATGGGCTGCAGCTGTGAGGTCTGTTTAAAAGGAAGCAAAGTGTGAAATATTTCTAGTTTTCAGTTGTTTTCTGAGTTCTGGCATCCTTCCCAGTGTGTGTATTTCAATATCTATGGACGTCTTCAAGCCCTTATCCTGCCTTGTCTCATTAGTTGCTTCGGTATGGTTTGTGTTGTATTTTTCTATTTATCATTTATATGTACAGTATTATGAGTTTGAACGGCATTTCTTCCTTTTCGCAACTGTTTGTGGGGGAGTTTTTTTCTCCAGTCAATGATAATTGGACTTTTGAAGCCAAGCTGAAGGAATTAAAGGGACTTCGCCTGTTTTTGTGACTTTGTTGCTTTTGTATCCCACCCTGGGTCATCATATTTCCTCTTATTCTACATTCTGTAACTTATGGATTGTTCTTGTATAAGTTGCATTAGTAGACATTGGATTAGAAGATCTCCAAGGTCTCTTCTAACCCCTTTTGTTCTATGTTCTAATCTCCCTGTCTTCTCTTCTCATTCTCCTTCTTCTCCTTCTTTCAGGAAAATCCATATTTGTGCAGCGACGAATGCGATGCATCCAATCCAGACCTGGCCCATCCTCCCAAGTTGATGTTCGACAAAGAAGACGAAGGCCTGGCCACCTACTGGCAGAGCGTGACCTGGAGCCGTTACCCAAAGCCTCTGTTGGCCAACATCACCTTGTCTTGGAACAAGACCATCGAGCTGACCGACGATGTTGTGTTGACTTTTGAGTACGGCCGTCCCACCAAAATGATCTTGGAGAAGTCCTTGGACAATGGGAGGACTTGGCACCCCTACCAGTATTACGCGGATGAATGCAACGAAGCTTTCGGCATGCCAGCGCGGAAGGTGAGGGAGCTGTCCACCACCAACGTCAACAGAGTCATCTGCACGGAGGAATACTCTCGCTGGGTGGGGTCCAAGAAAGAGAAGGACGTGAGATTCGAGGTGAAGGACCGTTTTGCCATTTTTGCTGGGCCCGAACTCCGCAACATGGACAATCTTTACACCAGGCTGGAGAGCGCCAAGGGCCTGAAGGATTTCTTCACCGTGACGGACTTGAGGATGCGGCTTTTGAAACCGGCGCTCGGGGGCACCTACGTCCAAAGAGAGAACTTGTACAAGTACTTCTACGCGATCTCCAATATTGAAGTCACAGGCAGGTAATCGGAGCCGCGCTTTCTCTTCGTTTCTTTTCCCTCCCTCCCCTGTTTTTAATTCGTCCATCGCTGACGCCTTTTGGGGTACCCGACGAGCGAAGCTGTCAGGATGCGTCTCCCGAAAAAGACTCGCTTGGTTCAGAATAGGAAAAAAGGGGTCTTGGGGTTTTCAGATGTGTTGCATTTCTTGGGCATCTTTTCCTTTAAACAAACGAACGAGCAAGCAAAAAAAAAACCTTTTATTTGATGGAAAAGAAATTGCTTTTGCTGTGGGTTCCTCTCCCCCACCCGCTAAAAAAAAAAAAACAATCATTTTGATGAAATTCTCCAAAATGGAATGTAGTTTCGTTGTACTTACTTAGTGACAAGAAAGCCAAGCGGTGAATATGAATGATTGTTCTTTTGTTTACAATCCCTTCTTTTGACTTCATTGGTTTAGTTTTCTTTCTTTCCTTCCTTCCTTTCTCCCTCTTTCCTTATTTTTCCTTTCTTTCTTCAACCCTTCCTCCTTCCCTCTTTTATATCCTCCCTCCCTCCCTTCTGCCCTCCAGCCCTCTCTCCCTATTCTTTTTTCCTTCCTTCCTTCCTTCCTTCCTTCCTTCCTTCCTTCCTCCCACCCTCCCTCTTTCCTTTCTTTTCCTTTCCTTCTTCAACTCTCCCTCCTTCCCTCTTCTTTTATCTCCTCCCTCTCTCCCACCCTTCTTTCCTTCCTTACAAAAATTCTTGCTCCTTTGCAAGAAATCTCCAAAACCAATTCTCTTTCGCCAAGCAACATGAGAACAGCAAAAAAAAAAAAAAAACCCAATGCCAGACAATTGTTCTGCTTGGCACAAGAAAGTTTGCAGTCAGGCGGGTTGCGGTACGATTCTGAGCCTCTCCTTTAAAGGACACATTATTTTTATTCCTCCTTTCACCTCCCCTCCTGTGCTGGTCCTTCCATCCTGCCCTTATTGATCTAATAAGTAACAGGAGGAGGTGCCAGGCCTGCGACAGGAATAGAAACCAGAAAGCCCGTCTTTGGTGAGCAAGGACTGGCACGTCACAGCAGAAGGGAGGAATCCAAGATGATGGGGTAGAAAAACTAGTTTTATGGGAATTGCTCCAGGTATGGGAGAGGGAGGAAGGAAGGGAGGGAGGGAGGGAAGGAAGGAAAGGGAGGTAGGGAGAAATGGAGGGAAGGAAGGAAGGAAGGAAAGAAGGAAGGAAAGGGAGGGAGGAAATGAAGAAGGAGGGAGGGAGGGAGAAAGGGAGAGAGGGAGGGAAGGAAGGAAGGAAAGAGGCAGGGAGAGAGGGAAAGAAGGAAAGGGAGGCAGGGAGAAATGGAGGAAAGGAAGGAAGGAAGGAAGGAAGGAAGGAAGGAAGGAAGGAAGGAAGGAAGGAAGGAAGGAAGGAAGGAAGGAAGGAAGGAAGGAAAGGGAGGGAGAGAGGGAAGGGAAGGGAAGGGAGGAAGGGAGGAAAGGAAGAAGGAGTGAGGGAGGGAGAAAGGGAGAGAGGGAGGGAAGGAAGGAGGGAGGGAGGGAGGAAAGGAAGGAGGGAGGGAGGGAAGGATCTTTTCAATCTCACTTCTTCTCGCTTTGCATAGGGAGCACCTGCATACGAAGTAGGAAAGATCAGAAGAGAACTCCTCTCTGGTCAATCTAATTTTCTCCTTTATTTAACAGCCGGTAGATCTTGAAGTTGCCTGGATGGACAGAGTGAAATTGAAATTAATGGCATGGCATGAGCTGAAGGCTCCCATTATGAGCAATCCAATTAAGGAGATGCATATAAATTACGGACTAATTATTAAGTTTCCTCACTTTGCCTAAATGTATTTGCACGTTCTCTGTACCTTGGAATGGTTTCCTCCTTAATTTAATTTCCTTCTTTCTTTCCTTCTTTCTTTCCTTCCCTCCCTCCTTCCTCCCATTCCCATCTTTCTTCCTTCCTTCCTTCCTTCCTTCCTTCCTTCCTTCCTTCCTTCCTTCCTTCCTTCCTTCCTTCCTCTCTCTCTCTCTCCTTCCTTCCTTCCTTCCTTCCTTCCTTTTTCTCAATTAACCATCATCATAACTCCCAAATAATTCAGACACAGGACAGGACAAAGAGAAAGAGAGAAGGAAGGAAGGAGAGAGAGAGAGAGAGAGAGGAAGGAAGGAAGGAAGGAAAGAAGGAAGGAAGGAAGGAAGGAAGGAAGGAAGGAAGGAAGGAAGGAAGGAAGGAAGGAAGGAAGGAAGGCTCTGTGCTCTCCAGAAATCAAATCTACTGTCTTGAAACCCTGGATAATGGAAGTTGATATGCATATGGATTTGAAGAATGAACTAAATCTTCCCCCTTTTCACCTGGATTACAATTTTAGAGCAGAATACATTTTAGAGGATGTAGAAAAGGGAAATGCTATCACCCCAGCTGCAAGGAAGCAGTGAGTCGAAACAGCAGTGACTCAACCTCAGCAGTTTTAAGATGTTTGGACTCCACTTCCCAGAATTCCATGCTGGTTAGGGAACTCTGGATGTTGAAGTCCACCCATGTTAAGGTTGCCAATAGTAGGAATGGCCTCTTACACGTGGCATCGTTTGCTACCAGGCAGGAGAAGCTCCAAGGATTGATTTTCAAAGATCTATCACTCCTCATAAATAGATTTATCGTACGGCATCTTTGAAAACCTTCCCATAACTCCTGTGAATTAAACGCGGGCTCTATTTATAGTGAGACAGACCGAGGTTCAGATTTTCACACTGCTTCCTTCTACCCGTGTGATGGCGTGGGGCTGGAAGCCAATCTCCTTTGGGTAGGTGCAACGGTTTCCATCTGTCTCTTGCTTTGAAAATCGTCCGGCTTGGTATTTTTTTTTACTTTTGACTCTGTGAAAGCAAACTCTCAATTTCACAAAGAATTTCTCCTCGTAAAAAGAATAAAGAAAGGGGGAAAAAATGGAGATAAGAGAGGAAAAAAACCCCCTGAAGTACATCCCGGAATGTGTTCGTTTGTCCAGTCCTTGATGCTCTCTGAGCTTGGCTGTTTTCTGCAGACATTTCATTATCCAACTAGGTAGCATCATCAGTGCTAGAAGGGAGTGGGGTTTGAGGAAGAGGAGGAGGAGGTGAAGGGTTATGGGTCTGTGGTGCTCTCTGAACTTGGTGGCTTGCTGCAGACATTTCATTACCCAACTAGGTAACATCAGCAGTGCAGGTGAGTGCAGGATTTGCTCCCTCTTTATATATAGTAGCTTCTCCTTTCAGTCTTGGTGAAGGTGTGATTTCCTCCTTGGTAATTTCTTGGTTAGGATATTGTTTTCTCTCCTTGATCATTTGCCTGGTGTTAATCCCTGCTTATCTGGATATTGGTTGCTGGGTGCTGGTGGAAAGATAGCTGCAGAGTACCTATTGAATCAATCATCCATATTAGCATTTAGCCTTCTAGTCTAACAAAGAGAAGGACTAAGGGTGACATGACAGCAGTCTTCGAATATTTGAGGGTCAGGAGGTCAACCTAGTCTCAAAAGCACCTGAAAGCAGGACAAGAAGCAACACATGGAAACTGATGAAGGAGAGAACCAACCTAAAATTATTAATCAGTGGAATAATTTGCCTCCAGAAGTTGTCATTGGAGGTTTTCAAGAAGAGACTGGACACCCGTAGGGTCTCCTTCTTGAATAGGAGGTGGACTATAAGACCTCAGAGGTCCCTTTCAACCCTATTATTCTGTAATCTCCAGCTGAAGAGTCCCAAATCTCAGGTATGTCCTCAGTTCGCCCATCCACCTTCGTTGCCCTTGCTTTGAACTGCTTCTCAATGATCAACTCTCCTCCTTATTGACGGGTAGCATCCCAAATGTGACATCCCGTTTCTCCAGACGTGACGCGATGAGAAAAAACAGAGGCGGCTCAAGGTGTTAGGAGGCAAGTCCCAAATCTTATTAAGATTCTGAAATGAGCCTTTGTTAGAACAGCGATGGGCGAAAAGGAAAGGGGGAAAAATGAGTTAATATTTTGTCTCTTATATAACCTGGAAAACACAGAGTGTTTTTTGTTTCATCTTTATTTGCTGGCTGTGTGTGATATTTCTTCCTTTCCTTTTTAATCTGCTTCCCCCCCCTCCCCCCCCCCCGTGTCATCTTTGCTACTCATCTGTCGGGAACGGTAGATTATCGTTTGTTCTTGGAACGCGCCGTAAAGCAAAATACGGATGCGAAGGGATCGACTTCGAGTGTTCGCAGGCCCCGTGCAACGGCGAGGAATTGTCTCATCTTTACTTAAATATGCATTGATTATTTGATTTGGAACAGCAATTATCCGTGTAAGAGACGGTTGACTCCCAAGGAACTTGTCAAGAGAGGGGAGATAATGGAGGAGCTGAACAAGGGGGACAGTTCAATGAGACGGAACGAAATCGGGGAGGGGAGGGAGGGAGGCATCCAGGCCAACTTGGTCTGCTTGTGCATTCTTCACGCAAGTTCCAGATTAGGGATGCTGGAGCTGTAATTAAGGAGGCCAGGCTGAAGGCGGGGAAGGTAGAAAGAACTTCATGGAGGAGGAGAGGATGGATGGATAGCTCCAGCTGGATGGAGATGATCACATGAGATGGGGTCAACAGTAGCAGACCCCAAAATCGGGGGCTGTAGCACTTGTTGGCTAGGATGTTGTCTCCAAATTCCACAATATGAGGTGGCCGGTGTAGTACAGGGTGATCAGTTCGATCCTGGTTGTCTAAGATCTCATGAGGTTTTGGAGCTCACACTTGAGTATCATTCCAGAGAAGTCCTCCAGTTAAATGTTCCTTGCCATCCATCATGTATCTTCTCTATAATCTATCTGTAATTCATCTATCTATCTATCCCCATCCATCTTCTCTATCTATCCATCCATCCCCATTCATCTTCTCTATCTATCCATCCATCCCCATTCATCTTCTCTATCTATCCATCCATCCTCATTCATCTTATCTATCTATCCATTCATCCCCATCCATCTTATCTATCTATCTCTATCATCCATCATCCATCCATCCATCCATCCATCTATCTATTTATCTTCCATCCATCCCTATGTTATCTTCTCTGTAATTTATCTGTAATCCATCCATCCACCCATCCCCATCCATCTTATCTCACTCTGTCTCTCTCTCTGTCTCTATCTATCTATCTACCTACCTACCTACCTACCTATATCTTCCATCCATCCCGATAGAGAATATATTACAGAGAATATAATTAGACACCTATCCATCCATCCCCATCCATCTTATCTATGGATCTATCTACCTACCTACCTACCTATCCATATCTATCTATGCATATCTGTCTATTTATCTATCTATCTATTATCTATTTATCTAGAATTAAATTCCCAAACAAGCAAAGTCCGTTCTCTTCAAAACAAACTGGTAACATTGACACAGTTGTTCTCATCTATATAAACGCACATCATTTGCATAAATGCACAATGACACAATTAAATTTTTGGCGTAATTAGAAAATAGGCATAAAAATGTCAATTGTGTAATTACAAAAGGGGTGCAAGTGGCATAAATTTTGTCAATTTTCCCCGGGATTATCCGTCGGCCCCAAAATTGTCAATGAAAGGAAGATTTCATTGAATTTCTATACATTTCATCTTCTCTGGATAACCCGTTTCTCCTCTTGCTTGGAACATCTCTCCGGATTTTGGATCCAATCGTGGCGACATTAATTTGCTGTTCCTATCATTTGCTGTTCATGGATTTGCTGTCAATGAATTATTTCCTTGCCTGCCTAACTTTTTAAGAGAGCGACTTGCTGGTTTCATTCTTTCGTTTAGATCTGGCTGTTCAGGAAGGCATGAAATAGTGACCACACACACACACACACCTGTCCCAAAAAACACAATTTCAAAGGTACATGCAGCTATTTCAAACATGGCTGATCTCCTCTTCCTTAGAGGATAATGGAATTAACAGAGTTGGAAAAGTTCTTTGGAGGTCTTCTATGGCGTTTTTCTAATATTGCATCCGTTCATGAGGCTGGTGGGGTCTGGAGGGAGACCCGCTTCCCAAGGCCTTCTGCCAACTACGGAGAAACTTTTAACTTGGTTTTCAAAACACGTCCCTAAACTGCAAAACTTGTCATAAATATGAATCAACCAGAGAAGTGGCTGTCCAATCTATTCTTGGAAGCCTCCAGGGTTGGAGAACCAACAACTTCTGGAGGGAAGTTGTTTCACTGATTAATTGTCAGGAAATTCCTCCTTAGTTCCAAGTAGCTTCTCTCCTTGATTAGTTTCCATCTGTTGCTTCTTGTCCTGCCTTCAGGGGCTTTGGAGAATAGCTTGACTTCCTCTTCTTTGGGGCAGCCCCTCAAATATTGGAAGACCGGTGTCATGTCATCCCTAGTCCTTCTTTTCACTTGATTAGACAAACCCAATTCCTACAACTGTTCTTCGTATGTTTTAGCCTCCAGTCCTCTAATCGTCCTTGTTGCTCTTCTCTGCCCTCTTTCCAGAGTCTCAATATCTTGTTTACAATGTTGGTGACCACGACTGGGTGTAGTATTCCAAGGTTATTGTAAGGTCTTACAAAGCAGTACTAATACTTTGCGCGGTTTTGATTCTGTTTTTATACAACCAAGGATTGTGTTAGCTTTGGGGGCAGTTGCCGCACACGGCTGGCTCCTATTTAAGTGATGGTCCAATAGGACTCTGAGATCCCTCTCACGGGGACTATTATTTTGCCAGGTTTTCCCCCCACCCTCTAATCTGTACCTTTTAAGTTTTCAGACAAATCCTGGCTTTGAGAGTTCCTGAGAGTTTGCGCCTTCATTCAAATGCAGGTCCCTGCTTTGGATGTTCTGCTATTTAATGACTTCTGAATGCTTTTCTATTTTAATATTTCTGTGATGTCAATGCAAGCTGCTTTGAGGATTTCAACTCAAAAGAGTCTGGCATACATTTTTAAATACCTCTACAGATAGCCCAAAGGATCACACCTCGTTGCTCTCTTCTGTTTCCCCTGCAGGTGTAAATGTAATCTCCATGCCAACCAGTGCATTTTCAAGGAAGGAAGTCTCCAGTGTGAATGTGAACATAACACAACGGGACAGGACTGTGGCAGATGTAAGAAGAATTTCCGGAGCAAGTCTTGGAGAGCGGGATCCTATCTTCCCCGTCCCAATGGTTCTCCTAACGTGTGTAAGTATGGCAAGAAAGACGGCTGTGAGTTGAAGTCCTCCACCTACATCTCCCTGAGATGTAGAATCATCTCAACCGCCAAAAGCCAAATCAATGGCTCCATGGGAAGCCTCCAGAGATAGGGAGATAGGGAAAAGTCACCTCATGGATAAATCCAAGTAGAGAAATCTAGGAAAAGGACTTATCCAAGAAACGGTCCCCTGAAACCATCAGCAGAAAGAATGGGAGCGCTATTGGTTGGTCAATTCCACGCACGTCAATTTCCATTAAACCCTCAAAACGGGGCACCAATCCTCAACGTTTTGGGATTCACCCCTCCCACTGGAACATTTTGGGTCTCCAAAACTTTTAAGATTTTGTGGACTTCAGCTCCCAGAATTCCCTAGCTATCATTGGAGACTTGTGGACTTGAACTTCAGCTTTGAACTTGTGGAGTTGGAAGTCTGCAAGCCTTAAAGTGGCAAGCTTGGAGACTAGGAAAAAAAACGAAGCAAGATTCCAAGATAGATCTATTCCTAAGCTACCCCCCCTCCCTGCCTGGTATTGGCTAGGAGAGGATCTCAAGAACAAGGACCGACTCTTCAGAAGATCCGATGTTCCTGAGATACTCTCTCTAAAACCGCGTTCCCTCACCTTTCTCTCCCTTTTCAATTCCCAGGACCATCAGAGATGACGTGTACCAGGGTTGGCAGAGGCCAATTCCTTTGAACAGGCACAAGCTTGTCAATTCCTGCCCAGCCCTTAAAAGCTGTCAAAGGAGCCGCAAATAACCCCGCACAAACAGAACTGAGAAACAGGAATGTTAAGAAGTTAGATCGTTAGTTGGTCAACCTTTTGAAGTTTCTGTAAAGGATGGGCCTTTTTTTTTTCTCTTTACTCTCCTGTTAACAGATTTTATATATACAGAATAACAGAGTGGGAAGGGACCATTGAGGTCTTCTAGACCAACCCCCTGCTCAAGCAGGAGACTCTATGTTCTGACCCAACCCGGTCCTGAGTTGTCTGTGCTGCTGTAATTGTTCTTTCCTCTGAGCAATCCTCCATGCACGTGCACTTGGCACAGGCTCCTCGGGAACCTCCTCCTCATTGCTACCAGCCCCCACAATCCCTGAAGGCCCTGCCTGATGGTCCTGGCTCCTCATCAGAGTCCTCGCTCTCCTCAGCCGTCTGCACTTGCCACCGGCTAACCACAACACCTTATACCATATCAGACAAATGGCTGTCCAATCCCTTCTTAAAAGCCTCCAGTAATGGAGCACCCACAACTTCTAGACAGAGGTGAGCCGTTCCACTGGTTGATTGTTCTCACTGTCAGGAAGTTTCTCCTTAGTTCCAGGTTGCTTCTCTCCTTGAATTGGACAAGAAACAACGGGTGGAAACGAATCAAGGAGAGAAGGAACCTAGAACTAAGGGAGAAATTTCTTGACCGTTAGAACAATCAATCCGTGGAACGGCTTGCCTGCAGAAGAGGTGGATGCTCCATCACTGGAGGTTTAGAAAAAAAGATTGGACTACCATTTGTCTGCAATGGGACAGGGTTTCCTGCCTAGGCAGGGGGGTTGGACTAGAAGACCTCTAGTGTCCCTTCCAACTCTGTTCTTCTTAATCATTTCCATCCTTTGTTTCTTGCCCTGCCTCCAGGTGCTTTGGAGAATAGATTGACACCTTTCTCCCCCCGCCCCTCTTCTTTGTGGTAGCCCCTTAGAGAACAGACTTTTCATTAATTCATTTATTTATTAATTTTTTATGCCACCCATCTGCCTTGCGAGCTGAGGGCGGGCGGCATAAAATTAGCTTGCTGTCTGGCTCCCTGCCCTTTTTTGACCTTCTCTTCCCTTTTCTTCTCTTCCAGGTGCGGCTCCAAATTTTGGCAGTAAGTAAAACGAAACAAAATTGAAAAGGAAAAAAAAACAACAACCCCAAAACAACAACCCCTAAACCCCTAAAACCGCCAACCCAACTTGAAAGGCGGAAAGGCTTGTTAGCACGGTCCCGGCGGATGGCAAAAAAAAAAAAGAGAGGAGCTTTTATTTTATTTTTTATTTTTTTTAAATTTTTCTTCCTCCACCCCTCCCCATCCCTGTTTCCCCCCCCCCCCGTCTCCGTTAACATCTGTCCGAGCATAAATCTGCTTCTCTAATTGCGCCTCATTTCCCCGCCTGTCAAACATCTCTCTCTGAGTACGGTCGGGAAAGCTCATTGTCTTCGTCGTGCCTGTGTGTTCTTTCTTCCCCCCCACGAGGTTTGTTAGCAAGGTGGCGAGGAAGGAAATAAAGTGTTTTTTCCGAAGGAGGCGAGGGAGGGAGGGAGGGATGGCTGCTTTCCACCTCTCCGGCTTAAGAGCCTTGCGGGCACTAAATTAAACTCTTATAAATCAAAGAGACTGCTTTAGATGGCTGAAGTCCCCCGCCACTTTTCTTAGGCTGAGGTGTGTGTGCTACTTAGGAATGAACCTACAGCGTGATACAGTCCACGATGTATGGCCCCGTAATCCCTTGCAGGGTGGAATCGGGGCAACTGAATGGAACTGAGTGTTCACTGGCCGGATGCCACTCTTATTGCCAGGGCGGAGTTATATCCAGCAGATAAATTCTCATCGTGCCCAGAGAGAGGGGGGGGGAGGGAGGGAGGGAGAGAGGAAGAGGGAGAGGGAGAGAGAGAGAGAGAAATCTGCCGCTGCCTAGGATCGAACTTCTGATTGCAAGGCGAGAGCGCCACTTCTAGGCACGCCGCGCCACGCTGCCAATGACAGTCATAAATTGCGAAAATAGATAAAGCACGTTCTGTTGACTGAACATTGATTATCTCTAGAGGTTTAGGGTATCCAAATATTAGTGTGTTCATATTCTCCAGTCAAATACCACTGTACTCAAATCATTATCGTCATGATAATAGGAAGGAGATCCAATTCAGGTAGTCCTCGACTTACAACAGTTTAGTGGTCATTCAAAGTTATAAGAGCCCTGATAAAAGGGACCGGTGGCCGTTTTTCACACTTACGACCGCTGCAGCCTCCCCGGGGTCCCGCCAGATGCACTTTGCAGCCCTGTGACTCACTTAACAACGGCAGTGGTCCGCTTAACCACGGAGGCGAGGAAGGTCGTAGAGTGAGGCAAAACCCCACCTAAATGCTTCACTTGGCAACAGAAAATGTGGGGCCCCGTTGCGGTCGTAACTGACTTTGCTTGACCGAAGGTCGCAAAAGAGGATCACGTGCACTCGGGACCGTCATAAATACGAGTCAGCTGCCAAGCGTCTGAATTTTGATCCCATCCCCGTGGAAATGCTGCAACGATTGTAAGGGTGCAAAACGGTGGATAATAAGTCGGGTTTTTTCCCAGTGCCATTGTGACTTCGAATGGTCATTAAACGAACGTTTGTAAGTTGAGAGTTACTTGTGTTTCTCTGCTCCCTTTAAATAATAAAACGGCAGCAAAGTTTTCGCCAAGTTAACATTAGGATGCCTTTGCACTAACAAGGCCTTTTTAATTGGCTGTGGAAAATAATTTGATTGCTGGTGGCCGGGAAAGGCAATGAAAGGGAAATGAATTCCTCCCATCTCAAGTTTTGTTTTGCTTTAAATGCGGCCTGCTGAAAAGGGCCCCCGACTGGCTAGAAGGAGGCGATCCATTAAATCCTTCTTCGTACCGCCACATTAATTTGCAAATTACGGGCGGTCGAGATTACACACTCAAATTGAAGCCCGAGAGAAAACCAATGTGGAGCTTTGACAGTTACGGAGCGATGGGAACATTTGGAATGGACTCAGTGAAAGTTTAATTTATTGGGGCTTTCCAGCTAATTTGACAAACCGAAGGAGCAGTTTAATTCCTCGCCGCTCCACCGAAGGGATCCAGAGACCAGTTTGGGCCGGCACCAATGCTTATTTTGCAGAGGCGCCCAAGCGGTTTAAGGAATCGGACTGGGTGGGATTCCCATCCCGTCTGGCTTTAGTTTCGAATCGGATCCGATCGATCGATTTTTTTTTTTGTTGTTCTTAAATCCCGTCTGAAACTGCCCGGATGGATTGGGGCTCAGGTGTGTCCAAGCTGTGGGGTTTCAGAGAGTAGCTCTTCGTTGCTAGATCGAGCTTTGGCTAAAAGAGAGAGTGAGCGCCTGGGCAATTCAGATTTCTTGGATTAAATTAAAGGAAGCGATCCAAAGATTTCCAACAGCTCAATGAACAGAATAACAGGGTTGGAAGGGACCTTGGAAGCCTTCTAGTCTGACCCCCTGCGCAAGCAAGAAACCCCAAGCCATTCCAGACGATTGACAGATACTAATAACGGAATAAGAGAGCTGGAAGGGACCTTGGAGGCCTTGTAGTCTGACCCTCTGCGCAAGCAAGAGACCCTAAGCCATTCCAGACAAGTGTTTGTCCAATCTTTTGATCACATGACCATGGAGATGCTCCAATGGTTGTAATTGTGAAAAAAAACTCACTTTTTTCAGTGCCGCTGTAACTTCGATCAGTCCCTAAACAAACAGGACTACCTTGTAGTAGATGAGTAGATGGATTAGTTGATTCATTTCCCCAGGTCACAGAAGCTACTTATCTCTCTTAAGGGATTGACATTCTGATTTTCTTTCCTTTCCTTTCATTTTTCCCGCCCCCTCTGCCATCTTTATTTCTCTCTCGGTAGCAAAGGAGCCGCCCAGCCCAGTAACTAACCGTCAAATGATCGTCCTCACAACTAGCATTTCCAAAACCACGGTTAGTACCACCTACGCCACGGAATCCTCCTGGGTGCCCTCCGCTCCCCTCCGTGGAACACAGCAGCCAGGTGGGTGCTGAGTGTAGTTGGAGACTCCCACCCCGGTAGATAGATAGACTAGTTCTGCGCTTCTCTTGCTAGCTTTGGCTTCTTGCTGCTGTGACCCTCGTCGGGTCGGTGAGAGGTAAGGTGAGAAGATGCTCTCACACACACACACACACACACACACACACACACCACCCCTGGCTTGCTAGTCTCTTCCCTCCTCGTAGGGAGATTAGATGGAGAGCCCAGATAAAAAATCACGCTGTTCGCTGGCGCAAGGCTTCCCATTTGTCAGCACGAGAGCTTGTGCATTTGCCCAGCTAATTAATGAAGGGAAGATCATCCGTGGAACAGGCCCCATTAATAATGGGCCCCAACTCCCCCCCCTGCTGAGTAGCAGGTGCAAGATTCTCCAGGAAGAACTTTATAAGCAGTGGAAGAAAGGAGGATAGGTAGGTAGGTGGATAGGTAAGTAAGTAGATGGATGGGTGGGTGGGTGGATAGATAGATAGATAAGTAGGTAGGTAGGTAGGTAGGTAGGTAGGTAGGTAGGTAGGTAGGGATGGATGGATGGATGGATGGATGGATGGATGGATGGATGGATGGATAGATAGATAGATAGATAGATAGATAGATAGATAGATAGATAGATAGATAGATAGATAGATAGATAGATAGATATGGATGGATAGATATAGATAGATAGATAGATAGATAGATAGATAGATAGATAGATAGATAGATAGATAGATAGATAGATAGATAGATATGGATGGATAGATAGATAGATAGATAGATAGATAGATAGATAGAGATGGATGAATGGATTGATGGATGGATGGATGGTTGGATGGATGGATGGATAGATAGAGATGCATGGATGGATGGATGGATGGATAGATAGATATGGATTGATGGATGGATAGATGGATGGATGGATGATAGATATAGATAGATAGGTAGATAGATAGATAGATAGATAGATAGATAGATAGATAGATAGATAGATAGATAGATAGATAGATAGATAGATAGATAGATGAGGAGGAGGACTATGGGGTCTTTAGTGGTCTCTGAGCTTGGTTGTTTTCTTGCAGACATTTCATGACCCAACTAGGCAATATCATCAGTGCTATGAGTGTGACTTGCTCCCTGTTTATATACAATAGCTCTGAGCTTGGTTGCTTTCTGATATTTGGTAACATCAATACCTACCCAAGACAGTACAAATGGAGACGCCTTTTCGAGAAAGAGAAGTTAAATTTGTGAGTGGAGAAAACGAGTGGATCATGATCAGTTGGTCTTTTGATAACTGGAACTCTTGTCATTGGCCAAGGTCAAAAATGGGAGCCATTTTGAGAGCATGTCCATGACCTGCTCACTAATTTCCAAAGGTGTCATCCAAAATAGATGGGATTACTCTTTCCTTCTGTAATTCTTCTGAGTGACTGGGGGGGGGGGGGGGTGAAATGTCCATCAAGCAAGGACTTGTGATAGTCAAGTCTCTCTCAACCAATATGTAGCATTCCTATTATTCAAAAAAGGAGAGAAGAAAAGAAAGAAGAAGAAAAAAGAAGAAGCATAAAAGTTGGTTGAATGTGGTATTTATAAAATCTCTTTCCCCTAGAGATGCCTCTTTCTGAAATAACACAAACTAGATCAGGCTACCAGCTGTTTTCCAAAGCTTCGGAAAGAAGGCGAAATATAAAAACCCAACACTTAAATTACAGCTCAATCGATAAAATTAATCCTTAACTCTGTTTTTCAACCAATCACACCTCAGCTTCGGTGGTTAAAAAAATGGTCCCTGCCCATTAATCATCTGAAGTGGAATTGATTTATCTACCAGCTAAAGGAGTTACATCTTGCAAGACCCATTAAGTTGCAGGAATTGGCTCCAATATTGCATGCAAATTAGTTTTGATAGATTATGTGCCATCAAGTTGATATTGAGTCACAGTAACCACAAAGATAGATTTTCATCAGGACGATCTGTTCCTAACTGGTCCTTCACATCTTCCTCCTGCGTAGCCATCACAACTTGTCTACTGCTGGTTGTTCTCTTCTCTTTCCTTCAGCTAGCTTCTGGTTGTTCTCTTCTTCTCCTTCCTTCCACCTGGTTTCTGGTTGTCCTTTTCTTCTCTTTCCTTCCACCTGGTTTCTGGTTGTCCTCTTCTTCTCTTTCCTTCCACCTGGTTTCTGGTTGTTCTCTTCTTCTCTTTCCTTCCACCTGGTTTCTGGTTGTCCTTCTCCTTACTTCCACCTGATTTCTGGTTGTTCTCTTTTTCCCTTTCTTTCCATCTTTCCTAGCATCGCTGTCTTTTCCAGAGGGTTAGGGTCTTCCCTTAATATGTCCTTAATTGGATAATTTGAGCCTGGTTATCTAGGCTTCGAGTCAAAACTCTGGGATGATTTGTTTGATGAACCATTGGTCTGTTGTTTTGACTGCCCACAATCTTCTCTGGGGTCTTCTCCAACCTCCCCAAAGCATCTGTTGTCTTCTGATGGTCTTCAAAACATAACTTTTGGTTCTATGGAATGTCATGGAATGGCTTGTTCTATTTTGATATTCATTCCAATTATAATTTCGGTCTTGGAGGTCTTCTGTAGGCCTTGTTAGCAAAGGTAGGAGACAAATGGTTGCCCAACATTTTCTTGAAAACCTCCAGCACTGGAGCATCCATAACTTCTGGAGGCAAGCTATTCCACCGATTAATTGTTGTCCTTGTCAAGCAATTTCTCCTTAATTCTAGGTTGGATTTCTCTTTGATAAATGCCTATGGAGACTCTCAGGATCCAGGTCATGGCTGTGGCCTCACCAGGGCAGTATAAAGTGGTGCTATCACTTGTCATGATCTTGATGCTACCCCTCTGTTGATGCAGCCTAGGATTGCATTGGCTTTTTTGGCAGCTGCAGCACACGGCTGGCTTATATGGTATGAGTTGATACCTTTCAACAGGGAAGGAGTAGGGCCACTTGAATGTGCTACTCCTATTCCCTATTTGGATTTAAAAAAATGTGGCGTCTCCTATTCGAAATCTTCAGAAACTTTGATTTCTACTTTTTTAAAAATTTCCCAACCTTTATGGCGGTTGAATTGTAGCTGATTCCTTTTCTTCCCTGGTTCTTCTGGAGGTGATGGAAAAACCATCCATAAATATCTATGAGATTCCTGGCTTGGCAGCTCAGGACTAGGTGAATTAATAAGGCTTTTCACTCTGTACAAGCTGAACTGGGGAAGGTGTATATATGCAAAAAAGCAAAATGCCTTCAGGGCAGCTTCTTTTATTGTGACTCTAATTAAGCCCTTGCCAATTTGCACTGGGCCATCTTCCTATTCTAGTTGAAAGCCCCATTAATATCCATGTGTTGCCATTTCCATTTATCCAAGTTCTTTAAATACGGCTTTAAAGAAAGGAGGAGCAGAAAGAAGAAGAGGAGGAAGAGGAAGAAGAGGAGGAGGAGGAGGAGGAAGAAGAAGAAGAGGAAGAAGAAGAAATCATAATAATAACAACAACAACAACAACTGTTTTGGTAGTGCTTGATGGAAAAAGAAGAGCTGTTGGAAAGTAGATATTTTTGACAGATTAGGATGGTCAAATTAGAGAAGGCTTCTTGGACATTTCATGGAAGTCTCTGCTGCGGATGGACCATCTAGAGCTAAATTGTTCTCAAGGACATCTCAGGTGACACCTGGAGACCAATCAGGTCAAAAAAACCCTACATCTGCTAAATCCTACATCTGCTCCCATCCCTGGAAATGATGGATGTTTTAGTATTTGCTAAAACTAAAAGCAATTCCTTTCTCCGCCCAATTCTCCCTCTTTATTGAGAAGAAAGAGATGGGAAACTAAGAATTCCAGCAACTGAACAATTTCCGAGCTCAAGATTCCTTGATTACCTTCCTAGCCATCTTTCTTTCTAAAATGACAGGTCTCCTTCACTAGGAAGTTACAGTTGCTTATTTATATAAGAGCTTCTTTTAAAAGGATAGCATCTTTCCTGGAAGTTTGTTGGGAACCACACTTAAAGATGAACACCCACGCAATTCTATTTCTATTTTCTTTTTAATGGAAAGCAGTTACGCCGGCCACTTTCTTGCATGAATAAAAAGTCGGAAAAGAATGGAGGTTTATCCTTCCAGGTGGAAAGATCGGAATCAAGTCAAGATTTCATTAGCTTAAAAAAATAGGCTATGTAAGTCCTGAGTTAATACCAGGAACATGATTTGGGGGCACAGCCACTTTGTCATAATTGGATTTTTGTGTTGTCTTTGCAAGAAAGGACCGGTTCTTCTGGGATCACCTTCTTGGAAAATAACTTCACCACAGCCAAGACTGATGTGAACTCAGAAGGTAAGAAACACAATGCTATGGCCAACTTTAGCTTCCTGTAGGAACCATATCTGGTAACAAAATAGCTCCTTTCTCCTTTCCACTTGCTATTGTCCATCCTCCTTGCTTTGTGCTCTACGGTGTGTTGATGTGAGCTGACATGGCTAGAGGGATCTTCAGAAGTAGTGGTAGACCCCAAAGATGGTGCTAAGAAGTGGTGAGATTGCTCTTGGATCAACTGCTAGGATGTTTTGAGAAGGAGGGAAAAAGCATCACAGCAAAGGAAAAGGAAAGTGAGGTGTAGCTTAGGAGCTGTTGTGTCTCTTTGTGCAGTGTTTGTGTTGTGCTGATAGACATAGCTTCCATGGTGACAAGGGGACCTCAAAATACCTTGGGGAGGAATGTCAAATTGTCTTCATGCATCAGGAAACAAGTGTGCTCTGGGTGGGGATCAGCATGACACCCTCATAAACTTCAATGTTGTTGAAGTGCATCTTGACTATCTCTCCAAACTTGACAACTTTACTTGTGGACTTCAACTCCCAGCATTCCTCTGTCAGCCATGCTGGCTGGGCAGATCTGGAAGTTAAAGTCCATCAAGTTGCCAAGTTTGAAGAGCCCTGATCTTGAACCGTTGCAAAAACATATCTCGTTTTGAAGGACCAGGTTCTCTTCCATGATGCTCATAGATCAAGAAGAGCTAATTTGGTGAGCTTCAGAAGCTCCTCTTGTTATAGCCAATGGCAAAAGATTGGGAGAGACGATGTTCAAAACATCTGGAGGGAACCAGCTTCCTCACTTATTATCAGTTGCAAAGTATGCAGATTGGGTGATTTATGGGTATAAGAACCTCAGTGCATAGTTCAAAAACATGTTTTGCGATTAACCCATTCGTCCTCATAATGTAGACCCAAAAACAGGCTGGTTTCAACCAGAAATGAATGAATGATCGTTGTATGGATTTGCACTGAGCCATAAACCAGGATGGGACAGCTTTTCTGCTTGGTCATAAGCACAAGGATCAATTGTAAGTCCCTTTTTTCAGTGCCACTGTAACTTCAAACAACCATTAAATGAATGGTTGTAAGTCAAAGACGACCTGGATTCGGGTAGAGCTCTACCAGATGGGGATTGCAAATGCCCACTAGAGGGCAGCAAGGGAACTACAAAACTACCCTCTAGTGGTGGGTAAGAGTAGCTAAGGCTAGATTAGACTGTTAAACTGAACGCTTCTATATTTAGCCTTGTTTTAATCTAATCTAACCTATCTATCCCAGGTTTTCAACTCAGGAGTGACAGAGAAGATTAAAAAAAAGGAAAAATACGGCTGCAACTCAGCCAGGTGTTCAAATTGCAAGCAAATATGCTTTATTTAGAAGCAATTTCACAAGGAGTTGTCTCAGAACACACACTCTGGGAGTGATCCAAGGACTCTTGTAATTGAGCACCTTGGCATCCTGGTTTGACACACTCAAACCTAATTAGATGATGCTTTGAATTTTTAACCAGCTTTCTCTCCTGTGTGGAGCTGTTTCCCAAATTCCCCTCTGGGGATAGGCAGGTGGGTGGGTGGGTGGTTATGATCATGGCAGTCACGGTCCCTGCCTGTGTTGTGGGGGAAAAAAAATGATGCTCTTCGAAGACCAGCTGCTGACCGGTGGCTGCATCCTCTCCTCCCTACCTTTCAATGAAATGCTAAATCAATGGAATTCTTTTGAAATGGATAAGGTTTCGGCCCTTGTAAGGGAGAACCCTAAAACATCTCAGGTGAGAAACCTGCAGGGTGATGAGAAGGTTGATCTGAAGAAATGGAGTGGAGTGGAGTGGAATGGAATGGAATAGAAAATAGAAGAGAAAATAAAAGAGAAGAGAGAATAGAATAGAATAAGAATTGTAGATAAATAGAGTAGAGTACAGTAGAATAGAATAGAATAGAATAGGAATAGGAATAGAATGGAATAATAAATGAATAGAATAGAGAATAAGAATTGAAGATGAATAGAATAGAATAAAATAAAATAGAATCAGGAATTGAGTAGAGTAGAATTGAATAGAATAAGGAATAGAATAGAATTAGAAATGAATAGAATAGAGAATAGAATAAGAATTGAAGATGAATAGAATAAGGAATAGAATAGGATAGAGAATTGAAGAGGGAATAGAATAGAATGGAATGGAATGAATGGAACAGAATGGAATAATATGGAATAGAATAAATTAGTTCTCGATTTACGACCACAGATGTAGCCCAAATTTTCATTGCTAAGGGAGCCAATTAAGTGAATTTTACCTGATTTTATGACCTTTCTTGCTGCTGTTCTTAAGCGAATCATGGCAGTTGTTAAGTCAGTAACCCGGTTGTTAAATGATTCTGGTTTCTCATTTGATCTTTACTCATCAGAAGGTCGCAAAAGGGGATCACGTGACTGCGACCGTCATAAATACCAGTCAGTTGCCACGGGCCTGATTTTGAACCCATGACCACGGGGATGGCGCAATAGCCCTAAGGGGGAACAACGGCCCTAAGCTACGTTTTTTTCAGTGCCGCTGCGACTGCGGTCCCTAACAAACCGTGGTAAATCAAGGACTTCGTGTAGCCGGATTGACTTAATGGCCGCATGTTCCACTTAACAACTGCAGCGATTCCTTTATACACACACACACCCAATTCCCCCCCCCCCCCCCCAGCAAAACAAGGTAGTAAAATCAGGTTTATTTAACAAACGGCTTTGTTTAGCAACAGAACTCTTGGTTCCCACTGTGGTCGTAATTCCAGGAGGGACTGTGTTAGGTTTTCCATCCCTCTCCCAGCCCGCTCAGCCCAGCTTTATGGGTTCGGGAGTCCAGCCCTTTTCCTTCAACTTCCTTTTCCTTAAAACCCGAAGTGCTAGCGAGGGAAGCCCCCCCCCCCCCCCCCCCTCCCCCCGGTCTTTATCAGCTGCCCATTTCCAGCGTACAATTCTGGTTATTTTTTCCCCTGGGGCGAGCGCTGGCTGCTGACACTCGATTGGGGCGCGTGGTTTATGTGGCATCTCATTTGAAGGCGTCAGAACAGGACTGCTGGCAGCGCCGTCTCGGGGAAGAAAAGGAGCTGCCAGGCCCCTGATCAAACAAAACGCCGAGGAAGAGATTGGCAGGGAAGGGTACCTCCCAAGTAGCCTAGCATCCTTTCTTCTTCTTCTTCTTCTTCTTCTTCTTCTTCTTCTTCTTCTTCTTCTTCTTCTTCTTCTTCTTCTTCTTCTTCTTCTCCTTCTTCCTCTTCTTCCTCTTCCTCTTCCTCTTCCTCCTCTCCTGTGAATTGTATCTTGCAGCACACACCTGTTCTAAGGATGCCGGGCACCAGAGGAATATCCAATTCCCCTCCCAGCTGCCTGAAGTTTTCATTTCCTTCTGATCGAAAGAAGCGACTCGGAACCCCAGACGGGATCTGCGAGCCTGGTTTGGGGTCCAGAGTGAGAGAGGAAAGGCGCCTCTTGTGACCCTAGATAATTTCTGGGGTGGGGCTCGACGAGGGAAGAGGGGAGGGTGCAGGAGGCGGAAAGGTGGCCCTGCCAACTTCTCCATCAGCTCGATTTTCAGATTTAGAGGGTGGTGGCTAGGGAGGAAAAGATCTTGAGGAGAGACAGGCCAAATGCTGCACCAGGCCTTTTGGGGTGTTGGAGACCCTCTGGGGAAATGGATGGCCCTCCTTCTCTATACCTCCTGGGGGGCATTAAGAGAGACAGTTTGGTCTAGTGGTGAAGGCTGGAAACCAAGGGATGGTGAGTTGTAGTCCTGTCCTTAGGCATGAAAGTCAACTAGATGACTCTGGACCAATAACAAGGAGATGGTGAGTTTTAGTCCTGTCTTAGGCGTGAAAGCTGGCTGGGTGATTTGGGGCCAACCACCAGGAGACGGTGAGTTCTAGTTCCACCTTAGTCATGCAAGCCAGCTGGGTGACTTCCAGTCCCACCCTCTCCGTACAACCCACCTCACAGGGCTGTTGTTGCGAGGGGAGGGAAAGGAGGAGGAAGCTGAGTGGAATATGTTCCCTGCCTTGAATTATTTGCAAAACTAATAAAGGTTGGATACAAATGAAATTAACGGATTAGCCTGGAGCAAATGTCGTAAAGCCAAGGATTGTGGGAGCCATCAAGGAGCACCCGGGGATCAGCAGAATTCCGGGGGAAGGAGGGAAGAGGAAGAGTCTCTTGGTCTGCGTCTCAAGCAGCTGGTCCTGCCCACAAGATGCCAAAAGTTGGCACCTCTAGGGCCCGATGTGTGCCAGAACCGGACCCTAATGGAATTACTGCAGTCATCAGAACTGCTTCAGGTGGCAAATGGAAGGCAAGCATTGCCAAGAGAAGAGGACAGCTGGGGTCGCCAGCTCTTGGCCGCTGTCTCTCTCCTCGCCCCGTGCCAGCAGCGTAGTTACAGAATAGCAGAGTTGGGAGGGACCTCGGAGGTCTTCTAGTCCAGCCCCCTGCTGTCTCGGTCAAACGGTTGTCCGAGACGTCCCCAGATATGCAATAAAGCCGGATAGGAGCTGTAAATGCTCCAACACTGGAAGTTTTTTTAAGAAGATGTTGGATAAACCCTTTGTCTGAAATGCTACAGGGTTTTCCTGCCTAAGCAGGGGGTTGGTCTAGAAGACCTCCAAGGTCCCTTCCAACTCTGTCTATTCTCTTCTATCTCTTCTTTTAAATGCCTCCTTTTACACCTTTCTCTGCATAAATCGCCTGTTGTTGTTTTTTTGCACCCCTCCAAAATCAGACTTTTCCACCTCAAATGTACAGGTAGGTCCTCAAATTACAACCATTCAGTTTAGGGACCGTCCGAAGTTACAACGGCACTGAAACAAGGTAACCGATGATGACCGGTCCTCACACTTATAACCTTCCCGGCATCCCCACAGTCACATGATCGAAACTTGGACGCTTGGCAGCCAGTCTGTCTTTGCGACGGCTGCCATGTTTTTCACGCTTACGACTGTTGCAGCATCCCCACAGCCACGGGATCAAAATTCATTCACTTGGCCACTGACTCGTATCTATGACGGTCCCAGAGGTCATTGGTGACTTTCCCGGCCACCTTCTGACAAAGTCCATGGGGGGGTGGGCTGTCGGATTTGCTTAATGCCCATCTGATTCACTTAACAACTGAGGAGCAACCTTTTATCTACCCGTTTAGCGCAATCATCCTCGACTTACAGCAGTTTTAGTGACCATTCAGTGACGACGTCGCTGAAATCAGTGACTTATCACCATTTTCCCCACTTAACGACCATTCCTGTGGTCATGTGATAAAAAAATTCAGGCCCTTGGCAACTGACTCGTATTTATGACAGTGTTCCCAGGATTATGTGTTCCCCTTTATATGACCTTCTGACAAGCCGAGCCAAGGAGGGAAGCCAGACTCACTGAACAAACCATGACCAACGGCCGTGATTCGCTGCGGCGAGAAACGCCGTAAAGTGGAGCCGCATTTGCTTAACAAATGTTTCACTTAGCAGTTAGACATTTTGGGTTCAACGGCGGTTGCAAGTCAAGGACTACCTGGTTCAGCCATTCAGTATCAATATTGATCAGAATAGAGCTGGAAGGGACCTCAGAGGTCTTCTAGTCCAACCCCCTGCTTAGGCAGGAAACCCATACCATTCCAGACAAGTTGGCTGTCCAGCCTCTTCTTAAATTCTAAAGATTCTTAGCCGAGAGCAGAGAAAAAAAAATATCCCAAAAACATTAAAAGGAGGGACCCCAATTTGACAATATCTTGTGTTTGTGGACAAGGGAAAGGAGATGAGAGAGCAAAAAAAGAGATTTATTTGGGGTGGTGTTTTTTTGTTTTTTTTTAACACATTATTCTCAAGTTTCACCTGAGACTTCCAGAGCCATCAAGGTCAACCCTGAATCGAATGTCCGGATCCCTATTGAAGCGTTTCCAGGTAAGATAAAGACAGGTAGAGCAGCCAAGGTTTTGGAAAAAATGGAAAACCTGTGACGTGTCCAGAGACTCGTATTTATGACAGTCCCAGTGAAGTCTGACGGTGATGGAGTTTCTTGTATGCAATAAACGAACACGTCCTGCCTTAACATGTTACGTGTTCCCTGAAAGTCTGGGTGAAGAAGGTGAGGGTTTATCATCTCGATTCTTCGGAGTTTTGGGGGAACCTGGTTAAATCTCTCCATTTGTTTATTCTCTCTTCCTCCAACTAAGGGGGAGAATTCAGCCTCAGTCTTAGAACGATTTTGTGTTTGGAAGTTGCATCAAGAATCTTCTTTTCAGATAATGAGCATTCACACGTTCAATCACCTTGTCCCGAGAATGTTTTGATGGCAGGTCTCTTGTTTTAAAGCAAAAAAGCCTCTTAACTTTAGCAAAAAGGCCACTCGGTCTCATGTTGGCCAGCCAAATATCATCAGAGGGGGATGGAGATGGAAAGATGACATGATACAGGTGGAGAGAAGAGTCTAACAATCTCTTCAAAGTAGTTCTTAGGCAACTGACCATCTTGAGAATATCTGTGTAGACCAGGGGTCACCAACCTTTTGGACCTCAGGGACCACCAAACTCATAATTTTAAATCTCGCAGACCAGAGAAACGGAAAATCCCTCAAAATGTCTGCAGGAAAATCCCCCGCCCTGCTTTCTTACCGATCAATTGTTCTTTATTTGGGATCGCAGGATACCGTCTCCAGCTCTGTTCTCAGGGAGAGAGAGACTTTTGGCTTCATGCAAGGAAAGCAGCAGAAGCCGCAGAAGTCTTTCTCTCTCTTCCCCAAACTCTGCCAGAAATGAGTCTTTGCCGATGCAGTCTCTTAGAGCAGGACACCTTGCAGGGTCCCAAAGACTAATTTCTGGCAGAGTTTGGGGGAAGGAAAGAAAGACTTTTGCTGCTTTCCTTGCACACATCCAAGAGCAGAAGAAGAAAGAAGCGGAAAGAAGCAGCCCGGTGGCCAGGCGAGACACATGGGGTGCATGGGGCAAGTTCCCCTCCCTCTTCCCTTTCCCCCCTCCCCTCACTACCTTATGTGGTTCGCAATGCAAACAGCGCAGCTTTGTGTTCCTGCGCAGCCTGGATTAATTGCTTTGGGGGGAGGCATTTTTCTGCAGACCACCAAAATTTTATTGCAGACCACCAGTGGTCCACCCTGGCCCACTGGTTAGTGACCACTGGTGTAGACCATCAAGGGGACATCTCTCAAACTGTCGTTACAAAACATCCACATTGTTTTACGTTAATAGTACGTGGAAGACCCTTCTATCTGCTGACCCCCAAGGCTTTGCACATGGGTAGAATGTCATTGTGAGATGTTCCACCTACTCAAGCCAACTTGGCCCTTTTTGGTCTTCTTGGGACGAGGACTACCAGACTTCTACCAGAAACACTGTTCCAGTCTGCAGCCTGAGCTGCCCTCTCATTTTCCCTGCCTTAAGAAGACCACCGGGGGGACGTTGCATAGGGATGGGGAAGGCTGCTTATTTCAGCATAGTCTTCCTCAAGTCAAGGCTGATAGCATCCTTCTTTTGCTGCAAACCGTGGGGAGGACAAAAAACACACACACACATGCATGTTCTTCTGGTTGCATGCTCCCTCAAATGCCTCCCTGGTGTGTGTCTTCTCCTCCTGCCTTGTTCCTTCATCTTCCCTTAAGGTTCTCAATGAAGCTATGGGTGAAAGCCACCCAATGGGATTGCACAGCTGGGTGTCTCTACGGCTCAATTGTAGAAGCTCCAGAAACTTTGTTTGATTTCTCAACTAGTTTTCCCACCTCCTGATGGATCAGACAATGTTCTTTCTCTTCCCCCCCCCCACCCCTATCTCCCTCCCTGCGGCCTGGGATCTTGTAGACTGCGAATGTTACGGACACTCCAATCGGTGCAGCTTCATTGATTTCCTGAACTTGGTCACCTGCATTAGTTGCAAGCATAACACTCGGGGACAGCACTGTCAATATTGCCGGCTTGGCTACTTCCGAAACAGCTCCGCAGAGCTGGACGACGAGAACGTGTGTGTAGGTGAGTAGCCGTGGGAGGCCCCTAGAGCCGAAGAAGCTTTCTCGGAGGAGAAGCAAAATGTCTTCAGAGAAAAAGGAAAAAGACAGAAAGTCCAGTTGCCTCTTGGGGGGAGGGGAATCGCCTTTGGGACACCAGGGTAGTTTTGGATCTGTTTGGCAAAGTTCCAGAGCCATGGTTGACTTCTGGTTGCATGATCAATCAATCAATCAATCAATCAATCAATCGGAATAGAGCTGGAAGGGACTTTGGCGGTCTTCTAGCCCAATCTCTTGCTCAAGCAGGAGATCCTGCTATACCATTTCAGACAGGTGGCTGTCCAGTCTTTTCTTTAAAAACCTTCACTGACGGAGCACCCACAGCTTCTGGTGGCAAGCAGTTCCACTGGTTAATTGTTCTGACTGTCAGGAAGTTTCTCCTTAGTTCCAAGTTGCTTCTCTCCTTGATGAGTTTCCATCTGTTGCTTCTTTTTCTGCCTTCAGTTGTTTTGGCGAATAACAGGATAACGTGTCTAGTCTCCACCTCTTCCTCCTGTCTCCCGAGGTCACTTAACACTTGTGGCAAGAAAGATTCTAAAAGGGGGGGAAACTCACTTAACAACGGTCTCGCTCAGCAACAGAAATTTTGTGCGCATAAGTCAAGGACTAGCTGTCTATCCAGCATCACTGTTGCTCCTCACTTGGAAGTGGGGAGACCTTACCCCCCAAGATGTAGGGTGGTGGTTACACGTTATCCAGAACCTAGGAAGCGGTCCATATAGATAGGATTTCCAGAGTGGCTCCCAGTCTCATCACCGTAAGAATTAGGGATGACTTCCTGGTTTCTCCCACCGCAGCTCTGACTTTCCTGGTCCGTTGTTTCTTCCAGATTGCAACTGCAACCGAGTTGGCTCGCTGGCCAACCGTTGTAACGAGACCGGCTATTGCGAATGCAAAGATGGAGGCGTGACGGGACCGAAATGCGATGATTGTTTGCCCGGCTACTACTGGAGGCAAGGCTGCTTACGTAGGTATCTCCCCCCTTCTGGATGGAGACCTGGTGGTTGATTTGCTGACCTGAATCCAGCGAGATTGAACCCTACGGCAGAGTTTCTCAAGTTTGGTGACTTTTAAGATATGTGGACTTCAACTCCCAGAATTCCCCAGCCAGCAGGCTTTAAGATGGGTGGAATTCTGGGAGTTGAAGTCCATATATCCTAAAGCAAGTTGGCTAGGGAATTCTGGGAGTTGGCGTTCACATATGTTAAAACAAGCTGGCTGGAGAATTCTGGGAGATGAAGTCCCTATATCCTAAATCATGCTGGCTGGGGAATTCTGGGAGTCGAAATCCACACACCTTCAAACACACTGGTTAGGGAATTCTGGGACTTCATGGGCACACATCTTAAAGTAAGCTGGCTGGGGGATTCATTTATTTATTGGAATTTGTCAAACAAAACGGAGAACAAGAATAAGAGAATAGAAATACAATGACAGGGAACGATGGGCATGGCATTAGTGCGCTGATGCACGCCCCTTCTGCTGACCCCTTAAGTATGGAGTAAGGCCCACGGTAAGTCAATTTGTGACTGAAACTGTGAAAATTGTAGTTGAGACAATTGAATCAGGCAGGGCATTCCAGACTTTGACAACTCTTATTACCGAAATCATATTTTTTACAGTCAAGTTTAGAACGATTTACATGGAACTTAGAGTGATTTAAATTCTGATTTAATTTTGGGGTGTGAAGTCCACTCACCTTAAAGTCATCAAGTTTGAGAGATGCTGTCTTTGACCCCATCCATTACCGTCTCTCATTCCTGACTCACCATGACTCAGTTCTGCAAATCTAACTGCCCTTTCAGAAGCCATTAAACCTTACTGGCAAAATCTTTATTCTCCACCCCTTTAAATTTTAATTTGGGGGAGCAATGCCAGCCTCCCTCCCCAACCCTGGCTCCCAAATCTTAGTGTCAACTCGTAAATCATCCCTATGCCTGTTTTTGAGTTGCCATAAGGAGTAAGGGAAAGGCCTGAAGGAGCAGTGCGACAGATGAAGGCCAGAAGTACATTCCATGTTTATCTTGTGGAGATGTAGCCTAGGCTACTGAATTTTCTGCCTGGGAAAATCCTTCATTGGAGAGTGTGTCGTTGGAGAATCTGATTTATGACACACTCAGAGAGTGGGGGGAAACAGAGTCATAGGTGATAGTAAATTCCGTGTCTCAGAGTTGGCTTCATACAGGTTAATGCTGGACATGTTGCTCCTAATAAATCTTTTGAATTCTTTTGAAGCTGGGCTCGAGGCTCATGATTTAATTAGGGCAATTGTCGGAACCCTGACACCTAGCACCTCCAATGCCTCCCTCTCCTCTCTCCACAGCGAACATCTGCGACGACGAACTCCTGATCTGCCAAAACGGAGGCACGTGTTACGAGAACCAGCGGTGTCTCTGCCCGCCGGGAGCCAAGGGCCTCCTGTGTGAACAAACTAAGTGTGAAGGGGAAGACACAGAGTGCGACTCGGTCTCCGGGACGTATCTCAGCCTTTCGGCCTTCGTGGCCAGCGCGGT
The DNA here is from genome assembly GCA_023653725.1 of Bungarus multicinctus. Lineage (NCBI taxonomy): Eukaryota > Metazoa > Chordata > Lepidosauria > Squamata > Elapidae > Bungarus > Bungarus multicinctus. Next base: position 12,667,499 of record CM042845.1, on the reverse strand, counting down.
GAGCCTACACATGCAACAACTCTTGGACCTCTGAAGGACAAGGAGACAAGTTGCGCCGTCAAAATCCCACGAGAGGAAGCGAAGAAAGAATTGGGACAACCTGAAAACGTTGCGAGCTCAGAAGAAGCATCATCCAGCCGAGCTGGTGTCTCTTGGTCCTTGTTGGCCAAGCGTTGAAGGATTCAACAGAAGTTCCTGCTCTTCGCAGATTTTCGGTTGGACATAGTTAAAGGAACAGATACCTGTTATGGGGTCCAGCAAGTCAGGAAAGGATGCCTCAACAGGACTTGGGGGAAACTGCAAAGCGTTTGCAATTTTCCAACTATCTTCTCGAGGGGAAAATTGTTCAGAGCTCTCCTTTGCACAGGGGTAGCTTCCAAAAAGGGGTGGGTTTGGGGCAAAATGCCGTTGATTATCTTGCATTTATGTTGCACTGCTCTTTCCCTTCCAAATCTCTTCTTCCTCGCAGCCCAATTTTTTTTAGGAAGATGTTTAGGAAGTAGCTCAGTTAAATGGAGGCTGGCAGGTACAAAACTGGAAAAAAAAGGAACATTCTGGGGCCTTTCTCCTCCTTTGCTCAGGCCTCAAAGGATAACATGGCCTAAGAAAATCAAGTTGCTGAATTTATTAAGTTTTCATTTTTCTTCTCTCTTTTTCCCACCCTTTTTGGACTTGTTTTTCATTTTTAACTCTTTGGTTAAGAGTCTTCGGCTTTCAGCACTTTTTCTTACACCAAAAATACATTCAGGCTTTGCCGAATAGATTACGGTTCTTTTCTTTTTTTCTTTTTTTGGTAGAGAATTATATATGTTGGAATTATCAATGTTCTAAAGAAGAGTGGGGAAGGGGAGATAAAAAACAAAACCAATCAGGTGAACTACTACAGCCTTTAGGAAAAGAAAAACCACTTTACCTGAAATATTATGGTGTTATAATCCATTACATAAAAGCAACTTATTAATTGCTGTTAGGTCTCGGATTAATTTTTCTTCCCAGCTTTGCAGATCGGACTCGTTTGTTGATTTGATGGGCATGCTTCCAAAACGATTGTGACAAAGAACAAGTAATACCCACTTTGCACTTCCTGATGCCAAAGATGGAATTGTTCGGGGTTTGTTGAGTTTGGACAGGGTCTTTCCTTTAAAACAGACTTGCTTTCCTTATTATGATGGTTAGGTGCTCTCAGTTTTTAAACCAGGAACCAACCCTCTTTTCAGCCATGAGAGGAGAATGCCTTCAGACTGGCTGTCTTTTGATAGGAAGACAGCAAACTCTTGAATGCACGAAGGATGATCAAGATGGGTAGGATTGAAGCAAGAGTGGGTACTCTTTTCAGGATTTGAACCTTATCCCCTGATACGGTCGTCAGATAAGAGCTGAATAAAGGAGAAGAATGGGAGGGGGGAATGGGTTTATAGAATACAGAATAACCAGAGTTGGAAGGGACCTTTGAGGTCTTCTAGTCCACCCTGGCCCCATTTTAGACAAATGATTGTCCAGTCTCTTCTTAAAAACCTCCAGTGATGGAATTCCCACAACTTCTGAAGGTGAATTGTTCCACTACATCTTAAAAGTTGAAAGAAATCTTGAGCTTAAGTTACAGGACAAGGAAGCTATCAGTAGGAAAGGAAAGGAAAAATGGTTTTAAAAGTTAAGAAGGAAGGAGGCAAGGAAAAATGTGACTTTTACTTAAGTTCCCCCCCCCCAATTAAAGTCTTGGGGGAAATATGCTACTAGTAATCCTTGACTTACAACAGTTCGTTTAGTGACTACTCAACAACACTGAAAAAAGGGACTTATGGCTGTTTTTCACTTACGACCGCTGCAGCATCCCCCCATAGCCACAGCATCAAAACTCAAAGACAATTGGCAACCGACTCGCATTTATGACGGTTGCAGTGTCCTGGGGTCATGCGATCCCCTTTTGAGACCTTCTGGGGGAGGCCAGGTTCACTTAACTGTATTCCTAACTTAACAACCGAAGTGATTCATTGAACGACGGTGGCAAGGAAGGTAGGTCACAAAATGGGACCAAATTGACTTCACAAACGTCTCGCTTAGCGACGGAAATGTCGGGCTCAATTGCAAGTCAAGGATTAGTTGTACTTCGGCCAGTAATCCTGCGGGATCTGGAAGATGCAGAAAGTAGGGAAGCTATTTGCCCGGGATAAAACAGCTGCTCTTCTGGAAGATTTTGGAAGAGATTAGCCAAGGAGTCTCTTTATCAAATTTTCTTCTTGGGGTGTCAGTTAAGCTAAGCCCCCAATGCACAGGGGGAAAAAAACCCAAGTGACCCACATTCAACATAGATCTACATATCTATGGAGATTCTCAGTTATCCTGGTCATGGTTGTCCTAGAGGTGCTTTTTCAAAAGGCCACTGGACTTTGTTTTTTCTTAGAAGACGTTTCACTTCTCAACCAAGAAGCTTCTTCAGTTCTGACTGGGGAATGGAAGGATTTATATTCCTGGCAATCATCTGGTCGTTAGTGCTCTTTCTGAAAGCCCTTGAGGCTACCTGGAGGTTTATCTGTGCCCTGGGGATCACCTGAATTGTGCAAACAAGTCTGGAGCCTTCTGGCAACTGCTGAAAGAAATCTTATTAGATTAGGAGATACGTGGAGAACAAACCCATCAAGGACAACACTCAGCTGTCCACCTGCATTTGAAAGACTCTTTTGAAGACAGCAAAGTCTGCATCCTGGGCAGAGAGGACTGTGGGTTTGAAAGAGGGTGACTCAAAGGGGCCATCTAAGTCTCAACAGAGGGGGAGGGATACGACAGCCCCTCTCTCCTCTTTACAACACGGCCTTTTCAGCAGTTCCAAGAAAGTTCTACACCCATTTGCGTAATTAAATCTCCAAGTGGCCTCAATGACACTCAGAGAGAGCGCTAACGGCCAGAGGACTGCAAGGAATATAAACCCTTCTATCTTCCACTTCAGTCCAGTCAGAACTGAAGAGGCTTCTTGGATGAGAAGCGAAACGTCTTCAAGGACAAAACAAAGGCCAGTGGCCTTTTGGGAAGCACTTCTGGGATCTATAGGAGTTACTCATTTGCTATGCAAAGGACGGGGGATCTGGGTGTAACTTTTTTGCTTGGGGGAAAATTGGCACACAGAAGCTATGAAACAGGGCCCTGATCCAAAACCCTGGGGGAAAATCCTCGCGTAATTCACTCTCACTCTAATTCACAAGTCCTTAACTCACCCTTCGAAAGCACGAATCAGAAAAAGCCAAGTGTATTTTTGAAAATACAACCTGAATTATTTATTTAGAGGAAGAGGGGGGAAAGATCTTTTTAAAAAGGTCTATTTTAATGTATTTACATTTAGATTATTCATAACAGAAGGGTATACATATATATATGTACGTATGTGTGTATGTAAAGGAAATATCTATATATATTTATATGTATATATATATATATATACACACACACACGTATATATATAAACACAAGCAACTTTTTATCAAACCCAAGTGAAAATGCCCAGAGTTGAGTGGCAGTGAGAATTAAGCAGCTTTCGCCCCTCCCCTTATGCTTGGATCCTCCTCCCCAAATATTTGAGAGGAAAAGATGCCAGGGGGGAAGTCGATTACAAACTGCCAAATTGCAAGACTTTTAATATAAGATCAGATTTACCGCAGAGTAGTGGGAAGGCAGGGAGAGGGACTCTACCTCCCCAGCCCAGTTGAGATGGTAACCCAAATCTTTCCATATCTTTGCAAAAAAAGAAAAAAAAAACCACAAAACAAAACAAAAAAACAGAGGCACTTTGATCAGAAAACGGGCGAGGGAGGTTACTGCAGACTCTCTCCACGAATGGAGACCGGAAGTTGTTTTGCTATTTGCGCAAATGGATGATGCCACTACAGCAATTCCTCTCCCACCCTAAGGCGAGGCACCCAGTATTGAGCAGGCAAAATCCTCCCACCCACCCACCCACCCAAAATCCCTGTTGGGCACCCCAAAGAATCATCCATGAAATAAAAGCAGAGTGTCAGGCCTGGGATCTAGGAGGGGCCTGTTGAAGTAGGGGAGAGAGGGAGCTCCCACCCGTATCAGGAGGGTGACTGACGAAGTCCTGGATTGATGGGCGCCTGCAAGTTAAATAGGACGCTGTATACACGGAAGCGTTTAATGGGCCCTCACGTTTCCTTGTTTCTAAAAAATAAAGCTTTTCTTTGCTATACAAATGTACATGGCCCCTTAAGGCTTTTACAGAGTTAAGAGATGGCTGTGTTTCAAGGCGCATCTGCCTCGTGTGTCAGGCGTTGTGTTTGTGCATATAGACCCAGGCGTGCAAAGAAACACACGCTCTCTCTCTCTCTAAGTCTTACAGGCAAGAGGTGGTGGGAAGACTCGGATACAAGACAACCGGCAAAGAATGGGGTAGCCTTGGGAGGTCAGAAAGTGGTACGCCTCTTCTTGGGCTCGGTAGGATCGTCCTCCTCCTGGGACGCCTCCAGTATCCGCCGGGGATCACTGGGGTGGTTTTTCCAGGTCTCTATTGGCTTGGTCAGTGGGGAGCGCCTCGGGTCGAAGGTCTCGGCGGACGGGGGAGTTCTGCTCAGAAGAGGGGTGCCAGGCACGGGTCTAACACCCTGGCTCGGTGTTTCCCCCAGGCTGTCCGTGGAATTGCTACGGTTCTGAAGGGCGCCAGGTCCCGATTTCGGCGCGGACGAAGGTCCCAAGGCAGGCGCTCGGCCCTGCTGGCGGTCGGGGGCTTTTAACGCTATCTCGGCATGCCTGACAAGCCGGGGGTCCTGCGGTCTGTCCTGGATTGGTTTGACTTGTGCCACGGGGGGCGGCCGGTGGTTGAGTGTCTCTTGAGAGGTCCTTTTGCCGGCCAGAGTAGGAAGGGGGACGGGAGGGTGCTGGAAGGGGTCTGAGCTGGGGACGAGCGCCTGGGGTTTGGCTCTGCCGAGGGCCGCCGGGACTTTGTGGGCGTCTCTTTGTAGGCTGGCCGCCACTCCGGTGAAGGAAAGCGGCCTGGATTTGAGGATTTTCAGGGCGCTGGTTTTGTAAGTGTTCTTGGAGGTCTGGACGATGTTCCCTCTGCGTTGGGCGTCCTGGATCATCTCGTTCCAGTCTCCATTCTCCTGCGAGGAAACAAGGTGGGCAAAGGTCACGTGAAGCCCTTCCTCTCAAGGTCAGTCTCTAAATCCAGGTCTCCAGGCTCTTCTCCGAAACAGGGAGGGGCAGCCCCCTGGCTTTAATGGGGCACCCAGCCCTTTGGAAGGAGAGAAGGCCCCTTTATCGCCCAACTGTCTAGCAAAGGGGGTCTGCAACCTTACAACACTTCCAAGAGCCATTTGGACCCGTTTCCCACAGAAAAGGAAATACCAGGAGCCTCAGAACCTGGGTGGGCATGGCCAACTCAACGCCACTCCCACCCAGTCACATGACTGCTCCCCCCCCCACGCCTACCCAGGTTTTGTGGCTCCCAGTGTTTTCTGTGGGAAATGGGTCTCTCTCTCTTTCTCCCTCTCATTTCTGGCTTTTTGTGTCTTACCTTCTCAGGCCAGGTGAGGAGTGACAGGGAAGGAGGGGCGAGGGGTGGAGCCAACCAGTGGTGGGGGTCACCCAATAGGGAGCCACAGCAGAGGGCCCAAAGAGCCCCATGCAGCTCCAGAGGCGCAGGTTGCTGACCACCCGGTCTAGGAAGAGAGCCTTCTCTGCCCCTCATCCTGCTTTGCCCCCAATCTCTTGACCTCCTGGAGAGAGGTTAAAACCTGGCTGTATGGCCCAGAGAGGCCCACACAACCGTTTGTGCTTGTAATAATCCAATGCTAAATGTCCATTTTAGGAATTGTTTCTCCACCCGGGTTAATTTTTCTCATCCTTCTACCGTTTGGAAAGATTTGGCCCTCGTTGGATGTCCAATTTGAAGGTTTATTTTATACACTGTAATTATCTGTCGGTTACCCTAAACCAGCCAAAGTTGCTCAGGGAGAATCTAGATGGGCGGTTGAGAAATATGAAATAAATAGTTTTTGGCATTTGAGGGAGACTCGAAGAGGCCCTTCTCTACCACAGTCCTGGCTGACGAGAGTCTGAAGAAGCAGCCCTTCAGGAAAGGGGCATACACACACCTGGTCCTCGACTTGCAACGGGTTCATCTTAATGACCATTCTAAGGGGACTTATGGCCGTTTTTCACTTAGAACATTCCCTCCCCCCGGTGGTCCCACGATTTGCATTTGGACGCTTGGCAAAGGGACTCCTATTTATGACGGTTGCCGCGTCCCGAGGGTTCACGCGATTCCCCCCTTCAAGCAAAGCCGATGGGGAAGCCGGATTCGCTGAGCAGCCACGTTATTCATTTAACAACAGGAGCAATTCACTTAACAAGAAAGGAGGTAAAATGGGGGGGGGGGAGAGACTCACTTCACGAATGCCTCGCTGAGCGGTGAGAAAATTTGGGCTCGACGGTGGGCGTAACTCAAGGACTACCTGTATCTAACTCCGTCAGCCACCTCCAAAGTCAGACACCGTTATCCGGTTCTCATTCACTCCCAAACAGGAACAAAAGAAATTGCACTCCGTTAAAGCCTCGTTTCGCCCTTTTTCCCACTTACCATGAGCGTTTTCAGCTTCCCAAGAATGAAAAGGCTGTATTTGGCTCGGGTGATAGTTACATTCAGGCGCTGTAGGCTTTTCAGGAACCTGGGGAGGGGCAGCGAAAAGGGCACCACAAGGTAATAATAATACTTCATTGTCATTGTATATACGCAGTGTACACATACAACAAAATTGACATAACACCCAGAGACCACACCCAACAGGCACATGCATGACAAACCTCCAACACACCCCCACCTGCCAAATCCCCCCCCCCTCCAAACACACAAGCATTCACACAACTGTTGTGGTTAGCCGGCACCAGGTGCAGGCGGCTGAGGAGAGCGAGGACACAGATGAGGGGCCAGGGCCATTAGGGAGTGGACTGCTGCCTTCAGAGATTGTGGGGGCTGGCAGCAGCGAAGAGGAGGTTCCCTAGGAGCCTGTGCCAAGTGCGTGTGCACGCAGGGCTGCTCGCAGGAAAGAGTAGCTGCAGCAGCACAAGCGACTCAGGAGTAAGGCTGCAAGGTAATGTCCCCTCCTTCAAGAAGATAAAAGCCAGCTGTGAATCAGACATTCTTTGCAGGAAGCAAAGACGTTTTGAAACTCAGCCTCGTGGACATTGCAGTATCTTAAGTTGTTATTTGAAGACTCTTTTGTGTTGTGAAATATTTCTTATCTGTGATTCTTGGCAGCCTCGCAGAGTTTTGGCGAAGCTTGTGCTTATCTAAGTTAATTAGTTTGCAGCAACCTTTTAACCGGGGATTCGTAAGAATCATTCACAGGTTTCTGTTCCCTTTGGTTTGTGTTCATGGGACAAGGGTTTGGGTCAGAACAGGAGCAGGTTGTCTTAGCGATAGTGGAATGAAGCTTCTTCCCCATGGCTTCCATCCCTGCCAGGGTCCATCCAGACTGGGGAGAAGCTTTCGTCCCCTAAATCCCCTCCGCCAATTCCAGGGACAGTGAGGGGTTTGTCAACGGGACCTCAAGGAAAGAGGGGTAAACAGCCGTAAACGCAGCCGAGTTGCTGATTTCAAGTACAGACCATCAGAACTTCGGATTCGGTCCCCTAAATCCCCTTTTTGAGGCAGGTCGTAATTTCAAATGATCGCTGAGTCACCGGTTAAGTCAGGGGTGTTCAAACTTGACAACTTTAAGACATGTGGACTTCAATTCCCAGAATTCCCAGGCCGGTATGGCTGGCTTGGGAATTTTTTGGGAGTTGAAGTCCATATGTTTTAAAGTTTGGACACACAAGTTTGGACATCCACATGTCTGAAACTTTGGACACTTGCCAAGTTTGGATACCCCTGGGTTAAGCCAATTAACAACCAATACATTTTTACTGATCGTCGCCCTAGCCCAGGATCGGCTAAGGACAGGATAGCAGTCTTCCAATATTTGAGGGGCTGCCCCAAAGAAGAGGGGGGTCAAATTATTCTCCAGAGCCCCTGAAGGCAGGAAAAGAAGCAACGGATGGTATCTGATCCAGGAGAGAAGCAACCTAGAACTAAGGAGGAATTTCCTGACAGTGAGAACAATTAATCAGTGGAACGATTTATCTCCAGAAATTGTGGGCACTCCATCACTGGAGGTTTTTAAGAAGAGATTAGTCTGCAAATGGTATAGGGTTTCCTGCCTGAGCAGGAGGGGGTTGGACTAGAAGACCTCCCAGGTCCCTTCTGTTATGCTCTTATTCTGCATAACCCTAGCTGGAGACTTACCCACACGAAACTCCATGGGGAATTGCCTCAGATGCCATTTTTAAACCGCCTGCCTTGGGAGTTTGGTGGCTGCTTATCGGCGCCGCTTAATTTTGAACCCGGGTTGCCCTGATCGGAGACGGCAGTGCCGGGAGAAGGGGGGAGGAGGAGAAACGGAGCGAGGAAGGCGCCGAGACCTTGAAACACCTTCCCCGCATGACCTGTCTAGAGACTTGACGCTCTTCTGATTCATGCGCAAACACTCTTATTAATATTTCACGCGGGGCCTGAATATTTCATTCGTTCCAAAGGTGACTTGCGAAACACGCCAGGAAGGCAAGTATGACTTTCCCCACACCCTCCTCCTTCTCAGAGTAAAGCTGTTAAACCAAAAGCTAAAAGGCAAGGACTTGTATTCGAAACACGGGGGGGGGGGTGTTGGTCTGGCCTGAGGGGACAAGGTTCTCGGGATGGAGGGTGATTTTTTTTTTCTGGATTCTAAGAAGGCGGGGATGATGGATCCGAAGTTCGTGGGAGAGCTGAACTAGAGGCTTGTATGAACCTTCCTGAACTTACGACCAAGTTTGGTCTAGTGGTTAAGGTGTCAGATTAGAGAAGGAGGCTGACACCAGGAGACAGTGAGTTCTAGTCCTGCCTTAAGCATGAAAGCCGGCGGGTTGACTTTACATCTGTCACCGGAGACTGGGAATTCTACTCCTAGCTAGGGAATTCTAGGATTTGAAGGATTTGAGAAACAATACTCTCTACAGAGAGGCTGCCCAGCTGTCAATTTCATCCACTGCTCTTGGCTGCCCCCTGGTGACCGCAAAGCCTGCTGCTTTGGATTGCGACGGGAGAAGGCAGAGCGCGATTCGGAGCCTAGAAACGTGGGGACGGACAGCTCCCTGGAAGCAGAGAGGGGAGGGCAGATCTCTTGACCTTGAGGAGCCCAAGCAGAAAACATTGGTTCTCCTTTAAGTTCAGGATGGTCTCCCCTCTGCTGGAAGAGCTGGAGACTGTCTTGTCTACTCAGGGCTTTGGAGAGGTGGAAACGAGACAATTCGCTTTAGAATAAAACAGAACAGAACAGGAATAGAATAGAATAGGAACAGAATAGAACAGAACAGAGGAGTAGAGTAGAATAAAATAGGAATAGAACAGAACAGAACAGAAGAATAGAATAGAATAGAGGAATAGAGTAGAGTAGAATAGAATAGGAACAGAACAGAACAGGAATAGAATAGAATAAAACAGAACAGAAATAGAATAGAATATAGAATAGAATAAAGAATTGAAATTGGAATAGAAAAGAAAAGAAATTGGAATAGAGTAGAATAGAATGGGAATAGAACAGAACAGGAATAGAATAGAAAATAGAATAGAATAAAGAATTGAAGAAATTGGAATAGAAAAGAAATTAGAATAGAACAGAACAGAGGAATAGGATAGAGGAATAGAGGAGTAGAGTAGAGTAGAGCAGAGTAGAATAGAATAGACAGAGTTAGAAGGGATCTTGGAGGTCTTCTAGTCCAACCCCGTTTAGACAGGAAACCCTATAGCATTTCAGACAAATGGTTGTCCAGTCTCTTCTTAAAATGCTTCTGTTCCTATCCAATCTGCCGTCCTCTCTTCCTGTTTTGAATCCTTTTCCACCGAAGGAAAATGGCACCAAGTCCTGGCACTGGGGGTGGGGAGGGGCAGAGACCTACCCAATCGATCCTTGCGGGCTGTTTGCCCGCACGCAGGTGACAATAATGCAATCTTTCTCGCGGCCTTGGAATCCGTCCACGGTGTCAATTTCCCCAACACTTGGAGGTGAGGAAAAAACAAAAGGACAGGAAGGAACGTGAGTCAGGATGGTATTTTTAATCCACACCCCACCTTCAAAAAAAAACCAAAACCCAAACACCCTCCTGGAAAACAAGGGTTGGGGGCGGGGGAGAATGCAGGAACGATGAGTAATAATCTTAATTTAAGAGATTTTACAAGGGGAGAGAGACAAAGAAGCAGAAGGTCGACTGAGGGAATGAGGTACAATCACAGGTAGTCCTTGACTTACGGTCACAATTAGGGCCAGTTTGTTGCCTTGAAGCAAGGAGGTTGTCCAAGCGCCCAATTTTATGACCTCTTTGTTTTTGTTTTGTTTTTTAACCAAGGTCATTAAGCGAACCACTGCCCTTGTGAAATGAATGGCGCAAATCATTTAAGCAAATCCGGGGGTTCTCCGTTGACTTCGCTAGATCGGAAACCAGCCCTCTCAACAGTCATTAAATGAATTGCTGTAAGTCGAGGGCCACCTGTGCTCCACGCGGTGACAGGAATAGCCGAGAGGGGAATTAGACGGAGGGGGTGGCGCAGCAGTCCTCACCTGTTTCCCCCAAATTCTTTATCCAGCTGCCTCTGTATCCTCCTCTTCTGCGCGTTGTAAGGGGTGATGATCCCGATTTGGCGCGAGCTGATGTCCTTCTTCTTCCCTTTAATGACCTTCATGAGCTCTGTCAACAGTGTCACTTCCTGGGGGTTACAATAGGAGCTGAACAAAGAGGGGGGGAAAGGGGAGAAGAGGGAGGGAGGGAGGGAGGAAGAGAAGAAGGGAGGGATAAATTCAAGTTGCAAATTGGATCGTGGAGATGCTGCAATGGTCATAAATGTGAAAAAAGGCCGCAAGTCTCTTTTTTTCCCAGTGCCGCTGTAACTTCAAGCGGCCGCTAAACAAATGGAGGGCCTTTATTTTAAACTTCATGTCCTGTAGTATGTCTTATTTTAATGGTGAGGCCTTGGATTTGGCAACTGTCGTTAAGTACATGCCAGTTGCCGAGAGTCCCGATTTGGATCATGTGATTAGATTTGGGTATTTTAATTTTTATATCAAATTTTAAGGTTTAAGGAGGGGTTTTAAATTGTTTTCAGCCAGGGCCTTTAATTTAGTTTAGTTTTGACTTTTATATATTTAATGTTTTAATTGTATGGCTGTGCACCGCTCCGAGTCCTTCGGGAGAGGAGCGGTATATAAATAATAATAATTATTATTATTATCGCTGAGGATGCTTGCGACGGTTGCAAGCGCGAGAACTGCTTGCAAGTTCATTCTTTTCACGGGCTGTTGTAGCTCCAAACGGCCACTGCACGAATGGTTGTAAGTCAAGGACTACCTATGCATGGACGTTTGTGGAAAGGGAGGTTTCCAAAGATGACTATTGGCCTATTTCAGCAGGGGGGATGGACTAGAAGGCCTCCAGGGTCCCTTCCAGCTCTATTCTATTCTAGGTTCTGCTTCCTTGGGGTTGCATCTGTGATTGCTAACTGGGGTTAGTCGTCGCCGCTGCTGAGAGGCAGCTTCAAAGTCATTTAATCAATACAGACAAGGCAACTTACTCATGTTCTCGCTCTTCGTGGCTGTCCAAGACATCGAAAAGCAAGTAGGGTTGGAAAGGCCACGCCAAGGAGAAGCGATCTTCCGCTATTTTCCTGTCGCGGGAGAATTTGCCGTGGGATTGACAAAAAAAAAAAAAAAAGATGCAAAGTAGAATTTACAGAGTTTACACCAAGTCGTTTTTCAAATCTTTTAGCTTGTCACACACACAAAGCTTGGAGAAACGGGGTAGAAATATTGCAACGGCACGTTCAAATACACGATTGAAGCCCAGGAAGAAACTTAGACTGGTTCCAGTACCCTGTTCCCCCCAAAATAAGATTCATTTTTGCTCCAAAAGAGGCATTAGGGTTTATTTTCCAGTTGGGTCTTATTTTCAGGAAAACAGGATACTATTTGACTGGGGAAAAACAGGTAAGGAGTGGAAAACACCATCAGGAATATATCGATTAATATAGTTCCGGTCAAACTTGTGAAGTCAAGTTTTCTGACCTGGCCTACCTCAAAAAGGCTGATCATTTTCTCATTGCAACTCAAGAAAACAAAAATTCCACTTTTCTTTTTTTTGCCAAGATCGTCTCTCAATTTTTTTAAAAAAGGGAAAATTTAAAAGACATCAGAAAAATAAAACAAAAAACAAAAACCTGAATGGCTGGATGAAGGTTAATGATGGCGATGATTTTACACCAAAGAGACTTCTCAAAAAAGAAATAGAATAAAATAAAATAAAACCCAGGGTAAATGGCCAAGACAGAATGATGTAAGTCGTTTGTGAAGTCACAAAATGCCACGGTTGGGGGGAAGAAAAGAGCAAAGATCTGGAATAAAAGGGACATCAAAGGCCTACTTTTTTAACTCTTTTAAGGAAGATTTTTAAAATTGCCTACCTGTCAGTGATCAAGGCCCCTTCGTAAACATATTTGGATGGAAAATGGCAGATTTCTGGATGCATCCGATACTGAATGGTGAGCTGAAGGACTGGAAATTTTCCAGAGATATTTTCTTGATCTTGTTCCTTGAAATGCTTGCAGAGACGCCCTATCAGTGACTGGTCGTATCTGTAGTCCTGAGCTCTCTAACAAAATGGGAAGATAAGACATTCAAGAAGGGCTGCTCCAGCTGAGAAATATATACAGGCAATCCTCAACCGAGCCCAAGAGCTATTTAGGTGGATTTTAACACCTTTCTTGCCAGAGTTGTTAAGTGAATCTGACTGCCCCATTAATTTGGCTTGTCAGAAGGTCGCAAAAGGGGATCATGTGACCTTGGGATGCTGCAACCATCATAATTATAAACCAGTTGCCAAGCGCCTGCCTTTTGATCACCATGACTGTGGGAAACGGTTGTAAGTCACTCGTTGTAACTTTGAGTGGTCACTAAATGAACTGTTGTAAACTGGAGACTTGCCTGTACTGTGGAATTCATCCCCCACCATCTTTCACCAGCAACGTGGGAGGCCAAGTTATATTGCGCTCATTTTACAGGTGGGGAAAATAGAGGTAAGCCACTCAATTGAACGAGGTATCAAGGTCAGCACAGAGCAAACATTCTTCATCTGAGTTTCTGTCACCTTTTCCTCCCCCCAAAAGAGAGGACTGGGTTCAGGACATGCTTACAAAGGCTCCTGAGCTCCAGATACCACAGGCACAGGGGCTGGGAGACCGTGAGTAAGTTAAGCTTAATTTCCTTCCACCTTAAAAACTTCCCCCCGAACGGTTGAGGCATTTTGGAAAGCTTTTTTCCCCCGTTTGCTCTGCTACCAGGGAAATTATAAAAAGCTCCTATAAATGATCTCATTAGTCAAGTATTGCTGAATTCCAGACCGTCAATTCGCCTGCGTGTTTAGCGTATTGTTGATTTGATCAGAAAGGAGGCGGGGTAGCAGTACACACACACACACACCGTGGCAGTTAACGGTGGCAGTGACAAAGAACTCAAGCAATTAATTTAATCCCGCAATTAAGAAGCGGGATCCAGAGCCCTGACACATCTGGGAGATGGGCTGGGAGGAGCAGCCTGAGGGAAAACAGCTGTTGGTCAGGAAGAGAATAAGAGAGTTGGAAGGGACTTTGGAGGTCTTCTAGCCCACCCCCCTCCTGTTTAGGCAGGAAACCCTGTAGCATTTCAGACCAAGGGTTGTCCAACTCCTTCTTAAAAAACTTCCAGGGGTTGGAGCCTTTGCAACTTCGGGAGGCAAGACGTTCGGCTTTCTTGCACATCTGGAGGCGTCTTCCAGGGGCAGCTACGTACCAGGGACTTGATGGTGGGAGGCAGCTGTTTGGGGTCACCAACCAGGACCAGTTTCTTACAGCCATGAATCAGAGGGATGAGCGTTTCGACTTCGCACGTCTGCCCTGCCTTTGAACAAAAAATAAAGTAAAAACGCAGGGTGGGGAAAATAGGTTAGAAACTGCGAGGAGGAGATGAGGAACAACCACAAGCGGAAACCATAGGTACAGCTGGCCGACTGTTCCAAGTTACAATCAGCCCGTAAAAGGTACAGGGAAGTCCTGGACATACAACAGTTCGCACTTAAGTGACCGTTTGAAGGGACAAAAAGCAACTCAGGGCTGTTTTTCGCACTGACGACCGTTTGCAGCATCTCTCCTGGCCCCGCGATTTATATTCGGACGCCTGGCAGCTGACCCCCACGTTTCTGGGGTTCAGGCAATCCCCTTTCGAGGCCCTTTGATGAGCCCCCATCAACGGGGAAGGTGGTCTCACTTAACGACCGGGTTGCTAATTTAACCCCTGCAGCGATTCACGTAACCAACGGTTGTAAAAACACCCCAATAAGGAAACAAGAGACGGTAATGCAATAGAACAGACCTTACTTTAAAAGATTCAGAGATTTATTTCATGCGTGATTTCGAACAGGAATAGCCATCAGTAATGTTACTTACATCAATAACCCATTGCAAGGAGGTCCAGAGACAATAGCTAGGTCCAGCAAGGAATAGCTATGGCCAAGTGGCCCAGATCTGAGATCCATCTCCTCCTCTTTTACCTTTTCTCTAACAGTCCTTTAGTAAATGGAATTTTTACTGAAGTTACTTCCTTGTTCTCTCATAAGTAAAGGTTCCTCTCCTTGCACATCCATGCTAGTCGTTTCCTGCTCTAGGGGGCGCTGTTCATCTCCGTTACAAAGCCAAAAAGCCAGCGCTGTCCGAAGACGTCTCCGTGGTCATGTGGACGGCAGGACTAAACGTCTTCGAAGGCGCACAGAGGAAAAGCTGTTCCCTTCCCACAAAAATGGTCCCACTTTTTCTACCTGCATTTTTTACATGCTTTCGAACTGCTAGGTTGGCAGAAGCTGGGACAAGGAACGGGAGCTCACTCCATAATGCGGCGCTGGGGATTCGAACCGCCGAACTGCCGACCTTTTCTGATCGACAAGCTCAGCGTCTTACCTTTTTTTTAAAAAAAAGCTGCTACTTTCCGTTCCCTATTTCCCAACATCTTTAATGTTCCTAGTCAAAAACAACTTCTGAAACGATCTACTTTGCAGATTCTTATTGCAACGTTCAGCTTAGCACAGCAGACGACAGATATTTCGTTATCCTTAGGAAATCACTTCTAGATTTTAATAGATGGCATTTTATTTCAGGCCTGCTATCATTCTGAAGCCTGTACAATTTTGGCAAATTCAAAGCCCAGTTTTCTTTTCTTCACAAAACCTGGCAAGAAATGTGGCAGCATGGGGCAAACCTCTTTTGACCGCCATCTTGCTTCGGCAATGGAAATTGGTTGGCTGTAAGACGAGGACGGCCCATACATAGGAGACTGCTAACTTTTCCCAGGGGTAGGGGGCCGCACCGCTGGCGTCTTACCTCGTCCACGATCACGCAGCTGACAGGGTCCCCTCCTAGCCTCCGGAAAGCCGACTTCAGCAGTATCCCTCCGCTCGTGCTCAGAGTGCAGCAAATGATATGGGATTCCAAAATGATGCTTGATTTCAATTCTTGAGATCGCCCGCGAGCCTAAAATGTAGAAGGATCCTGGGGGTTCGGTCCGGGATTAGATCCCGTCCTTTTGCAACGGCCATTTTTGACTTGACGGAAGGAACTTAAAACTCAAAATGGGTCTATTTCCTTTTTCTTTTTCCCTGAGGAACAAGACTCCAATGCTAAAAGAGCAAAATCTGTAAGAGCTTTCTCGCTTCAGAGGCCGCTTGGATTGAATTGACACAACCTGATTCGATTATCATTTATTTCTATCCCGCCTTTTATTATTTTTTAAATAACTCAACGCGTTGAGCACTTCCGACACAACTTCCTCCTCCTATTTTCCCCATAACAACTGCCCTGTGAGGTGGGTTGGGCTGAGAGAGAGAGACTGGCCCAAAGTCACCCAGCAGGCTTTCTAGCCTAAGGTGGAACTAGAACTCACCGTCTCCTGGTGATTGGCCCGAAGTTACACAGCCAGGTTCATGCCTTAAGGAGGGACTAGAACTCACTGTCTCCTGGTGATTGGCCTCAAGTCACCCAACTGGCTTTCATGCCGAAGGCAGAACTAGAACTCCCCAACTCCCAGTTTCTAGCCTGGGGCCTTAACCATTAGGTTAAACTGGCTTCAAGTCAACTCCATTTCCTGAGCTTATATTGCACGCTGGACCATAAAATCAGGCCTGTGATTTTAGATTCCATGTGATTCAATTCGGCCTAGATTCCTCTCCTCACCATTGCCAGAAAGGCAGATCTGATCCAGTGGCGGAGGCACAATCAAGACCAAAATCAGTAAAAACCCAGCCCGCTTCCTAATTCTCCCAAGGGCAAAAAAGAATTTGGAATTTTTCTGTTGGAAGGATGAACTGTTATGGATCCTAGGGAAGTGTCACTTCCTACCTCTTTGAATTGAGGAGCCAACTGTTGCCTCTCCTTCGAGAGCTGGAAAATTTCATCCTCCAGTTGTTGTTTCTGGAAGAAAAAAAAAAAACCAAATAAAAAATAATTCTTGTTTTTTCAAAAACCAAAAGCAATCGTTTAGGCAAGCCATGTTGGTCAGTTCCCTCTACCTATCACACATCCGCCATTTCCCTTATGAGACATAAGCTTCCTCTAGCCAACCCAAATCCTGTACAACTCAGTATTATGAAGATCAAACCACAGTTTCATGACTCAACTAGGTAACATCATCATCATCATCGAGGAACTTCTGCCAGAAAATCACCAAGCTCAGAGAACACTGAGGACCCCGCAATCCTCCTCTTCTTCTCCTTCTCTCCACACACCCCATTCCCTTCTAGCACTGATGTTAACTAGCAGGGTCATGAAATGTCTGCAAGAAAACCACGAAGCTGAGAGAGCACTCTCAGTCCTCCTCCCAACAAACCCCACTGCCTTCTAGCACTGATGATGTTACCTAGTTGGGTCATGAAATGTCTGCAAGGAAGTTTTAATTTAGTTTAGTTTGCTTTATTGTCATTGCACCTCGTACAACGAAATTAAATACCACCTTCAGTGTACAAAAGTTATGACTGTGAAAATAAACACATCCTTCACGTTCTATACACTGAATGGAAAACCCCTGATATTGCATTAATGTTGCCCTATACAGTAAATGTTTGCAAGAAAACCACCCAACTCGGTGAACACCAAGGACCCCTCAGTTCTCCTCCTCCTCTCAACAAACACCCTGCCTTCTAACACTGATGACGTTACCTAGTTGGGTGGTCATGAAATGTCAAGGAAACCACCAAGCTCAGAGAGCACCAAGGAGCCCACAGATTTTGGCTTTCTAGGGGAAAGATGAAGAAATGACAAGGTCTATCTGAAACTCCTGAAGCTCTTCCCGAAAGGCTATTAGCACCAGCCTGACAGACTCCGCCGTTTACAGTCCAAATCTCTTCTCCCACCTAATTGGAACCACCACATAACTCAGTTTTGGCGGTCTTCTCCCATGAGATTGTTGATGGAGTCAGAAGCCCTCCCCGCTCATTTACTGCCACAATGACCTCAAACTTTTCCATCTGGGATCTGCTGATTACCTTCTCCCCTTTCTCGTTTCTGTCCATGGCCCGCAGACGAGAAAGAGCATCCAACCGCCGATCTAAGTCTTCCTTCTTCTTCTGCAGATCCTGATATTTACCGAGCTTGGCCTTATCTACGGAATCAGAACAGGGAGGTCAGCCTTTGGACATCCGGCTTTCCGAACCAGATTGAAGATCTGGTTCAGAATCGGCCCAGAATCTGGTTCAAGCTCAGATCGTTTGAAGCGAGGTGAAATGTATACCAGGTGATCCTCAACTCACGACGACACAATGGAGTCCCCAATGGATGTTGCTAAATAAAACGGTGCTTAAAATGACCGTTGCCCCATTTTACGATGTTGTCACACGAATCCCTGCAATTGTGAAGCTGGCCGCACGGTCGTTAAGTGAACCTGGCTCCCCCCGCTGACTCGGCTTGTCAGGAGGTCGCCCAAACACGTGACCTCCAGGACGCTGCAACTGTCCTAAGTACATGCCAGTTGCCAAGCGTCTGAATTTTGATCACATGATTGTAAGGATGCTGCAACGGTCAGAAGTGTGAAAAACAGTTGGAAAAGTCATTTTTTTTGGTGGAGTTCTAACTGAACGGTCACTAAATGAATTGTCATGAGTCAAGGACTACTTCTATTCAAGGGTTACACACAATGCTGGTTTCCAATTCATCCCTATCTTTATTCCTAAATTTATCCATTCCCGGCTTTCTCCCCTCCTAATTTCCTGTTAAGGGTAAGAGATTTTTTTCCTTCTTTTACTTCATTCTTTCTGTTCCCTCTGGAATATTCTGATTTAGATTTAAAGATCTAGATCCTTTTTGGATCTCTACTGCGGGGGTCTTTCTAAATAGCAGATTCCACTTGGTTGAGTATTATATTCTAACTAACTTCCCTCTGCTTTTCCGATACTTCCTCAGCTAGGAGAGGAAAAAGAATAACAAATAAACAAACATAAAATTCCTAATCCAAGAAAGGAGATTGAGGAGAAAAAAGACAACACAATTTCACACTCACTGATCTTGCGATCGATTTGATCATCCAAGCTGAATTTCCGGACTTCGCTGTTGATCGATTTCTGTTGTCCTAGACGGACCAGGTTGATGTCACCACAATTCCCTAGAGGTGAGGGAAAAAAGGCAGAGAGTCGTGCTGTTTCTCAAGTTAGCAGACACCAAATCCTATGTTGTTTGCCAAGATATCAAAATGTATAAATAATTAAGCAAATAGCAATAGCACTGTATTCTAACCAGGAAGGAAGGAAAGAAGGAAGGGGATAAGAAAGAGGGAGGGAGGGAGGGAGAAAGGAAGGGAATTGAAAGATGCTGACATCAGGGAGGGAAGAAAGGGAGAAGAACTGAAAGATGATGAAATCAGAGACAAGGAAGGAAGGAAGGAAGGAAGGAAGGAAGGAAGGAAGGAAGGAAGGAAGGAAGGAAGGAAGGAAGGAAGGAAGGAAGGAAGGAAGGAAGGAGGGATTGGAAGATTCTGTAATAAGGGAAGGGAAGGGAAGGGAGGTCAGTAGTAATAGCAACAGTGCTTAGACTTATATACCGCTTCACAGTGCTTTACAACCCTCTCTAAGCAGTTTATAGAGTCAGCCTCTTGTCCCCAACCATCTGGGTCCTCATTTACTGACCTCAGAAGGATGGAAGGCTAAGTCAATCTTGAGGCGGTCAGGAGTGAACTTCTAGCTGTGTTCATTTTGTATTCACTTGACTGTGGTAGTGCTACAATGGTCTTCAGTATGAAAATGGGGCCATGGCATTTTTCAGTGCCGTTGCAACTTTGAACAGTCACTAAACGAACCGTAAGTCAAGGTCTACCTGTATTACAAACAGGCGTAACACCTATGGTTGTCTCAAATGCCTTAAGCCATGTGCAGCTTTCCCTACCATCTCCCAGGACAACGACCACAAGTAATTAGAATTAAAATGGGGGATAGCCTAACCAAACTGTTAAAAAATAAACAAGATAGCGACTATTATGAAATATGGAACATTTGATATGAGTGGTTAAAGAAAAGGTAGTATCTGATATTTGGATAAGTTATGGAAATGACAGAAGACGTGCATTTAATCACAAACTACGAAGAGAAATCAAAACATTAAAAGAACGAAGGAGTTATTGTAACAAGGTAGATCACGTCAATGATAAAGACAAAGAAAAAAAAATTAACCATTGCTCAATATATGCTGTAAAATCTGTGTGTGTGTGTGTTGATTTGTTTGTTTTAAAAGTATGTCAAATAAATGTTTATTAAAAAAAATTTTAAAAAAAGAATTAAAATGGGGGAAAGGGAGGCGATAATAATAATAATATTTATTATTATTATTTATTTATTATTATTATTTATATACCGCTCCTCTCCCAAAGGACTTGGAGCGGTGCACAGCCATGCAATTAAAACAATAAACATGTGAAAAATTAAAACTAAATTAAACTAAGGCCCTGGCTGTAATCAATTAAAACCCCTCCCTAAAACCCTAAAATTTAATATAAAAGCAAAACACCCAAATCTAAAATCAGCCCAAGCCGGCCTGGTCAAAGAGCCAGGTTTTCAAGGCACGATCATACCTAAAGCGTTTTTCTCCCGGAATTTTTTGAATTCCAAAATTATTTTTTTCATGAGGTTATCAATGGCAGCGTTGGAAGGCGCACAAACCAACACGCGGTTTGTCTTGATCTTGGCGTTCAGCCTCTGGATGGAATTCTCTTTTCCTGATCTCTGGAGATTCAAAATGACACAAGACGGTCTTGGTTTCGGAAAACAAACATAAAGAAATCCCGCAGCTCTTCAATCATTCGCATCGGTAGCAAAGCACTTGAGCACCGTCCCCGGCGTACGACCGCAATCGAGCCCGGAATTTATACGGCCAAGTGAAACATTGGTTAAGTGAGCTTTGCCCCGTTTTACGACTTTTCTTCCTCCAGTCATTAAAGTGAATCACTGCAGTTGTTAAATTAGGAAGAGCGT
The DNA here is from genome assembly GCA_023653725.1 of Bungarus multicinctus. Classification (NCBI taxonomy): domain Eukaryota; kingdom Metazoa; phylum Chordata; class Lepidosauria; order Squamata; family Elapidae; genus Bungarus; species Bungarus multicinctus. The sequence goes on along the minus strand of CM042845.1, from coordinate 12,646,901 downwards.
TCTTAAGTGAATCTGCTTCCTCGTGGACTTTTGCTTGCGAGGTGGTCACAAAAGGGGATTAACGTGACTCCGGGACACTGCAGCTATCATAAATAGGAACCAGTTATTAGGTGTCCAAGATTCAGGCAGTTCCCATGAGTATAAAGATTGCAAGTTTGAGGTCGCTACAAGAATCTGACCAACTAACAGCTAATGGGAAATGAGCGGGCGATAAGAAAGGCATTCAAGGCGAGCTGGACTTAGGTCTCTTGTGGGCACGCAGGGATTTATGATTGATGGCGTGTTTGACCCCTCCTTCGGCCTCAGCCTGGTCAGCTGCTACACCACCCTCGGCTCACCTCAAAACGACCATCAGAACCTTCAAAGGGCCTACCTCATCAAGGATGCGGTGGAGAAGCCCAACGATCACCTTCGACTTCCCCGTCCCTGGTGGTCCATGGATCAAGCAGATCTTGGGTGAAGATGGATGCTGGGTTATCATGGCGTAAGCGCTTTCAATAGCTCGCTTCTGCCCATCATTGAAGTCCTTCATGTAAGGAAGCTGAGAGGAGGGAAAGGGGGAGGAGGAACAAAATCAAACCAGGTCACCAGAAGACACTCTCCATCTCCATGACCTACTCTAGATGTCCTCCTCTTCTTCTTCTTCTTTTTCTCCCCCAACACACCCAGGTCTGAATCCCTCCTTTCCCCAAATGGCAGGAGAAGTCAAGTTTGGAAAAAGAGTGTCCTATTTCAGACAAGAGATTATGAGAAAAGAAAGCCAGGGCTTAATGGTTTATATCGCCATGATATCGAAAAAGATGTTGAGACTCTAGGAAGAGGGCAGAGAAGAGGAACAAGGATGATTAGGGGACTGGAGGCTGGAAACATACGAAGGTTACAGGAATTGTGTGGGTCTAGTCTAACAAAGAGAAAGATTGATAGCATCTTCCAATATTTGAGGGGTTGCTGCAAAGAAGAGGGGGTCAAGCTATTCTCCAAAGCCCCTCAGAGTCAGGACAAGAAGCAATGGATGGAAACTAAATCAAGGAGAGAGCCAACCTAGAACTAAGGAGAAATTTCCTGACAGTGAGGACAATTAATCAGTGGGACTACTTGCCTCTAGAAGTCGTGGGCATTCCATTGCTGGAGGTTTTTAAGAAGAGACAGGACAGCTTTTTGTCCAGAAAGGTACAGGATTTTTTGCCTAAGCAAGGGGTTGCTCTAGAAGACCTCTAAGGCCCTTTTCAACTCTGTTATTCTATTATTCAGTGAACAACCATCAACATTTTTACCGGTTTCTCAGGCTCGGTGTTCAAATCTCTCGGGGAGAAGTAGGGGATGCTTGGAGACAGGATGGGCATGGCTAACGGGCTGCGATTCAGCATCAAGAGGGCCTGGAACCTCCGGTGGGTTGTCGCCAAGGAGCTGACCACCATGCACTTCACATTTTTCTCGATGCGCAAGAGATTTCCTTGAGTCTGGATGGAGAGGTGGCAGGTGACCTGTTGCTCCTTTTCTGTTTTGGGAAAACAGGCCCACAAAAGATTTGTTCAGGCATCACACTTAGGCAGAACCCATTAACGTTAGGACACAAATCATGGTTTGATCTTCCAAGCGCTTAGTCAGAACTTGTCAACGTTAGGACACAAATCATGGTTTGATCTTCCAAGCACTTAGTCAGAACTCGTCAACGTTAGGACACAATCATGGTTTGATCTTCCAAGCGCTTAGTCAGAACTCGTTAACGTTAGGACACAAATCATGGTTTGATTTTCTAAGCGCTTAGTCAGAACTCGTCAACGTTAGGACACAAATCATGGTTTGATTTTCCAAGCGCTTAGTCAGAACTCGTCAACGTTAGGACACAAATCATGGTTTGATCTTCCAAGCGCTTAGTCAGAGCTCGTCAATGTAAGGACACAATCATGGTTTGATCTTCCAAGCGCTTAGTCAGAACTCGTCAATGTTAGGACACAAACCATGGTTTGATTTTCTAAGCGCTTAGTCAGAACTTGTCAACGTTAGGACACAAATCATGGTTTGATCTTCCAAGCGCTTAGTCAGAACTCGTCAACGTTAGGACACAAATCATGGTTTGATCTTCCAAGCGCTTAGTCAGACCTCGTCAACGTTAGGATACAATCGTGGTTTGATCTTCCAAGCAGGCTTTTTTTTGGGTGGGGAGGTGGAGAGAAGGAAGAACTAGGGATGTTGGCCAACTTGAGCTATTTGTAATAAAGCTACTAGGCTAAAAAGAAATGAACTACAATTCTTTGGACCGCCGCCAGAATAGACTTTTCATGGGTCATTAAAAAAAATTCCTCAGAGCAACAACCCAGAAATACTTACTAGCATTTTGAGTGGAAGGCTGAGAAAAACGAGTCACAAAGCCAATATGCCGAATGACATGGCTCTCCACATCTCGTTCGTCGTAGTAGAACCGTTTGTCAGAGACTATCAGGAAAACCACATCATCTTCTTTGGGGTATTGCTGATTTTCTATTTCATGCTGGGAAATCTTAGCTGGGGGAAAAAGAAGGAAGGCAAAAATACAGGGTGATCACCCAGTTCTACAGGCAATCCTCGACTTACGACCAAAATTGAGCCCAACGTTTCCGCTGCTAAGCAAGACAAGACGTTAAGTGAGTTCTCTCCCGTTCTGTGGCCTTTCTCACCCCTCTGGTCAAGCGAATGAATGACTCTAGTTGTAACAACGGGGTCATTACGTTGATTTTACTCATCAGAAGGTGGTGACCCCGGGAACACTGCAACCGGCGTAAGTACATGTCAGTTGCCAAGCGTTTGAATTTTGATCATGTGACTACAGGGATGCTGCAACAGCTGTTAAGTATGAAGAAAATGGTTGTTAAGTCCCTTTTCCCCAATGCTGTTTGTGAGCTTTGAATGGGTCACTAAAATGAATGATTGCAAGGCCAGGACTACCTGTAGGTCGGGACAGGTAGTCCTCGACTTACGACAGTCCACTTAGCGAACGTTCAGAGTTACAACGGCACTGGAAAAAAGTGATCTACGACCATCTTCGCTCTAACGACCGTTGCAGCATCCCCCGAGGTCACGTGATTTACATTTGGATGCTTGACAATGATTTACATTTGTATTGCTCTCTCCTGTTTCTTTTATTGGGATATTTTTATGACAGTAGGTTGAAATCATAACCTTGCAACCATGTCTCAACTTTGCGCCATGCGCCTTTGGTTCCCGGTTCTTGAGGATGGGGTGAGCTGAGGCTGCGCGAAACGAGGAGCCGGATGTTAACAGTAGGTGCTGAAATGGCAGCGGTGTAAGGTTGTGGTACGGAGGAGTTGCCCCAGTTATCATGGCAACGTGGCAAAACCTCGAAAGTCACATGTTTGTGGTTTTTTTCGGAGTATATAATGTGAATGCGAAGAGTGGCTCAGGGCCAATTGGCTTCAAGCCATCCCTTTATCCTATTATCAGCTATTGACAGCTCACTGCAATGGGAATGTAAGCTATGCTTTAGATTTGCAAAACACCTCTGGGTCCTAAAGGGAGATGGTTGAGGTCAATGGTGGCTAACCTATTTTTTGGCTGCCGTGCCGATAATTGCTCACGCGCCGTAGGTTTTAGGTTGTGCTTATTCTGTTCAATTTTATGTCAGGCAGTTTTTGCTAACAATTCGGGATTTTTTCTCTCCACTCCACCCCCCCCAGTATCAAATTTCTCACTTCACAGCATCGGATTTGGGCTCAATTTGGGGGTCGCAAAACTGCATTTGTCTTTGCTTTCTGACCTGTGAAATCTGCCTTGTTTAAGTCCACGTTGAAATTCAGTAAGGTCAAATGAAAAGGCTTTGGGTTCTTCAGTTTCTGGTTGTCCAGCCATTCACACGTGACCTGGAAACGGGGGCGGGGGGGGGGGGAAGGGAAGAAGTCGACATTGGTTTAACGTTATCGTTTGTGGATGAGACTTCATTGCATCTGCGACACCATATTTTGCTCCGACATGGAAACACTTATTATTCCCTCTAAGCATCCACGCCTCCAAACAAACCCTCTCCCTGGTGGGAAGCTGCCGATACTACAGGGCATGTGGCCTTCGACTTACGGCCACAACCGAGTGCCAAATTTTGGCTGCTAAGCAAGACAAGATGGTCCAGCGAGTTTAGCTCTGTTTTACGACCTTCCTGGCCGCAGAGATTAAGGGAATCGCTGCAGCCGTTAAGTTAGCCCCACGGTTGGGAAGCGAATCTGGTTCCCACATGGACTTCGCTCTTCAGGTCACAACATGGGGATTGCGTGACTCCAGGACACTGCAGCCGTCATAAATATGAGCCACAGCTCCTCAAGAAAGTCTGGTTGCTTTTTTTTTGGAAAAGCACCTTTGGGACAATCATGACCAGGAGAATTGAGAATCTCCAGAGAAGAGAGTATAGTAGAGTAGAGCAGAGCAGAGTAGAATAGGGGATAGAATAGAAAATAGAATAGGGGATAGATTAGAGTAGAGTACAATATGGAGTAGAGTAGAATGTAGGGTAGAGTAGAGTAGAGTAGGGGATAGAATAGAAAATAGGTGATAGAGTAGAATAGAATATAGAATATAGACTAGAGTAGAATAGAATAGAATGGAATAGAAAATAGGGGGTAAAATAGAGTAGAATAAGGAATAGAAAATAGAATAGGTGATAGAATAGAGTAGATAGAATGGAATAGAATAGATTTATTGGCCAAGTGTGATTGGACACACAAGGAATTTGTCTTCGGTGCATAAGCTCTCAGTACACATAAAACACATAAGACACTTAAGACATCTGAATGGTCTTGGAACAAAGAAGGCCGCTTACCTCTTCAAAGGCGTTGAGCATCATCAAAGGGAAGAAAATCTTAAAATAGTCATCGTAGTTCTGAAACTTGACTGGAACAGAGTTCACAACTGCCTGCAAGAGATGGTTTGGTGGTCCCAGCTCCTTGAAGTTGGCAAACATATCGTAGCTCCACTTCAGGATTTCTTTGGTGAAAATGCTATGGTCTCTAGGCTGTTTGTGAGAACTGTTGAATCGGGCAAAGGATGGGCATGTCTCCTGACCTGTGTCGTAGTGTGGACCGACCAGGTGGCTGTTTTGGACACTGTGGGGCTGTGTGGAGAGATTATTCCCATTCCTAGGGCCAAGGAGATTGGCCAGAGTTAAATTGGGCCTCGCATCGTCCGCCTTCAAGGCAGCGAAGAGGGTCAGGTTGGATTTGGTCTTCGCTGGGGTGACCTGCACGGAGCTGGTCTCGATGTCTTTGGAGAGGCTGGCAATCCGAGAAGAAGCACTGGAGGTGAAGGTTTTCTTCGTCGAAGGCTTGGTAAGGATGGAGGGCTTAGCAAAAACATGATCTGGAGGATTAGGCAGAGGGTGGCCTTGGGCTCCTTCTACCGTTTTAGGACATTCAGGATGCCTGCTTTTCTCAACAGCCTGAAGTTGATCCTGCACGGTCGGGAGAACATCTACGTCTTCTGGGTCACTGCTATTTTCCGTTAGCGAGCAAAGCTCCATGTCCACCGGGTCTATCTGGGTTAGGAACAAGTCCTCCTCATTCTCTTCCGGGTCCAAGTCCTCCTTTAACCCAGACGCATTCTCATTCGAGTTCTTGTTGCGCCGATCGGAAGAGGAACCCGAGTTGGCCCCACCAACTTCACTTGAAGAGCAGACACTCCCTGGAGCAAAGGTGGAACACTCTGGAATGGCTGAATCGGGCTTAACAGTCTCCTGCCTTGATGATGGAAGACCCTCTCTCTCCAGAGATGCAGAATGGGACCCATCGTCCTCTCGTGAATGCTGCGGTAGCAATTTCTTCTGGTGGTTAGAAGAACTCCTGCGCTGGCTTGGTTTTCCTTTTAAATTGTCAACCACTTTCTTACCAGTAGATTCCACAGGTGCTTTGGGAAGAGGCTTCTTTGCTCTGGGGACTTCCTCCCCTTTCTCCTTCTTCTTGGACCTTGATTGTCTGAAGAACTGGCGTTCTTGGCTGGCCAACAGCGCTTTGTTCCGGATAAGCATTCGTCGAGGTTCAATCAGTTTGGCCTTCCTCTTCTTCTGGTTCTGGGGAAGCTGCCCGGCTGTTTTTCCATAGTTGCGCAACTGGGCGAGGACATCGTGAGACCGCTGGGAGAGTTCAGCAGCTTTGCGGGGTTTCTTCTTCAGGCCCAGCTTTTCGACGGTGGACGTCGGCTCAGGAAAATGGTGGACTTTCTTGGGAGGGACCACGAAAGGACGAGGCAATCCAGGCAGCGCCTCATGGGCCGATTCCTTTTCAGTCACGGGTCTCCTTTCCTCAGGACTCAGTGGAGCGGTGTTGAGCCACTTGGATTTGGCCAAACTCTTCCTTGGCCCGGGCGTTGGTTCCAGAGATGGTGTCAAAAATCCACCAGATACTGATGGTGATAGTGGCATAGGGGATGCGGAAGCTGAGCTCTGTCTGGGAGACTCCTGGCCGTCGTCATGCGTGGCTTTGAAATTCTTGGAACAAACAGCGGTGCTTCCCTCTCCGACATTTTCCTTGTCGGCCTGGACAGGAAGTTTCGGCTTGATTTTATCGACTTCCACCTGTTGTTCCAATTCTTGCGCGGCTTTTTCGATAACGTCATCCCCAAGACAGTCTGTATCATCATCCTGCTCGCTAAGGCACCTAGCCAACTCCAAGTTGCTCCTGTCAGTTGTCTTCCCTGGAAGAACATCTGACTCCGCTATCTTGTCCAACTGGCTATCTTGCCAAGCGGAGTAGATCTCGTCTTCGGTTTCAAACTCAAAGCACTGCGACTCACATTCCCCGTACATCAACGGAGAACTGGAAACGGCTATGACCTCTTCTTTGTTGGCCTCGTGGTCCTTCTGAAGGGACCCACTATTCATGTTTTCTTCTGGGCTCCTCCGGCTCAAGTTCACTTTGTTCTCTTCTTCGTCGGAAGACGTGTCCGAAATGATGATGACCTGGCTTGAAAGCCCACCTGTTTCAGGGGACAATGTGGGACCTTTGCTCTCAGATAGAGACCTAAACGCCCCTTGAACTTTTCTTTCAATAGGATTCAAGTTACTTTCTTGATGATCAGCTAAATACAATCTATCCTCTCTGTCTACTTCAGGCTCTGTTGCTTGGACCGTCAATTTCTTTCTCACCAGCTCGTTCCTAATATCTATCAAGGGGACATTCAGGTCATCATCTATGCCACTTTCTTCTGAATCTTCCCCATTTTTCCAAGCACTCTTAAATTCTGCCAAGCTGTCTCTGGGTTCCTTCTTTATAGAAAGTATTTCAGTCTGGAAGCCGCTCTCCGAACTTAGTGACGGTTTACAGGGAAGCCAACTGGATGTGCCGCTACCATCCCTCGATGTGCCTCTTGACGTTCCTTCCTGGTGATCTTGCTTTTCCTCCTTAAAGGAATGCTGCTTTTCGCTCTCCAGCCCCAGCAGCCTCTTCCTATTCTCTACAAACTGTTTTAATTTCAAAGTGAAATCCGCATTATTTGACTTCAATTTCCCGGCGATCATTTTCGCAATCTGATTTTCTTCCAGAGCAGAACTGCTGGGCCTTTGGTGGAGGTCAGCATCGGCAATGCTGGACTTCTCTTTCTTCCCGCTGGGCCTTTTCTTCTGAAAGTCTTTGTCAAAACTGCTTTGGTTTAGGGAGCTATTCTGGTTCACCAAGATCGAGTGGAAGCTTCCATTGTTCTGGTTGGGTCCCCCTGTTGACGTAGAATGCAAAATGTGGTCCTCACGCATTAAATCCTGTTTAGCTTCCTGCTTAATGTTTGTCAAATGGAATTCCGAAGTTTTCTGATGGCTTTGCTCTCCACAAATCGACCCCTTGGCTTCCTTATCCAAGCTATATTTCTTCTCGCATAAAGTCTCTTCTTGAGGAAGGTATCCTGGACTTCTGCCTTCTTGTTCTCTGATGAAGCTGGTCTGATGCTTTCCGTGGGAGGAAGCGCTCAATGACTTAGCCGAGAGGCTTCCTATGATGTCAATCAAGCAGGTCTGTAATTCCCGCGCCTGTTGGGGGCTCAGGTCCCAGTCTTTGTGACTACGCCGAAGCAAATTCAGCTCGTCCAGGAACGGGGAGGCCTTCTGTCCCATCTGGTAACCTTCCTTTAGGAGAACCCGGATCAAATTCATGCAAACAGACTGTATGGAATCTGGTTCCCATGAGGGCACTTTTGTGAGGCGCCTGGGTCCATTCCTGGCCAAGTCCTGCTCGGCTCTGCCGGCGAACGCCGTGCTTGGAAGCCTGGCGCACACTACTACCACCTCCACCCAGTTTTGAGAGCTGGTCCACAAAGAGGTGAAGCATTTCTTCTTCAGGCTGAGCTCCACCACCGCCACGAGGATCCAGATGAAAAACTGAGACACTTTGTTACAAGGTTGGATGGCGTGGTGTAGGTCCTCTTTGACTTCGGAACAGAGGTACTGGATGACCACTACACTGTAGGCGACGCCCAGCTCGAGGTCCATCAGGGAATGGATGAAAGGAATGAACCAGAGGAAAGTGCTGTGGTGCAAACGCATGTCCCGCCCGATGTCATACTGGAACATGTCAGTCAGGGTCTGCATTTCTTCATAAAAATTGGGGCAGTAGTCCAAGCAAGCGGTAGTCCTCAATCTTGAGTCCTGAAATATAATCCAGACAGTTTGTCAGCTGCCACCATGCGGTCACATGGACTGTCATGGACTCTGGGGAAAGTTGGATGGGAGAGGGATTGCTTGGGGGAAAGCGCAAGTAACTACTTTTAACTCCCGAAGAAGCTGCTTCAAGGTTGGGAGAAGAGGGCAGCGGCATGCCAACTTATCTGAAGTGCCCATTTTGAAAACATTTTGCTTGAACCCGATTGGTCACAGGGGGCATCAGCGACCAGAGGCAATTAAGAGAGGGAAAAATGGAACTTTTTGGCGCACAATTCTCAGTTCTGCCTATGCGCTACTGCAATGCATGGGAGTTCTAATAAAATTATACCTTTCTCAACAAATGGAGCCAAGGATTGTTTTTATTTAGAGGTTTAAGTGGCAGCAGGTCTGATAAGAGTCGGTGAACACTTCCACTCATTCCTGGACCAGATGTTTCTCAACCGTGGCAGCTTCTTATAACTTCTAACGGTTACTAAATAATTTAGGATGTTCAGAATTTACCTTCTGGGGCTTTTCTGGGTTGTAGTTATATACAATCTGGCTGCAGGTAATTACATCTCCGTAGTCGGATGGTGGCTCTGATTTTGTGCTGAAAAACGAAGAAGAAAATCAAAGAAAGCCGAAAAACAGCATGTCCCAGTTTACAACCAGGATCAATAAAAAAACTATGCTTATCTTCTTGAAACCTGGAAAAAGATTAGAGTGATGGCCTGGCTATTGGTCAATTGGAAATCTATTATTTCCCACCTGTGTTAATTTTACGAATGATTCAAGGCAGCAAATAGGTCCAGTTCAGCTTCTTCTTTGCATTGCCCCTAACAATGACAACCCTGTGAGGTGAGTTGGATGTGTGTGTGTGACTGGTCCAAGGTTATCCAGTTGGCAAAGGTGGGACTAGAATTCATCGTCTCCTAGTGATTGGCCCAAACTCACCTAGAACAACTTTAATGTCTCTGGTGGTACTAGAATACTCATCATCACTTGGTCTTTGACCCAAACTCACCCAGATCACTTTTGTGCCTGAGGTGATCCGCCCAATCAGCTTTCATGGCTAAGGCAGGACTCACTGTCTCCTGGGGATTGGCCCAAAGTCACTCAGATGGCTTTCATGTCTGAGCTGGGACTAGAGCTCCCAGTCTGGGAGCCTGGTGCTTTTACCACTAAACCAAACTGGCTTTCAATTTGCAAGAAGTGAAATTTAGGGATGTAGGGGAAAGGGTTCAGATTATTCATAGATTATTCCTTGAGAAGAAAAGGCAAGATGCATATGGACCAAAGGCAGTTTTGTTTTCAATTCAGAACAAAATGTCTTGTTTTCATAATTTTTATTTATACAAACATTCCATCTTTCATTTGAACAGTGTGTCACCTGGGTATAAATATCTTGTGCAATAACCATTATAGTTTATACATATTCATTGCTTAGCTGTAGTACTCTATTCTTACTTAATACTAATTTATACCATATATCTGATATTGTACTCTCAAATTGCAAATGGAGACGTGGGTACTCTATTTTTCTTATTTTTATCTTTAAGTGCTTTGGTTTTATTGTATTGCAAACAGTTGCTGGGGTGCATCCACAGTTTCGTTGTACTTGTACAATTGCAATAAAGTTCTTCTATTCTATTCTATTCTATTCTATTCTATTCTAATTCTTATAACATTCCCCATCTTAACATTTTTAATTCTTACCACGCTTACTATTTTGCACTAGTCTTCTTTAATTTCTAACTTCCTTATTTGTTTTCCAACCACTGATAAAATAAATGCCATATCGCATAATATTCAATTTGTGCCTTCTCTTGGATTGCTAGTGTTAACGTATTCATTTCCACAGAGTCTAATATTTTTTCTAATCACATTCTCTTCAGTCGGAATCTCTTCACTTTTCCAATTTTGTGCAAATACAATTCTAGCTGCAGTTGGCACATGAATAATTCAATATACATTCTCTTGACTATAATTTTCATGTTATTGTTTTTGAGTGGGACCGGGATGACTAGAGAAGAGAAAGGCTTGACCGTGTGCATACAATGACAAGAGAAAAACTGCCTGACAATAGTTTAAGAAAGAGCAAGGACACAACTCCAAGGGAGATATGGGTGCATTGCTTAAATCTGAATTCCCCCTTTCCAGATTCCTATCATTAGACTGAAGGAAAAGACACGGACCTGGTGCAGTTTTGTCGAATGCTCTCTATTTCCTTCTTATAGCTTGCATTACTGATGATTGCCTGGAACGCCCGGACGGGATCCACCAACTGACCCCACACTTTGGATCCCAACTTATCCAAGATCACCATGAAACAGTGGAGGACGGGCCAAAAGGGGTCATTGATTTCACCTGGAGCAACAAAAAAACAAACAGACATAATTATGATCCTGGTTTGTTTGTCAAACTGCCAATCCTGGTTCCTTCTGGAAGCCGAAGAGGGAATACGGAGCATTCCCACCTCGTAGGGCAGGTTGGGCTAAGGGAGTCAGCCTCACCTTGAAGGTGCGAGTATAGGCAGTCCTTGACTTACAACTTTTTGTTTAGCAACCGTTCAAAGTCACAACCCTTGCGATCAGGGCAACATCTGCGTGGTCACATGAACACAACTCAGATGCTTGGCAACTGACTTATATGTCGATTGCAGTGACGGGTGTGTGTATGTGGTCTTTGGTGACCTTCCGAGAAGCAAAACTTGATGGGGGGAAGCCAGGTTCGCTCAACAACCAGGTTTTCTTACTTTAACAACCGCAGCAATTCACTTAACGACCGGGGTGAGAAAGGTCATAAAATGGGGCAAAATTCATTTAACACTTGTCTCGCTTCCCCAGGGAAATTTTGAGCTCGGTTGTGGTCCTACCTGTAGGATCTAAGACTCTACATGAGGGTTCAAGTGCCCAAGTCGGACAACAAAAACCCGACCAGAAAGTATAAATGACCAAATGCTTTGCCAACACACTGTAGAAAGTTGATGTCTTTGCATCAACCCTCCGTTAACATCCTGCTACATAGCCACCCTGAAAGACTTCTGACCCAAATGTGAAGTTCTGACATCCACCTACCACACCACCACCACCCAAGTCATCTGATTGTGTGATATCTGCCCTGATAACTGTTTGCAGACCCTACAGTCATATTTCTGGCAAAAACAAAAAAACAAAGACCCGCCCACTGCAAGCAATGGGTTTATTTAAGTGTAGCGACTCCTTTCGTGACCGCTGCAAAAATGTCAGAAAACCAGGTTGCAGACGCGACGATGACCTGCTTAAAAACCGGCACGGGTTTTACAACTGTAATTCCAGGCTCAACTTTGGCCCTACATTGAAGATTGTATATACTATTATATGAACCACTCGGGCATAAAGGAATAATAATCCCCAGCCTCTGACTCTTTCCATAACAGCCTCCAGAGTTCACTCATCCATTACCATCGGTCTCCTTTTTCATGGTGTTCATGATGGACTGCATGAAATTCTGTCTGTCTGGCCCGAGCATCAATGAATCCATTGCTTGTTCTTCCAGCACCGAGAGCAGCATACAGAGACCTGCATGAAAACCACCCGAAATCAGACGTTAACTGGCCGTTTCGTAATCCACAAGCAACTTCATTACAAAGAAGTTTAAATCAGAATACAGCTGGAAGGGAATTTGGGAAGGAAGGCAGGAAGGAAGGAAGGCAGGAAGGAAGGCAGGAAGGCAGGAAGGCAGGAAGGAAGGAAGGAAGGAAGGAAGGAAGGAAGGAAGGAAGGGAGGGAGCTGGAAAGGACCTTGGGAAGGAAGAAAGGAAGGAAAGTAGGAAGGAGAATAGAGCTGGAAAGGACCTTGGGAAGAAAGGAAGGAAGGAAGGAAGGAAGGAAGGAAGGAAGGAAGGAAGGAAGGAAGGAAGGAAGGAAGGAAGGAAGGAAGGAAGGAAGGAAGGAAGAGAGAATAGAGCTGGAAGGGACCGTGGGAAGGAAGGAAGGGAGGGAAGGAGAGAGAAAGAAAAGAAAAGAAAAGAAAGAAAGAAAGAAAGAAAGAAAGAAAGAAAGAAAGAAAGAAAGAAAGAAAGAAAGAAAGAAAGAAAGAAAGAAAGAAAGAAAGAAAGAAAGAAAGAAAAAAAGAGGGAACAGGCTAAACCCAAATTCCCATAATAACCTCGCCATTCTCTCTCCTTACCAAGCCAATAGTTCTTATAATTGCTGGTATCATACAGATGGGGAGGCAACAGGATTAGTCTGGATTTTTCAAATCCCACTGAGCTATAGATATCTGGGTTTTCGAAAAGGCCCAGTTCTATCACTCTGAACAAACAGACCAGCACTTCTTGGATGTCGTAATAATCGTCTCGGTCGACTTTGCCCAGATTCCTGGCGGTCAGGATGGCCCACCGGCGGATCTAGGGATTTGAAGGTATGTTGAATGAATGGGTTTTAAGTCAAGCATTATGTGTGCACCCAAATTTATTTCATTTATGAAGCAGATGGATCTGATAAGGTGACTCTGATAAGGCGGCTTATGGACATTGAAGAAAATGCAGCATAAAACTCATCCAGGGAGCCTTCCAACTCTGTTATTGTGTTATTCGGTTAATTAATAATGGCCTTAAATTTAAACATTCAATTAAAATTGTAACCTACTGCAAGCAAGAGCCGATGTTCTTTTCACTTCTTTCTGCAAGTGCAACCAGCAAAAATAACGCTCCCTCTTTAAACATTCAGAATCTTGAATTCTAAGCTGTCACTCCCAAAGAAGCCAGGTTTACAAACCACGATTTGCTGTTAGCCTATGGATCCAAATTGGTTCTGGGGCAAACAAAACAAAACAACACACACACACACCCCAAAAAACCTTGCAGATTCAAATACTGAAATAGGAAGGAAAAGGTTTACCACACTAAGAACTTCCTGGCTCACTGCGTTTGCTGCAGAAATGCAAAGAATTTAGCTCTGGAGACAACAATTCAGAGAAAGAGAAAGGAAATAAACCAGAGCGACTCACCGTTTCATTGGGGTGCACCATGAGTAAATAGATACCGGGATGCTTGCCAACTACTTGGTAGGAGTAGTTCATTTTCTCCATTTTGCAAAGAGCATCTACGCACAGCTGGCCTGCAAGCGAGAGGGGAACCGCAAAGTCAGCCAGGCATGCCCCCAAACGAACAGAATGTTATGCATCTTTTGGAGATCAAAGCCACATTCGGGGGGGGGGGGAGAGAGAGAAAAAAAGCTATTTCTGTGGCATAAGGCATTGTTTTTTTAATTCATCTTCGGCCCTCCAAGGTCAAAGCTCCCAGATCTTTGCTTTTTCAAATGACAGGAAACTCCTTTTTCAGACCCTCCCCCCCCATCCCTCACCCCATCCCTCACCCCATCCCCCCAAAAAAAAAAAAAAGGGTTTTGAAAAGTTTGTGTTTCAATGGATGAGGTTGCTGAAAGGAAGGGGAGGGTATGGAAACGAAGGCCAGAGGGGAACGGAAATATTATCTGTCGTTTCACACCTCCAGTCTACTTGGCTGAAGAAAGTTGCAGCAATTTTGCAAGCTCTATTTTTATGCCAGCTGTCAACAAACCCAAGGTGAGTTTATCTAGAAAAAGGAGGATTAGAAAGCTGAAGAGATATTATGAAGCAGGAACATTGAAATGTTTTATTTAAAATCTATAGATAGATGGATGGATGGATGGATTTTATAGATAGATATAAAGATATAGTTATAGATACAGATTAGATATAAATTAGATAGATACAGATATAATGGTAGGAAGCTGGCAAAATAGGCACCCACAATGCCCAGGTGCAATCATTGGTGCTGGATTCAGGAAAAAAAGCTCCTGAATCCAGCAATTTTGGAAGCTAAGAAGAGAAGCCTTAGACAACTTGATTCCCACAGTCCTTAGACCAGGATCCACCGAATTTAGCAACTTTAAGATTTCCTGGCTGAGAAATTCTGGGAGTTGAAGCCCACAAGTCTTTAAAGTAGCCAATTTTGGAAACCCCTGAAACTGTTTTGTCCATAGCAAAAAAATATAAAGTATTTTTTTTTTTTTTGGAGCCAAGTCACATTCTCAAAACTTCTGCCAAAGTGCAGAGACGTTTGACAACAGATATAAGCTGTCAAGATAGAAGTTGGACAGGTATGAGAAGGTAAACAAATAATGCCTAAGAAATAACAGGTTAAAGTGCTTTGGGGAAAAGCAATTAAAACATTTGCTATTCCCTAGTCTTGTTTCACAAGGCTGCATTATAATATCTCTGAGCTTGATTGTTTTCTAGCAGACTAGGTAACATAATCAGTGCATCGAAGAACTCACAGACCTCCTCCTCCTCCACTCCACAAACTCCACTCCCTTCTAGCACAGATGATGTTACTTAGTTGGGTCATGAAACGTCTGCAAAAGAACAATCAAGCTCAGAGAGCACCAAGGATTGTGGTGATCTCTGCTCAGCAAGTGGATCAAGAGGCTCCCCACTCCCTTCAAAACTCACTGAGGTGTTCATGAAATAGCAGGTAGGGATACTTGAGGACTTCTAGCAACGGCACCCGGAGGAGCTTCTCAAAATTAGGACCGGTGTAACACGAGGTCCAGGGTGTGACTCTGTCTTCCTCCACCAAGTAGAGGTCATTTTCATCGTCCACTTGCATGGACTTCTGAAAGTGGCCAACGAGACGGGTAACTTCCAAATCCCACAGGATCTGCAGTTGGAAAAGCAAAAGGCAATTTTAGGAGGAGCCTTTTTTTTTTTGGCTGAAGGAAGAAAAAAATAATTGGTTTGTTATAGATCTGAAGATTTAAGGAAGACACGGATTGGGAAAAGGGATCTGCAACATATTGAAGAGGTGGGAGGAACAGTATGAGTATCACTTGAAAGGGAGGTCAGAAGTCCCTGGTACGTTTCCTAACTTCAGTTTTTTCCTTTTGGCCTTTTATTATAGGAACATTCTCAATAAATATAACAAAAAAATGAAGAGCGCCATAGAACATAGATTCATAGGTCTGGAAGGGACTTTGGAGGTCTTCTAGTCCAACACCCTGCTCAAGCAAGAGACCCTATCCTACCCCAGACAAATGGCTGTCCAATCTCTTCTTGAAAGCCTCCAATCATGGAGCACCCATAACTTCTGGCTTTTGCAATGTCAGGAAATTTCTCCTCCCTTCTAGGTCTTCCTCTGAGGAGCCTCCACTCGTTGCTTTGTGTCCTGCCTTTATGTGGTTCTCTGTGACAACCCGACAAGTACTGCTATCATGTCACCCCTAAATACATTGTGGCCAACTTCTCTAAAACACAAGCTAACTGGGAAACTGTTAATAACCATTTAGGGTCAAAGTAATCATCTTGATAATATAAGTACAATTATTTATTGTCTTTTATAAAAACAATTTGATACACATCTATAACCACCCAGTGATTGAAGTTCTCTATACAAACCGTCTTTCTGGCAGAGATTAAGGGGGGGGGGGGGAACAGAACAGACTTTATAGATGATTTTTTGAAAATGTTATTACTTGAAACGGACACAACGTTAAAACAAAAACCAAACCCCAAACTTTCAACCAAGGAGAAACAAATAAATGGAAGTATCAACTACGCAGCTGTCTGAACCTTGCCAAGATACAAGATGAAGTACCAAGATTAAGATCAGTTCATATTTATAAAAAACAAACATGCCAACCTCGCCCAAGCAGGCTGATGGCCCGGATCAGAGTACCTGGTGCAAAGATGGAATCTCATCTCTCGCTCGGTGGTACTCCTCCACACATTCCAGACAGTAACAGAGGTCATCGTTGGCTGCAGCAAGATCCTTTGGAGACAGGGCAGCAGAGGAGTAATTTGCTAGTAGCCTGACAGTGTTGAGACCACCTGGTGTACACCAGCAACATGTACTCATTCTACAGGGAGGAGAAAAAGGAGACAAAGGTTCCAGTGGAAGTAGATTTGTAGCTCAGGGCTCAAACCTGTGCGGTCCTCTCTGAGCTTGGGTGTTTTCTTGCAGACCTTTCATGACCCAACTAGGGAACAACATCAGTGCTAGAAGGGAGTGGGATTTGCAGAGAAGAGGACGACGACTGTGGGTTTCTTTTTTTTTTTAAATAAAGAATTTTTATTTTAAAAACAAACATACACATATACATACAAAACATAAAAATATATAAAACCATCTTCCATTTTATATACATACAGTGTTCAGTTGGTTGCAAATCTTTTGTGCTATCCTTTTATAGTCATTGTTCACAGTTTATATCATTTTTCACATTGTCAATCTAACATATCCTTATATATTTATCAGTTATTAATCATCCGTGACTAAACTATTCCATCATTTTATACGAGATATTCCATATTTTATCTTAAAATCTATATTATACTTTCAACCAATGGTTATTTATGTCTATATTATGTTTTATATCAATCTATTTTCTATCATAAAGTTATCTAGTCTATTACATTACCATGTTTTCTTGTCCAACCATTGATAAAACAAATCCCATATCATATAAAAATGTTTATCTTCTTGTTCTCTAATTTCAAATGTCAACTTACTCATTTCAGCACAGGAGGACTGTGGGTTTCTTGATGCTCTCTGAGTTTGATTGTTTTCTTGCAGACATTTCATGAACAATTAGGGAACAACATCAGTGCTAAAAGGGAGCGGGGTTTGTGAAGAGGACGACGACTGTGGGGTCCTTGGTTCTCTCAGAGCTTGGTTGTTTTCTTGCCGATGTCTCATTACTGTTTCTCACAAAATAAGGCAGGACCTTATTTTTTTTTTTTTGAGCCCCCGAAAAAACGGCTAGGCCGTCTTTTCGGGGGTGAATTAATTTCTCTCCCCCCCCCCCCATCAGCGGGTGGGCGGCAGCAGTGTTCCTGCCGGCACGAGAACAGCAGCAGCGCCAGCGGGAACGTGGAAGCGTTTCTGCCGCTGCTCAGGTATGTGCGGAAGCCTCCTGTTACACAGGAGGCTTCCGCAAACACCCGTGCAGTGGCAGAAACGCTTCCACGTTCCCATCGGCGCTGCTGCTGTTGTCGTGCTGGCAGGAACTTTGGAAGCCATGGAGGCAGCTCCCCCGCCCGAGAAGCAGCAGAAACGCTTCTACACTTCCTGCTGGCGCAAGAACAGCGGCAGCGCCGCGCAGGGCACTGTTAAAGGCAAGTTTCCCCCCCTCCCCAAATTAAACTAGGCCTAAATTTGGGGGGAGGGGCTTAATTTCATTTCATGCCTAGAAAACATGCTGGGTCTTCCTATTGGTGGAGACCGTATTGATGGAGAAACACGGTATATATACACAGACATACATTACACATACACACTATATATGTGTATACTCTGTGTGTGTGTGTGTGTTAGGTTTTTGAGCTGATAAATAAAAAACAAGGGAGACTAGGATAGATCTATTTCGAGCTACTTAGCTCTCATCAGCTAGCCATACCCTTACTGGGATTTGAACCAGGGAAGTATTACATGTGAGGCAGTTGTAATTGCCATTAGGCCACTGGTTCTCATCCAGATCAGCTGAGATACAGATAGATAGATAGATAGATAGATAGATAGATAGATAGATAGATAGATAGATAGATATAGTTTCTTTTATATTTTATTTTTCTTATATGTATCCATGTATTCATAACTATGTTTTACTTATACCTATTATCTTGTAAGCAATTGATAAATAAATAAAAGAATATATATATATATACATATATATACATATATACACACACACACATACACGTGTATGTATATAAAATATTTTTATTTATTTATTTGTCAAGTGCTTACAAGATAATAGATATAAATAAAACATAGTTATGAATACATGGATACATATAAGAAAAATAAAATATAAGAGAAACAATAGGACAGGGACGATAGGCACGTTGGTGCGCTTATGTTTTTCCGCCAAATTGATTTCTTTTGGGATTGAAGCTTCCTTATTGTTTTGGGTAATTTGTTTTTTCTGGTTTTGGGAGTTGTTAATGGTATATAGTTTGATGACTCTTTTGACTTCAAGTAAAAATACGTTGTAATGGTCTTCTACAGTATATATGTATAATATTATACAATATGTATAAGCATATTTCTTTGTGTGTGTCTGTGTGTATATGTATGTGTGTGTGTATAAGGTTTTTAAGATGATAATTTTAAATAATAAATAAGGGAGACTAGGATAGATCTATTTCGAGCTAGTTAGCTCTCTTCAGCTAGCCATACCCTTACTGGGATTCAAACCAGGGAAGTATTACATGTGAGGCAGTTATAATTGCCACTACACCACCTGGCTCTATACTTATCAGCAGTGTTGTAACACAAAGTATATATATACTTTGTATTACAACACCCTGTTAAGCCCCAATTAAGGGAGAAAGCATACTGCTTTCTTTTCTGTCTTTCGGCTCATCACCAGAGACCATACCGACAGAAAGCTATTTGTTTCGTTGCCTTTTCTTAAAAAGACTTTTCTTAAAAACCTTACACACACACACACATACATTACACATACACACTATATATGTGTGTATACTATATATAGATAGTATGTATAAGCATATTTATGTGTGTGTTTGTGTGTGTGTGTGTGTCTTAGGGACCCACCTGCGAGCCTTTGAACTCCTCCTCCTCCTCCTTTGCTGCAGAGGGGGGAAAACCCACCACTTTTCTTTGCATTTGAACCCCCCTCCTAAAAAAAGTCCATTCCCTGCAAGGGGCGAGTGGGGGGGGGGGGCAGGGTCAGCAAAGGGAGCCCTGAGCATGAGAGGAGTTCAAGCGGGGAGGGGAGCCGGAGGGGTGAAACACAACTGAGGAGGGGGGGGGCTCTGCCCGCTTTCCTTGCCCCCCCTCCCCAAATTCTCTATGAAGGCACGTGGGAAGGGGGTTAACCCGGGTTTGGTGTGTGTGTGTGTGTGGAATAACCTCCATATTGCGAGGGGGGCGGTTTAAGGGCTTTCCTCAGCCCTTCTGAGGTAAATGGGGGGGGCATTTTCTAAACTGTGGGGGAGGGGAAAAGCGAGGAAGCCCCGCCCCCTTAAACCCCTCCAGCGGTTGCCCCCGCCCCTACCGCCTCACCTTTCCCTCCGGGTCCTCGGGTGGGCAGCCGCCGGATCCCCACCGCTGCCATGGGCCCGCCCGCAGGCTCGGCCGTCCTCCTCGTCGTCGCCGCTGCTTCTCTCCAGCCGTCCCGCTTCAGCGCTGCTTCCGGTGCGGCAGGCCCCGCCCTCCCGGGGACTTGGGATTGGCCGCCGGACACCATAGAGACGTTGGGGGGGGAAAGGAACGCCCGGCGACGCCCGCTTTTTATGGGCGGAGGAAAACATAGAGCTAGGAACGTTGAGAGAAGAAAAGGTTGGGTAAAAACGCCTACTTCCGGGATTGCTTTCATCCACAACGTCCGTAGATGCATGAAAAGTCTAGACAAGCCCTTTTCAAAAATCGAGGCCTACAGGCGACCGGAGCAGCCTTTTTCCAAACCAAGGCCTAGAGCCTAAAGGGCATATGTGCGCCCTATTTGGAGGCCGGGGCTCATGAAATGTGAAAGGGGCTACTTCCAATATCCGCAAACTGTTTCCATCAGTGAGAGGAAAATCACATTAGAGGGGGACGCTCTTGCCCTGCCTCCTCTATGCTCCCCTCAGCTGAGAAGGCGGAAGTGGCATAAAAGCCGGAAGTTCAGCAAAGCAGCATGTTTGCGGTGGAGCAGCAAGCCAGGGACCTTCGCCTGCTGAACTCTCTCTCTCTTGGGGGAAGAGGGGAGGATTATTATTATTATTATTATTTTGAGTGAGTGGCGATCCTAATGCCCCGCCATTGTGTAAGTCTCGCCAATGATCACTGTTTAATGTTTGCAATTGCAAAGGGGCAGTTTTATAATTTGCAGAGCCAGACTTGAAATTCATGATTGCGGATAGAGCACGGGGGGGAGGGTTCATGTAGTAACATAGGCGGGTATATGCACAATTTGGTATTTATTTATTGTGTTTCTGTAATGTGCCTTGGAGGTGGAGACCCTCTCGAGAGCTGCGTGCAACGGAATTTCAGTTTGATGTGCGACGATTAGGGGGCATTCAAAGGGGCAATAAAAGTTTTTTTAAGTCTTAATTGGGAACCGAACATTGAAATGCACGATTGCCAATCGAGCATTGCAATCCATCATTGCCAATCAAGCATTGCAATTCATAATTGCCAACTGAGCATTGATGGTGCATGCATCCAAATTAAGAGTTGCAATGCGAGGTTGCAAAGCCAGCCGTTGCAATTCCGCCTTGCAAATTGAGTTAGGGGCTTTCTAGGGAGGGAAACTGTAAGAAACGATTTTTTTTTTAATTTACTTTTTCAAACTAATGATGAGATCTCGGTCTTACCTTAAGGGACTCTGGGCGGGTGGGACAAATAATTTTTTACAAGCATAGGTCGTGCTCAAATTATCTCCAGAATTGAGCCCAGAATTTCTGTTGCTAAGTGAGCTTTGCTCTCATTTTTATCACCTTTCTTGCCACCATTAAGTGAATCCTTGCAGTTGTTATAGGAATGCGATCGTTCAGTGAATCTGGATTCCCCCTTGATTAAAGTTGCAAAAGGGGATTACGAGACACCGGGACAATGTGACCGTCGTAAATATAAGTCTTGTTGCCAAGCATCTGGATTTTGACCATGTGACCAAGTAGAGCGGTTGGTGTTTAAGTGCTCTTTTAGATACATTTGAGCTCTTAATGAGTCGGTGTTTGTTTATCTTTGCATATCAATTAGAAACTGGCCTGACAATGTTTGCAACCTTGAAACTCTTTTGTCTGTTTGTAATTTACATTAAGTGGCTTCTTCCAAAGAGTTTCTAGTAGAAGCACCTTTCTGCCTCTGCAGACATGTAAACATTCAGAATTCCCAACTGCATTCAGGCTAGGAAGGATGAAACGTTTTTCCAGTGGAAACTGGTTTATCAGGGCAAAATGGGTCTACCCAAATATGGGACGGAGCAAACTGCTTTCGCCTTTCAGCCCTAATCCAGGAGCCCTTCACAGGCAGTCACTCCCACAACAAAGTATTTTTGTGTTGAATTTAAATTTAACACTAGGAAGGATGGTTTCCTTCACCTGTTGATAAACTATTAGCTCGATACCTGTGCTTCACTTTGAAACTATGGAGTCAGGCTTAGTTTTTGAGGAGGAAAATAAGGGAGAGGGGGAATTCTGCCTCTGCCTACCAGCATCCACTGGTATTCATCTGGCTAGCGTCTTGTCAGTGTGTGAGAGAGTTGTGGGCTGTTTGGAAACTGAAATAGTATTTGCTGTGGGAGCAAGAAGGAGATGGCAAAGAGCCTGGGTGTGGCTTAGCTCAACTGTTCTGTACTTGGTGTTGCTGTGAAACTAAAACTGAAACTCCTCTCCTCTGCTTGTGTTTTGCATTTGGAACAGATTTCTTTTCAGGTGGGGAGAAGGAGTAGAACTCCTTAGCATCAGAGTGTGTTAATAATAATAATATAGGAAATATTAATGCTCTGATGGTCATTTTGAAAAACTCTTTCTTACTGAGCACCTAGAAGCCAAGAGAAAGATACGTGCCAAATTTCAACTTTGTAGGCTATATGGTTCTGGAGATTTTGTAATGATGCGTGAATGGTCTTTCGCTTTTATATATAGAGATACGATGAGTGGACTTCAACTCCCAGAATTCCCCAGCTGACTGTGTCACTAGCTTAATAACTGCAATGGTTCAACCGTGGCAGGAAATGGTGGTAAAATAGGGCAAAATTCCCTTAACGAATGTTCTCACTTAGCAGCAGAAGTTTGGGGCTCGGTTGTGATCAAAAGCTGAATGCTAGCTGTTTTTTTGATTGTTTCTTAATGTGTGAATTTTAACCCATCTCTCTCCTTGCTTTTTAAAGACAATGATGAACGAGGCCGATATTGTGCTGGTAGAGGACACACAACAGTCTAGCTATGAAAAGAAGACAAAAAAGTCACGGAAGCGCAACCGAGAAGAAGTCAAACAGCCAATTGTGTCTTCTGAGCAGACATCTCATTCTTCCCAGGATACAGAAGATTCTGGGACTAGTAGAAAAAAACATAAGAAGAAAAAATCCAGTTTGGAAACTTCTGATGCTTCCTGGGTCATCCCCGAGACTCAGCTGAGCGATGAGCCCGAAATAAATAACTTTGTGCCCAAGAAGAAGAAAACAAAGATGAAACACAGACTTAAACATGGTAGTGATGAGGAGGATTGGAGCCCATCAACTCCCAACAAATCCAATCAACTGTCCCCCGAAAAGCCCTTGGCAAACGGGGGTGTTGTTGATGATGATGAGTTTTGGAGCTCATCAACTCCCCAAAAATCCAATAAGCTATCTCAGAAGGAGGATTTGGGGAATGTAAGCATGGTTGATGGTAAGAGGTCATCTCATAAGAAGAAGAAAAGGAAACGAAGGGAGAGTAGCTGTGTCCCTGATGGACCTGCGAAGGAGAAGGCTGAGGCCACAAGTTCACAGAGAGAAGATGAGGTGGACCTTGACCAAACGATAGACACGCAGATGGATCTCTTTGGCTCCTCGCCTTTATCCCTCTCAGAGGGACCACAAGTGGACCTTCCCCCGGGGCATGACCAAGAGAGAAGCCGTTCTCCCACGGCTGAGGATTGTGAGGCTACTCTGGTGGACCTGGAGATGGAAGGAACATCAGCTGGAGACCATGAACAGACACAACCCCGATTACGGTCAAAATTGCCCACTTCGGGGGTTAACACCAAGTAGGCTCTTCTAGTACTTGTCCTCATCTAGATTAGAAGAGATGGTAGATCTTTGGGGAGTGGTGGACCTTAGCTTCATATGCCTGTCACGTTCAAGACAGCGGGGTGGAGTTTTTGCTCTGTCACTTATCTCTAGTCCTTGCACTAAGCTTGTATTGAATTGCAGATCGGTGGGGAGGATTAAAACTGAGGACTTCATAGCCTGCTGAGGATTGATTTGATCGGTTGCTTACTTCCAAATTCTGGTTAACTCTGGCCTTGAATGTCTTCTACTATGAGATGCTTCATCTCTGAACTCAGCAGAAGGTTAGGCCGAAGCCGTGGGATGAAACGGGGTTGGGTTTTTTCATGGAGAAGGGCCCAAGGTATCTCTAGCCCTTTTTTGAGTTTCCGCCACAAATTTGGGAGCAGACGTTCTCGCCTACGGGTTTGCACTAAAAGGGGAACGAAGGAGAAGTGATAAAGGAGAAGGCAGGTTGGGAGGCTAATTCTTAAATTAACAGGGTGTCAAACCCCGTGCTAACTCGGTCCTTTAGGCAAGGAAGGTCCTCGACTCCAAGGTGTACTTTATAAAAAGTCAAGTGGGGCACAGGATAGCAAAGCCAGAACTGACGTTTGCGCGTCAAAGTTTCCCGGTTAACTTTCCCTCGTCCAGTTCCTCTGCTGGTTCTTCAATTAAATTTGAATAAATTATTTTGGGAACTGCCTCTTCAATGGCAGGAGGACCCTGGGAAGGTACGACAAGTTGTTAGCCAGGCCCAGCTCAATCCCAGATACCTCTCCTCACCTCCTGCCCATAGTTAATGGCAGATTGGCAACTAGCAGATGCAAATGATGGCCGTTCTGACAGGTGTTGTATAATATTTAGCTATCAAGTTGAGAGACCAAGGCCAGGCAGAGTTCAGCTGTGCTGCTAATGTCGCAGAATGGGGCAACTGGGCTACCTGTAAATAAATAACCATGCCCAATTTTTATCTCACAACAGATTGGATCGAAAGGGTAGGAAACTTCGATCTTCACGTAAGCAGTCCCCTTCCGAAACATGTTCTGAGGAGGAAGAAGAGGATCCATATGCTCTGGATAAAGAACAACTAGAGAATGCCCGAAAAGAACTAGAGGAATTCATCCCTCGGGCAAAGACATTGGCAGATTCTGCGATCAGGCAGCTGGCCAAACGAGATCTAGCCAGGTTTCGGGAGCTTAAGAAAAAAGGTGAAACGTTACCGTTGTGAATGCAACAGTAAAAGTAACCAGGTTGGGAAAGGGAGGAGGCAGATTGAAGAAGAGAAGAGGAGAAATAGGAATTTCAGTCTGTCAAATGTGATGCCTGGGGAATTCTGATTTAACGGACTCTGATTTAGCGGACTTTGCATGTGAAGGACCTGATCTCTCTCTGGACAATTTAAATAAATTTAACGCTGGTTAACATTGGCAATTCAGGTCATAACACTGAATGAATCTCTTTTTTTTTCCCCTCTGACTTTTAAAAGTTTAAACATTAGAGTGTCAATAGTCTTTCTAGGCAAAATTGCGTGCATCCCTCTGTACCAAAATAATAGAATGCATTACTTAGGTCTTATTATAATATAGTTAGTCCTCAATTTAACGACCACGATTGGAAGCAAAACTTACGTTGCTGAGTGAGATGCTTGTTAAGTGAGTTTTGCCCCATTTTAAGAACTTCCGTGTCACTGTTGTTAAGTGAATCAGTGCAGATAATGTTGTTGAATGAATCTTGTTTCCCCACTGGCTTTGCTGGTCAGTAGGTCGCAAAAGGGGATCATGTGACACTCCCCCCCCCCACCCCCCCCCAGGGACACCGCAACCATCATATATGTGAGTCAATTGCCAAGCATCTGAATTTTGGTGACCACGAGGATGCTGCAATAGTCATTAAGTGTGAAAAAAGGTCCTCAGTCCCCTTTTTTCCCCAGTGCCCTTGTAACTTTAAATGGCCATTAAATGAACTGTTGCAAGTCAAGGACTAAACAGTTGTTTTTATTGTTGTTTAGGGCTGGCCCATTATAAAATTCACCTCAAAGCTTTTCAACGTTGAAAATTCCAACGTTTTCCAACAAATGATTTCGTTCTCCCAATTTTTTAACGTTGCTTGTCTTTTGCAGGCATGGCGGTGAGGTTCGGCGTGTTCTCCCAAGCGGAAAACAACTTATTAACCAAAAACATTGAGGCTTTTTTGGAAGAAAGCGGGATTGACACAGCAGAGAAACTCCTCTTCTCCAACCGGTTCCCAGAGGAGGAAGCCGAAATCAAGAAGCTGAAATGCCAATATTTGTTTTGTGAAAGAATCGGTGAGTTTTTGCCGGCTTCCTTCCTGGTTAGCCAGAAGGGAAATCTCATTCCAAAATGTGCCCGTTCGTATCACAGGGGTCAGTCACCCCCATTTAAATCGAGACTCTCGAGCCAAACCTCCAAAGGATTTATTGGGAGTTAAACTGTCCGGCACTGCCTGGGTGTAGCCGACTCTGACATACATCATTCGTTGTCACTGTCATGCCCCTGTTGGAGACTGACTCCGACGGAAAGGAGGAACAGCCGACAGGGAGTGGAAGTGTGGCTCTGGAGGTTGTAGAGGAAACTGGGGAAGAGCAGAGGCCAGCTGGGCAGTCAGAGGAGGACCCAGGCCCATCCCCTCTCCATCCTAGGGCATGCAGGGAGGAGAGGATAAGAAGAGACATGGTCTCCTTGGGAGGAGAGGGCCTTGATCCTCTTCATGGGCTGCAGGTGTGACAACTGAATAAGAGTATGGATCTGCATGCTGGCAAACACTGGAAACAAAGCATGTAAATATCTCTAGTTTATAGTTCCTCTCTGAGTTTGGCATCCTCCCCAGTCTGTGTTCCCATATCTGTGGACGTCTTCAAGCCCTTATCTTGCCCGGTTCCCTTAATTGCTTCCGTGTGGTTTGTGTTGTTTTTTCCTCTTTATAATTTATAGGCGTTTTTAGTTTAAACAGTATTTCCTCCTTCCTGTAACTGCTTGTGGGGGAGTTTTTTTGTCTCCAGTCAAGGATATTTGGAGCTTTGAAGCAAAGTGAAGGAATCAAAGGGGCTTCACCTGTTTTTTTTGTATCCCACTCTGGGTCAACACAGTCACCCTTGACCCTGGTTTTCCTTCGGTCACCTAAAAACTATCTTTCAAAACATTTATGGAGTTTCGGTTTGAAGCGGCTGCACTGCTCCCCCCTCCCTTTCTGTTGGCAGCTCTAAAAAGACCATAGGGATATCTTATGAGTTGACAACAGGTAGTCCTTGACTTACGACCACAGTTGAGCCCAACCTTTCCGTGGCTAAGTGAGACAGCTGTTAAGTGAGGTTTGCCCCCTTTCTTCCCCTGGGTTGTTAAGCAAATCATTGCAGTTGTTAAGTCAGTAAGCCAGTTGTTGTGAAGTGGAATCTGGCTTCTCCCTCCCATTGATTTGGCTTGTCGGAAGGTCGCAAAGTGGGGTTGCATGCTGCAAACGGTCATAAGTGTGAAGAAATCATTTCAGTGCTGTTGTCCCAAAGGTGTGCTGCTTTTCTTTTTTTCCCAAGGGGCAACTGGATTTCCTGGTTTGTTTGTTTGTTTTCCTTTGAAGAGGTTTCACTTCTCATCCCAAGAAGCTTCTCCGGCTCTGAAGAACAGCTGAAGAGAGAGCCGAAGAAGCTTCTTGGGATGAGAAGCGAAACCTCTTCAAGAGAAAAGCCAGAAAGTCCAATTGAAAAATTAAAAAAAAAAATAAAAAAGTTCCTTTGGGACAACCAAGACCTGATGGATAACGGAGAATCTCCATAGACTTAAGTGCCGTTGTCACTTTAGTAACCGGTTGCTAAATGAACAGTTGTATGTCAAGGACTACCTAAGTCTTGTTTGCTTGCTATATTCAGGTCATTTGTATGCATTCTAACGTGGTTCTAATACTTTCCATCGTTTTGTCCACAGCTCAGGGTATTGCCCGGCCCTGGAGGCTGGTTTATTATCGAGCCAGGAAAATGTTTGATCCTCAGAATTATAGAGGACGGTAAGGAAAGGGGGAAAAAAAAACCCAAACTTTATTCTTTAGCAGAAGTCAAATTTCTGCCGGGTATAGAAAGAGAGCGCCAACCTAGAACTAAGGGGAAATTTCCTGACAGTGAGAACAATTACAGATAAGTTCTCAATTTTTACGGCCATTCGTTGAGTGACCGTTTCAAAGTTACAATGGAACAAGGGGTTATAAACGCTTTGCACACTCTCCGCCAGCAATTGGTAGCCGGATCGGCATAGGTTAGTTCCCAACATGAACATCGGAGCAACAGTCAAGTAAACAAATTCCCCAGTCCAGAAACGGACAAAGTGCCATCAGTAAACAGCCCAGCCAAAGCATTTCTAAGAGCAACCCCACCAACACGGTCAGGGAAAGACAGCAGAATATAAACTGAGAACAAACCCCATTCCTTACTAGCACTGATGATGTTACCTAGTTGGGTAATGAAATGTCTGCAAGAAAAACAAACAAGCACACAGAGCCCCAAGGCCTTAATTATCATCTCCCTCCCTCCTCTTCCTCCTCCCAAACCCCACTCCCTTCTAGCACTGATAATGTTACTTAGTTGGGTAATGAAACATCTGCAAGAAAACGAGCTCAGAGGCAACCAGAACCCCACCATTCCCTCTCCTCCTTTCCTCCTCTTTTTCACAACCCACTCCCTTCTAGCACTGATGACGTTACCTAGCTGGGTCATGAAACGTCTGCAAGAGAGCAACAAGGACCCCTCCATTTCAACTCTGAGCTACCACGTTCTCCTTTATTAATAATTTTTTTTTAAATCTATTTAAAAGTCATCTCCAGGCCAAAGCAACGCTTTAAATTCTCCTGACATCTTTTTAGGTATACAAAGAAAGAAGAGAAAAAGCTCTTAAGTATCACGCCATGTATGGGAATAGATGGAAAAAATCTCCGAGCTTATGAACCGAAGCAGTCACTCCATCGCCTTGAAATATTCACAGATGGTAGAAGGTAGCTTGATCTCTCTTCCCCTCTCCTCCAAACCCCTCTTCTATACTACACGCCAATTTCTCTGCAGAGAGAGTCCTCAGTTTACAACGATCCCTTTAATGGCCGTTCCAAGGATAAAACAGCAGTGGAAAAAAGCCACAATGACTAGCCTAACAACTGTGCCGAGAAAACCCTTAAAACGGGGCGTGAGGCACTGATCCACTGTCTCGCTTAGCCACGGGAATGTTGGGCTCAATGGTCGTAAGTCAAGGACTACCTGTACCTTCGATTGGTTCTTGATAATAAGAGTTTATCCCAGTTTTAACATTTTTGTTTTTCTTTAAAAGTTATAAGTCACAGCTTTCCAAACGACGGCCTCTTATTCTCCATTAGCCGATAACCCGACATTGCCCCGGTATTTATTAGCCCAATCCTGTATTAAACAGGAAAATCTGTAGCGGGATCTGTAGACTCCAACGCGTTGTGACTGTCCTCGCGCAGTGTAGAAGTCTCTATTCTCCACAAGAGGGAGCCCCCTTGTGGAGTAAGTACTGTGAAAGCCGTCACCATGTGGCTGTACAGAGAGAAATTTAAGGAGGCACCCTCCCAGGCGTATTAGGGGGGTCTTTGCCCCCAAAGTATTTGTTTCAAGCGGGTAAGTCCCATGTGTATAAATAATAAATAAGAAAGAAACAGACAAAGCAGATAGAAGAATAGATAGATGGAAGAATTATTTCCGTGATAGTTGTTGTTCAAACAACTTCCCCCAAAGCGTTGACCCAATCTTATCTTGAACTCTCTCTATATATATTCGTTTTCGGTGTGGATGTGTCCGTGCGCAGACTCCAACCTTGGCCCTTGGACAAAAGACGAGACTTAAAACTCCTTCAAACACTTAAAGATATCCTGGACAAAACGGAAAGTGAAGGGTGGATTCGGCCGTGGACTCCAACGGCGCCAACTCACTCCTGCGAAGAAAACCTCTACAAGAACATCGGCTGGATGAAAGTGGCAGCCCAGGTGGAAACCCGGACGTGGCGACCGTGCAAGAAGGAAATGGTTTGAGATTTTCACGGGAGACGGGGATCCAGCCTCGAGCGGGGATAAGAAAGGGAGGTGGTTCACCCCTTTTATTTCTAAGGTGCGTTGAGGAACTTTCCGTCAAGGAGGACGGCCCTGTTGGGCTGCAGAACCCAGAAGAGGGAGGAGGTCCATTAACACCTTGGTAGCAATTTTTTGATAGGGCATTAAGCCGTCAAGGACAGGATGACAGACGAGCTGGGCAGGCCCCTCGGGATTTTTGCCTAGAGGAAATGGGCCCCATAGAAGAAAGGTAGGCAAAAAGAAAACTAGAGGCGGCGTCAAGAGAGGGAATTCATCCGGGGCAATCGTTACGTGGCCACAAGTCCCAAACCTCTTGACTTCTGTTCATTCTTATCCAGCCACTGATTTAGTGTGGACCCTGAGTTGGGCGTAGATTCTGTCTAACGGCGAAGTATGACATCGCTTTAACTGGAAACTTCCGTGTATGGCCTGACGTCGCGCTTACTGCGGATGTGGATAACCAAATGTTCTGTCTTCAAAAGGATGTCGATCCTACCAAAGAAAATGATGGGGAAAATCGCACTTCCACGGAGGGTGTGCCTCATCAACCAACTGCGGTTGAAGATAGACCTCATCGAAAGGTGCGAGAAGACTTTTAACGCATGTAAGTTTCTTGATGGTTTTGTTCAAAGCTAAACGATGTGTGAAAACAAGGGTTCTGGATAGCTAGCAATAGCAGACGGATGCTGGAGATAAAGTTGCGGAAGATAAAGGAGGAGACGGTGGATAGCCATTCCGCTTGGGAGGAAGCCCTTTTTAAGTTTGAGGTGCTTTAAATAAAGAATATTTGGCAATTTCAGCTTGTATGAATGAATGTTGCAGACACCAATGAGCTAGACTGGGACAAACATCGAGGGCTATTGGGAAAGGGCTTAGAATAGTCTCAAGGCATCTATATCTTAATATATTAATCAATTTATATACCGCACCCTCTCCCACGGACTTGGGGCGGTTTTTTTTTGTCTTTGTACAGCTGAAAATTAAAAACACAATGATAACGAATATTTAAAATAGAATTTAAAAAGATTAAATAAATGGCTGAAGATAAAACAATCAAAGGGATTGAAAGCTAAAAACCGGTTTTTAAAATCAATTAAAATCCCTACAAGTAATCTAGGCCAGACCGGGTTGATGGAATAGGGGGGGGCTTCAGCAGCGACGGAAGGTAATGGGTCAGGGATAATTAATGTCCGGGATATATAGATAAGGGG